>OZ014483.1:34039463-34425363 GCA_963965965.1 Trididemnum nubilum | reverse complement strand
TCAACATTTGCTTTTTCGACGCTCGGAAACGGGATAAAGTCGGTTCAACGCCACGTGAAACAACGCGCATGGTGAGTTTATTCGCAATGTTAAGTGAAACTTCCCAAGCGGTCGCCGACACCTTGTGCAACATTGCAAATAAACCCACCATGCGCGTTGTTTCACGTGGCGTTGAACCGACTTTATCCCGTTTCCGAGCGTCGAAAAAGCAAATGTTGATCGTTTCGAAAGATATTCAAATTAAAGTGCAAAAGATTTCGAATTTTATAAAACCTCGAATTGCATAGTCGTAGCTTCGACTTAGAAAAATTGAAAATTGTCCGACTAAGGTTTTGACGCAAAAAAATCAAACGTCCCACAGCAGTATTGCCTAGCCTAAATCCAGCTCAAAATGCAAAGAAATGTGAGAATGTTTTTTTTTCTTGCAAATTATGCGATGCAAAATCATATCTCAATCGTTTAAAACTTTGAAAAATACGGTCCTTACAGAGCGAATCGTATGTTTTGACGAGTCGTTCGATTTTGATTTTTACTTGGTAACGTGTTACAACAAAGCCGTGCCTCAACGATAAAAACCAAACATTTAGATCGTTCTGTAAGTTTCCAAGTGCCGGTGTTTCGGTTCTTAGACACACAAATATGCAAAATTTTAAGAGTTAATTTTTGCTGTTATTTTTCCAATTCAGGTTTCTAAGACTTGATTAACAGTTTTAACGTAATAAGCGGCTATTCTTATCTACTTTAAACAACAAGATTCTACAAAATCGTAACTTTTGAGTAATCTTCTTGCGTTTGTTAAGAACAATTTTGTCCAAAGTATCTCAAAATCGTACGATTCCTTCGTCTTGAATGAAGTTTTTTCAGCTGAAGTATCGTTAAAGTTGCTTAACATCTTGAGTTTTTTATTACTTTACATGCTTCAATACATTCAATGCAATATAAGTTTCAATTCAATGCTTGATGCTTTGCATGCTTTTTTGTAAACAAATGTTAAATTCTTTCGCTTTGTTTGTTTTAAATTGAATGTTTTCCTTGAAAACGGTAATCTTTAACAATTTTAAGCGAGCAGTTTTCTTAGGCGTTAAATTTTACCAATATTAGGAAGAAAATATTCTGAAATATTAAAATGTCATTGTCTTAAAGTACATCACTCAGTCAAAACAGGACTATATTTCTTATTCAAAAATTCTAAACCTTTTTGTATTCGTAGCGATAATTTTCCAAAAAAGGTAAAAAGTCTTACTTTTCTTCATCTTAAATTGAACTATTACGTAGAAATAATCTTTTTTTCGAATCTGAACAAGAAAGCTTTACCTGGAATAACAAATTTTTTATCAATGTTTTATTTTACACCGTTCTTTTTACTAAAATACCATAAAATTTTATTCAACTTCTTATCCCGATGTTAAACTTCTATACGTTAAAACAAGCTCTTTTGCAATTTTTTTGGTGTCATTCGATATTAAACCTTGCCTTATAATCTCGAATTATAAAATTTACGTCAGTTTTACAATTTCCTTGTTTGTATCAAGATGTTTTTGCAGAAATATTGCAAAATCTTACAATTTCTTTGATTAAAACGACAATTCAACCTTAAAACGAATATTTTTTGACAACTTTTAAGCGAAATTTATCTAAGATCTTGTGTTTTTTATTACTTGATCTTGTTTTATTGGGGTAAGTACGTCAAAATATCTTAAAACCTTACGATATAGTTGACTTGGGTGGAAATTGCAACGTAAATAAATCCAAAAACTCGCCTAAAACTTGAACTAGTTATTAACTTTCTTCTTTGTGTTGCAATACTTTGATCAAGATTTTGGGTATGTTTGCCTTGATTATTACTTTTACTTTAAAAACTTACCTAACATAGAAGAATTTTCAACCGTTTTCTTGTTTGCATGAGAACTGTTTGATCAAAGACATTCAAAGACTTGCATTTTCTTGAGTTTTACCTAAAAAACCGTAACTTTACCTAAAATTTTATTAAAATATAGGGAAATTTTGTAAACTATCTTAAACATTTGTTTAGCTTGAATTAAAATTCTTGTTTGAATACCTTATTTTTTATAATTATTTGGGAAAATCGTTCAAAATTAAACCTCTTTTCGTGATCTCGGGTATAAATTTACTTGAAAATTGGTTTTTTTGGCACTTTGAATCAAAATTCTCCTAATCTCTTAAATGTTTTAGCGATTTTCTTGTTTGCATAAACATGATTTGTTTGAAGATAACTCAAAGTCATACAATTTCTTTGAATTGAATAAAACCTTGAATAAGTAAAATGAATTGAATTTTTGATTAGTCTTGTTTAGGGTTAGTTTAGTTAAAAAAAATTGCAGTCTTACGATTTCTTTGTTTAAAACAATAATTCTACCCTAAAATTGAATATCATTCGATAACTTTTAATTAATATTCTCTGAAATTTTGGCTTTTTGGTCGCTTTATATTGTTGTGTGACGATAAATTCAATAAACTATCTTAAAACCTAACAATTTCTCTGTTTTGAACCAAAACTGTAGCGTAAAAAACAAAAGCGCTGGTCTAAAATCTTAAATTTTTTTAAGTTCCTTGTTTACATAGGAATAGTTTGATCAAAAACATTCGAGGTCTTATAATTTCTTGGACTTGAAAAGTAATTTTATGTCAAGGAAATAGTTCAACTAAATTTATTTTAAACATGAAGTGATTTTATCTCAAACTTACTGAAAATTTTAACTTGTTTTGGAGTGTTTTGGTTAACATAAACCTGTGTTTACAAAAAAATGTTTACAGTCTTACGTTTCTTTATCTTGAAGATTGCTTTACCTTTAAAAACTTACCTAATACTGTAAAATTTTCAACCATTGCCTTGATTTTGTAGAAAAAGTTGGTCAAAAGTACTAAAAACCTCACTATTTCTTTGCCTTGATTAAAAATTTTATCTAAAAAATCGAAAACTTACCTAAAACCTTATAAGTTTTCAAATAATTTTGTTTATACAGAGATAGTTTTGTGAAAAATAGTTGCGGTCTTACGATTTCTTTGTTTAAAACAATAATTTTACCTTGAAATGAATATCATTCGATAACTTTTTCAAAAATATTCTAAAATCTTGTTTTTTTATAACGTAGTATTGTTATCAAAGGAATAAGTTCACCAAAATCCCTTCATTCCTAGTAATTTCTTTGCATTAAGTGAAAATTGTAGCGTAAGTAATCGAAACTCTTGCCTGAAAGTTAATCAATTTTAATTTTCTTGTTTGCATCAGGATGATTTGATCAAAATATTCAAAATTGTTGTGCTTATTTGTCTTGAATACCGTTTGCACCAAAAAAGTGTACCCAACATTGTAAGTTTTTAATGATTTTCTTGTATTCAGAGAATAGTGTTATGAAAAACGATTCCAAGTTTTGCAATTTTTTTTTTGTTTGTTTGTTTGTTTGTTTGTTTGGAACAATAGTTTTATTAAAAGCATGAAGCACTTTCTTAAGGTGTAGTTTTTAATAACTACCGAAAAAAACTCTATTTGAGCGCTACCTTTATTTGAACGCTATCTCTAATAGAACGCCACTACAGGAGTTTCAAAAATAGAGCGCCACCCTTTAATTGAACACCACCTTTGATAGAACAGCACTTTGAAATTCATTATGCTAGTTAGTAATCAAATGGTTTTCTACGTCACAAAATAATAATTTCGATTTACCGGTATACCAACCCCAGCACAAAAATGTCGAGGACGTCTACAACAGCGACGTGTCAGTTGATTTTCACCAGTGAATTTTTGATTGCCTACTAGTAACTGTGTTGCGGTAGGTGTTTTTTCCTTTCATTAATAAAATTTATTTTTCTAAACTGTTAACCAAATAGTTGAAAAATAGAGCGCCATCCTCTAATTGAACGCCGCTATAAGGAAAAGATTGAAGAATAGAACGCCATGGCGCTCAAATAGAAGTTTTACGGTATATTTTGTTTTTAGGAATAAGTTTAATAAAATATAATAAAATACAATTTCTTTTGAGTGAAAATTGCAACGAAAAATAATTCAAAACCTGTTTGAAGCTTGAACTTTTTATAAATTTTGTCTTTACGTTAGAGCAAGGGACTTCTTTTTGGAGTGGTATAACGTCATATCGGTCAAATTTCTGTAAAAACAGCCTTCGGTTTTTTTTTTTTTGGGGGAACAAAAGAACTGTGAAGTAACCTTTGAGGAGTGTTCAAGTCAAACAACTCCACAAAATTAATAAGAATTCTAGTTTTACTTGAGAAATTAAAATTTTTTTTCTTAGGTTTTTTTTCTTCGGGAACAATTAAAAGATATTTGCGGCGACGCAAGCTTCAGATCTCGGGTAAAAAGATTTATCCTTCAAGTAAAAGTTGAAGGTGTTTGCAATGCGGTAAGTCCTATAAAATTGAAGACGTCTGCTATGGAAGTTTTTATGTAATCTTGATAAATTAGCCCTTTTGGGGTAAAACGATAGACGCCTGTAATGATGTAAATTTCTAACCTCGGTCAAATATAGCTTTACTCCTTCGCGGTGAAATCGAAGACGTATGAGATGCGATAAGACCGCTAAAATTCAAGATATTCTGCGGCAATGCATGTTTTCACCCTCGGTCAAATAGTTTTATAGCCCCTTCGCGTTGAAATGGTGGATTTGCGGCGATTTTAGCTTTCCATCTCAGCCAATAGCTTTTTTTCACTTAAAGTTCTTTTTATTTTAAATATGAAATTTTTTTTTTTTTGCTTAAATATCGCTAAAATTGTTTAACATTTTAACTTTTTTATTGCTTTACATGTTTCAATGCAAGTCTTTTTTGTAAAAAATGTTAATTTCTTTCGCTTTAAAGTTGCGGAGTTGCAGACTTTCATGCTTGGTCAAATACATTTACGAACAAACTTTTTTAAAACTGCCCGCGGCGTTGCAGACTTTTATTCTTGGTCAAATAAATTTACAAACTTTTTTAAAACTTAGGATTCCCATTAGGAGCAAAATTGAAAAAGTCGTTCCATACTTTTAATTTTGGTTAAATAAATTTGCAAACCTTTTTTCTCAAACTTAGGATTCCCTTTGGGAGCAATTTTTAAAAAGGCGTTCCATGCTTTTAATTTTGGTCAAATAAATTTACAAAATTTTTTTAAAGTTTTGGGTTCCATTTGGGAGCAATATCAAACAAGGCGTTCCATGCTTTCAATTTTGGTAACTTTTTTTTTTTAAACTTAGGGTTCCTTTTGGAGCAATATTAAAAAAGGCGTTCCATGCTTTTAATTTTGGTCAAATAAATTCGCAAACTTTTTTTTTTTAAACTTGGGGTTCCTTTTGGAGCAATATTGAAAAAGGTGTTCCAAACTTTGATGTTGGTCGGTTGAGTGTTTGGAGGCTGTTGTTCTGTTGGGGATTAAACCGCTTGTTCTGGGCATTGAATCGGTACTGCGTGTTCGTTCAAGCTTATTATTCGCAATTTTTTAGATGAGGGTTTGCACAAATGATTATTTTTCTCCTAGGTAGGGTGAAATTGAACATGACGCTGGTGGTAACAGCGGTGGGTGCGTTACATCGGTCAGGGGCTGGTTCTCTTTCAAATTTTCTGCTACATTTTCGCACTCTAATTTCAAAACCGTTCATGTACTTCTGTTTTGTGACGCAGTATAGCATTATTTCGAGTAAAGGTTTTCTGACAAAAGGTACATACGTTCATTTTGATAGAATGACTATAGAGCGTTAAAACTCTCGAGTAAGTATCGTAGCGAACAAACTTACTAGTCCTTGTGACACCAAGGCGATCGGAAATTAAACAAATTGGATTATATTACGTCATGCAAGCAAAACAGCGTTAACAAGTTTCAGTCTGGTGAGTGAAAGCAGTTGAAAAGATTTTTTGAAGGCGAATTTGCGGCAAGCCATCTGAGGTTTACAAATGGGGCTACAACAGCCTTTTATTATTTTTAATGCAAAAGTCAAAGGATAATACCACTTTTTCATATCGATTCACGTGTATTCTAGCAGTCACTGTTGCAATGTTTTACTGCAAAAGTCAAAGAATAATATTGACCAACTTGTATTCAAGTTCGCCATTTTCTTGTTAAAGCATAATACCGTAGTTATTCGGACTCCAGAATTAATATGCAACCATATATCAAACATATTTCTGCATTACCGACTAAATGGTTTAAAATTTTACTTTTTTTCATGGTTTTTAATTTTTTTAGATTGAATGTAACGAATTGTTGGAACCTTGCAAATTTTAAAGCAATTTTGCGACAGCTAGCCGCCAGTCCAAAGAACGGCCCATGACATTTAAAGTTTAGTCTAAATTTTCAACATTAGACTTTGACTAACCACCTTCGGTAGTTTCATTTCCAGGGAAGCCTTACAAATTTTAGACTTTAACTAACCGCCTGCGGTAGTTTGATTTCCAGGGAAACCTTACAAATTTTTAACTTTGGACTCACTACCTTCGGTAGTTCGGTTACCATGAAGAGTTACGAAGTGTGAACTTTAGACTCACCACCTTCGGTGGTTCGGTTTCCAAAAAGTCCTACCAATTTTACACTTTAAGTATTTTAAGCATAAGACCAAATAAGACCTTTGGTGGTTTGGTTCGCAGCGGCTCTCGTGCTAATGTTTTAAAATTTAGGGTTTTTGCCGCATTCCTCCACTAGAGATTCAGTCCATGACCTGAGATTGACAGAGCTATTCTAGAGCGGTCTTTGAAAAGCTTTTGAAAAAATTCGCTTTTAGAAATTTCCCCAAAGAGGGGATTCCCAGAGCTCGCGTACGATTACGCGCAGTTAGCAATTCTAATAAAGTCTTAACTTTAATCTCATTAGCACAAGCAGATGAAAAGAGTTTTTAAAGGCGAATTTACTACAGACCAGATGGCCCATGCCTTCACACTTTAACCTCAAATTTAAAGCTTTAGACTCACCACCTTCGGTGGTCCGGTTCTTAGTTTTTTTACTAATTTTACTTTTACTAATTTTAGACTCACCACCTTCGGTGGTTCGGTTCTTAGGTAAGTTTGATTAATTTTAGACTCACCACCTTCGGTGGTTCGGTTCCCAGGTAAACCTTACTAATTTTAAACTCACCACCTTCGGTGGTTCGCTTCTTAGATAAGATTTACTAATTTTAAACTCACCACCTTCGGTGGTTCGGCAAACTTTAGACTCACCACCTTCGGTGGCTTGCTTCTTAGGTAAGTTTTACTAATTTTAAACTCACCACCTTCGGTGGTTCGGTTCTTAGATAAGATTTACTAATTTTAAACTCACCACCTTCGGTGGTTCGGCAAACTTTAGACTCACCACCTTCGGTGGCTTGCTTCTTAGGTAAGTTTTACTAATTTTAAACTCACCACCTTCGGTGGTTCGGTTCTTAGATAAGATTTACTAATTTTAAACTCACCACCTTCGGTGGTTCGGCAAACTTTAGACTCACCACCTTCGGTGGCTTGCTTCTTAGGTAAGTTTTACTAATTTTAAACTCACCACCTTCGGTGGTTCGGTTCTTAGATAAGATTTACTAATTTTAAACTCACCACCTTCGGTGGTTCGGCAAACTTTAGACTCACCACCTTCGGTGGCTTGCTTCTTAGGTAAGTTTTACTAATTTTAAACTCACCACCTTCGGTGATTCGGTTCTTAGGTAAGCCCTACAAAAACTTTAGATTCACCACCTTCGGTGGTTCGGCAAACTTTAGACTCACCACGTTCGGTGATTTGGTTCTCATACAAGTCAAATTTTTTAACTTTAGGATTTTGGCCGCATTCCTTCGCTAAAGTAGCAGTCCGCATTTTAAGAATCCGCCGCAATCCGCCGTCCCGCCGCAATCCGCCGCCGCCGCAATCCGCAATGGCCTGAAATCATTCCTTCTCTACTACTATGGATATTACGTTGCTTCAACACCAGCTAGATCTACTTCAATTGGCCATTTACTATCTTAAGAAAAAAAGGAAGAGGAAACAGAGAAAGAGACGTGTTCGTTGGGTTAAATCATGGATTGGTAGGCGACGCCAGTTTGGGCTCTATGACCAGCTTATGGTAGAACTGAGAAATGAGGACCAGAGAGCCTTCAAAAACTTTTTACGTATGCCTCCAGAGATGTATGATGAACTGCTTAAGAGAGTGGGTCCCAGGATCGCCAAACGACATACTAGCTGCAGGGCCCCGCTGGAACCTGGCCTAAAACTTGCATTGACTTTGCGACACCTTGCCTCTGGCAGCAGTTATATGTCAATGCGATATGGGTGGGGGGTACCCCATAACACGCAATCTGTCATAGTGCGAGAAGTGTGTCAAGCCATAGTAGATGAGTACTTGCCAGAGGTGATGAACTGCCCCACCACTCCACAGGAATGGCTCCGAGTTTCAGAGAAATTTCTTCAGAAATGGAATTTTTCCCATACGTGTGGTGCTCTAGACGGAAAACATATTGCATGCAAGTGCCCATTCAAAAGCGATCCCAGTATTACAACTACAAGCATTTCTATTCAATTGTGCTATTCGCTCTAGTCGACGCAGATTACAAATTTATCTGGGCAGACCTTGGTGGTACAGGCTCTGCATCTGATGCGCAGATATACAATGGTTCTGAGCTGAAAGAATTGGCAGAAAGCGGATTCCTTGGATTGCCTTTTCCAGATCCTCTACCGCATGATTACCAGGATGTACCATATTTTTTCGTCGGTGATGATGCATTTGCTCTCCGAGAGACAATGATGAAGCCATACAGCAAACGAAATTTGAACGATGATGAGAGAATATTTAACTATAGACTGTCACGTGCCAGACGAGTAGTGGAGAATGCCTTTGGCATATTGGCAAACCGCTTTCAGGTTCTACTTACTACCATGCGACATAAACCATCCACAGTTAAAGTCATCGTGAAAGCCTGCATTGTTCTGCATAATCTGATGAGGATACGGTACCCCTCTATCCAAAATGAGATGATAGACCGTCCAGAAGACATCAACACTGATTTCATCCCTGGGGCATGGAGGCAGGACTAAAACTTAGAAGACACGAACATAGTTCCTGGAAGCAACACGTCACGAAACAAGGAAGGAAATAAGATAAGAAACCTGCTTAAGCACTGGGTGAATTCGGAAGCAGGTGCAGTACCATGGCAAGACCAGATGATTTAGATTGTAAATAAACAGACTGTATTTTGTAAAAATTTGTAAAATGTCATGTCCTACACCACGTTAATGTGATATGCATCACGTTTGTATGCTATCAAAGTTTGAAATATTACTAAATATTCTTCAATGCTGCAACAATGTTATTTAATGCAGTTGCAATACATGAAACCACGCCGATAACAATCATCTGCCTAGAATGAAGGCCTTACAGGTAGTCGTGCCTCTCTTGAATGCCGAATTTTGCGCGGGAGACCTGGTTCAATTCCCAAGATGATCAAATCTGACACAAGTTGCAAACGATCCGCCGTCGCTGAGACATTCCACTTGGCCGCTTTGCCATCTTATAACACCCGAATCGGTATTTATCGAAGTGCGAATATAGTAAAGATTTCGCTTGATTTTTTTCAGTTCGAGTCTTGCAGTGTGCTTTAGTTTCGAATGCTTTGACGCAGTATTGAGGTATGAAACGTATCATAGTGGGCTGTACTTAACATTGCCTAGAAATCGTCGCGCGCAACTCTGTTCACACATGCTGCAAACCGTAAAACTTAAGTTTAAAAAGAAAAGTTTCGTAATAATCCATTCCTCTCTTTCGGTAAATTGTGGCACACCACTACCGCTCTTCGTCTTGTGCAAACGTGTGTGGGTGTCTCTCAGAGACCTAAACCAACCCTTCAAATTTTCCACAGACTTTTCCATTAACTCAGCCTGATCGACCCATAATTTAGCTTTTTTATCTTTTCGCCGATAATCAGTCATTTTCAAATTCCATAGCACGGGATTGTCTCTATTAAAATCAAGCATTTTGTCTTCATCTTCGGGATTTAAATTAAAGTCCTTCTTCTTGGCCCTGCTTTTCTTTTCACTCTTTGTAGGGTTTTGCAATGAAGGAGAAGACTCTTGCTCCGAAACTGGAGAATTAGGCCCAGAAGTAGCACCAAGAATCTCCTCTGGACGATCGTCATTCAAAGCAGGTGAATCGATAGATTCGATATTAGCAAAGGTAAGAGCCGTTTTTGATCTTTGTGTCTTCCGCTTCGGCATTTTGGCAGAATAATTTCAACTGAAAGAATGAGTCAAATGATTTGAAAAACTGCGGTGCGTATACGCCGCTCATACGCTACACTGACGTTAAGCATACGCTCTTCATACGTTTCGCATTCGTTTGCAAACGCTACTCATGCGTTCGACGTACGCAGAACATACGCTCACATACGCTACTCGTACGTTCCCTATCGTTCAACCATCGCTTGGTATACGCTACTCATTCGTTAGCAGTGTGACACCAAAAAAAATTTTGTTATACGCACAACAATGCGCTGAAAACTTGTGCGTATCATACGCTCATTCATACGCACTAGTGTGACAGGGCCTTAAAATTTGAAAAGCAGCAACGCAAAAAACTCAAAAAACTTTGCCTAGCAAAAAATGACTGCAAATACAGGCAGGATTTTTTGATAGGTGCACAAAAATAACCTAACACACATCATGCACTCACAAAAACACAAAACATAACAAAAACCTATAATATATCTGTGTAAATACCATAAAAGCATTACATTAGCGTAGATCATAACAATAAACCAAAGTTTTTTTGGAACGTTTTCAAACTATTCGTCAGTTTTGAGAAAACCATTTCATAGAAACACGAGGGCACATAATCAGTAAAAGTATTGGAAGGAAGATCGATCAATTGAAAGGAATATTTTATGGCTTGATTATTTACTGCATCTAATAAGAACCAAATAAAACAAAAATCAGCTTAATGTTTTTCTTCCGTTTGTCAATGTTAGTGTTCATAGCGTCTGCTCTGTCCATCGTTTTTTGTTTGTTTGTGCCCTGGTTTGCGCGTATGTAGCAAGCAATGCGCCTGTCTAACCACACCAACGCAGACGTACCTTTCTGGGTTCTGTTTCACAGGTCATTTGTCAAGCTTGGCCACCACTACAGGTTGTGTGATTGTTCTTGGCCCCACGAAAAATTAGCGTTAAACTATCTTTTTTTGCAGATAAAACGACGCATTGCTACTTCGACAATCGAGCCCGGAGCAGTAACCTTTCGATCTCAAATCAACGCTCCACCATCTGAGCTATCGCCGCCTGTAATTTAATGATCCTGCGACTCTCTAAAAGTCCCTTATTCCACAAGGTTTTTGAAGAGAAGAGGGGCTTATTCAACCAAAATCATAGTCTATTCATTGGACTATATTACAAATTTGGACCAAAGATAACTACTGCAGATTCATTTGGTTTTTGATTGGGCATCAGTGACTAACCTATTTGTTTCGAAATCAAGGGCATTGTTTCGGCCTCGGATTGAGAAATTTCAGTGTCCAATCTCGAGGTAGCCGGCTTGAAAAATAAACATAGAAAACATCCAAAAAGATCACAAGACACGCATAAATTAGGCCATCAATAAGACCGAGGTTGTATATTACTTGCCTACCAATTGAGACAAAGACTATGCCAAAAAGATTTTGCAAAAAGAATGCAATAGACATTACAAACATCGGGTTTTTAGGATAAGTGTGTTGCATTTAAGAATCAATTACAGTAATAAAACAAATCCGTTTGGCTAAACCAAAAAGAAAGCACAACACCATCAAAGCTACAAAGATCTTGTAATACACGCTCAATAAATTGGTAATTGAAGTCAAAAGAACAAGCCCAGCGCTAACATTAGATTGCAAATAATACTTTTTAAATTTATCCAATAGAATACCAGAAAAAATATTTACTGGAATAGTTCCAACAGATATCGTGGCAATAATAATTCCACTAATTTGCTCTGTGCTTAGTGAATTGAAATGTAACCCTAACCTTGTAACAATTAATTCAGCAGATAATTCTTCAAAATAATACATGTAATATACTAAAGTCGCTATGACGTTACCAGCTACAAATTTGTAGTCAAAAATTAAACTTCGTATTTGAATGAGAAATTCTCGAAAACTTAAACTTGATTTATTTTTTTGCGTTCTTTTTAGATATTGCGCCAGAGAGGGAGGATACTGTGGTTTATCTGGAATAAAAGCGCAAAGCAAAACTAAAACCAATAGAGCAGTAGCGAGCATTGTCAAATACAAGAAATGGTAAACGCTTTTATCATATTGCATCCAAGTTTCAGGATGGTCGAAATCCAATGGATTTATTGTTAAATCTGCAGTTGTAAGAGATAAATGGGAATTCTTTCGGTCAAACTTAATCAAAATTGGTGGTAAAATACATCCCAAGACCGA
Organism: Trididemnum nubilum; assembly: GCA_963965965.1. Lineage (NCBI taxonomy): Eukaryota > Metazoa > Chordata > Ascidiacea > Aplousobranchia > Didemnidae > Trididemnum > Trididemnum nubilum. The sequence goes on along the minus strand of OZ014483.1, from coordinate 34,413,001 downwards.
AGCAGTTGAAGCTCCAAGCATTCCGATGCCAGTTGCCAGTCCTATCTGGTATTCATGAAACCACAGTTGAGCTATAACAGCTGGCAAAGAAAAAAGAATAGCTCCTGCTACTCCGCTGAGACATTGGCCGAGAACTACCAGGAAGTATAAAACAGGACTAAAAAACCCAATAATGATAAATAGAAATCCAAGCATTAGTAAACTGCTGGCAGCAATCATCCATTTCTAGCGGAAACTGCATTTTTCAAAGCAAATCATCCAACAAAGGGCGCAGCAACGAGGGTTCCGCTGTTACAACTAAGCAGTATCCAATCTACCGCGCCATATGTCGTGTGAAAATAGGCAACCATGACATTATTCAAATATCCAAAATTGACAAAAGTGAAAATTAGAAGAAAAATGAGCCAAACAAGCAACGCTAAAACAAGCCATCTCTTTTTATAAACTTTTAATTCAACTTGATTTAACTGCATTTGATTGGTTTCAAGTACCATAGTGAACAGGCAGTGAAATTCCTACATTAGTTCCACAAAATTTATCAACATTAAAAAAAAAGCAAGTTTCAAATCTGTTGAAGTATCTCGGGCTAATTCAAACGAAAGTTGATCGTCTGCAACACTAAATCGGTGGACTGGAGTTAGATTCCACGTCAGATCAAAGCAAAGACTTGAAAATTCTTAGCTCTCATTTTTGACATTTAACTACAAAATGAGAGAGTGTGGACTGTGGAAACTTCCACCGTCAGAGACAGGTGGGTAACTCAACGGGGCCGTAACTTGTGAGGGTAGCAGAGTGTCATCACCCCTAACAGTTTTCAAGTTAGATGTTAGCAGTGTTAATGTCAGGCAGTTGAAAAATTGTCTAAAATCTGTCCGAAAATGGCTATTTCAATACTATCTGCGGAAATTGTTCAACGAGCTATGAGCTTCATTCTCAAATCAATTTTTACTCAATGAGCAATATGCCGTTTTACATGCAAAATCTGCCGTATAAAATTTTGCCTTTTGTTTTAACGTCAAACTATCATTATTATAATCTCATAGCAATAAAGTAACTACGTTTTACACCATCATTTCCATTGTGCTTATTCATGGTTTATGTGAGACCATTATTTTCTTTTGTTGTTATTATTCTGTCACTTTACATAAAGGGAGGGAAGCATTTCGTAACGATTATAAGGACAAGATGGAGAAATATCTGAAACATATCTTCGCCAATGTAAAACACTTAAACTCCCAACTCGCGCCCTAGCAGGGGCTCGAACTACGGATACGTCAAATATGTAGTTGTATGTTTACTTCGAACCATTGCTTTTTCTCACAAACCCTTTTTTACATGCGATTGCACGATTCTTGTGATTTGTGACGTCATGTCATTGATGCGAATTTTGAATCCTTTGCAACGAGAAGTTATAGTTTTCTCGGTTGCTGTAGTCACGTTGTTTTTTTGTTTTTTTTCTATTTTGGTACAATTTGTTACGTTGAGCCGGAAAGCTTTACCTTGAATTTTGCTTCTGCTCTGCCTCCAACTTTTCTTTGCAGAAGGTAAGAATATTGTTAAGCATTTGCTTTTTACCGTACTTGAGAATGAGGTTGGAATGCCTTTGCCAAATGTCCATAGTAATAAAGTAGGTAAAGCCCATGTTACGTATAGTAAAAAATTGACACGAAGCTGCATAATTCACTTGCATAACAGTGCTGTATTTTGCACCTTATGTTTTCACGTGATTTTGCATTAAGATCTTAATTACAGGACCATCACCACAACTCTTCGCCGTTTATTATTCAGAGGGCTCATGTTCGTAAATTTTAAACTCTTGTGTATTTCAAATATTCTTCGTACAAATTGGCTCTAAATGACATTATTAATTCTTACTGGTAGTCTATCACTTTTGTGTTTATTTAAACGAGTTATTGAATTTTCTATGTTCAATTAATTGGCTAGATAGATTTGTATTTTTTTATGCAGAAAAAACCGCTTCGTATCCGCTATTAAAAATAAACGGATTTACTGAGGAAAAAGAAGCGCATTTGAGAAAAAGAAACCCAAATTTCCTCTGTAGGCTATGTCAGCTATACAGCCAAATTTTAGATTTTTACAACTTGTTCCTAAGATATTTTATTTCACTGTTTAGAAGATCTAGCAGTGTTACCAATTAATTTTTCTTCACAATGTTAAAAAAATTTTTATAAGTTTTTTGAAAGCACATATAAGCAAGGCTTAATTAATAATTTTGAATTGTGGAAGAAATAGTTTTACGAGTTAGGTATATTCTAAATTAACGGAAAACTCGATTTTACTTGGTACGGTAACACTGTTTAGAAGATATTTTAAACGTTGAAATGATTTATCTCAAAAACGATGGGTCGTAGAAAGCAAAAATTTGGTAGAGATATGTTTTATTTGCTTTTTCACGTTTGTTTATGATTCTATTGCTGGATGCTTCACCTTTTCAAAAGTATTAATCCTCCACCAATGACGAAATATTTATTTATTTTTTCCAGCACATTTATCAGTCAGCAGCGTGGCCAAGAAGGCAAAGGCGCATTTTTACGATGACCCTGACCGCATGGTCTAGATTCAATCCCCACCTTGGTCAAGTCATTTTCTTTTGTTGTTATTATTCTGTCAATTTACATAAAGGGAGGGAAGCATCTCGTAACGATTATAAACACAAGATGGAGAAATATCTCAAACATATCTTCGCCAATGTAAAACACTTAAACTCTTGGATACGACATTTTTAGATGATTCATCGCTGTTTGGTGGCTTCGACAAAGCAGCAAATTAAGCAGACAAAAATTCAAAAAAATCTACATGAACAATTGGATCACTGAAAACTTCTAAGGAAGGGAGGATTCCTCCAACCACAAAGTAGTTAATGGAATGAAAATTGTGCAGATCGACCAATAGTTAGCGTCTGACGCTGTCCGTTTAACAGGTGGATAAAAATGAAATACAACAATATCTAGACGAAACATTCATTACCTCTAGCAATTTTTTTCAATTTCAGCTGTAGTAAAGTAGCTAGTCATTTTTAAACTCTAGAATTTGAATTGATTTTATTTGTTTATTGACCTTCTTATACATCTGAGCTAACAAAGAAAACAAGCTAAATAAACGTGACTATTTGAGTTTTTGCCAATTGATGCCTCTTCAAATTAGAAAACTTGTATACAGTTTGTATAACCCACACTAGCCCAAGCCGACTCGAGATTTCATTTCACGATTAACGATAAAAAATTAATTAGAAAAAAAGACACGCGCTTGAAAGTTATTCTAATATTAAAATTGACTATCGTCGGTACCCACCTTTCAATCGTTTTTTAAATAAATGGCAAAAACGTGATAGTTGCAAAACATTAAAGAGATACTGCTCGAGATCGGTTTTATTGAAATGAGAACTACTTGAGATAAGAGGTGGCCAAAACTTGTTCCACTATTCCTCTTATTCGATAAAATAGATTTAATAATTTTGACTTAGTGCTATAGGCAAATCTGCGTTTCGAGCTTTCCTGACACCTGAAAAGGATGACTTTGCAAATTTTTTTTGCAGACATCAAAACATTTTTTGCTCGATTTTTTCTGAAAAATTTTTGACAAATTTGAAAACTAACTTACACCAAATTTGAGCTTTCTACGACCTTACGTTCCCAAGACATGACAATTTAGATTTCCTCCTAGATAGGTTTTTTCCCCTTAAACAATTTTTACAGGGTTGCCAACTACTAGCAAAATTTCAAGTTACTGCGTTTTTGTAACTGTCAATAAGTGTTGTTGTCAAAATTATTCTGCAGGGTTGTTGTCAAAACAAAGCAAAGGGTCAGAATTGTAAATTAGCAGCTTTTCAAGTAAATTCAAGCCAACTTTCCGAAAGTTAAATCTTTTGTCACAATGCTGGTATGTTGGCAACAGTGAAGTAAGGGGAAAATTCTTAATTTTGAACTGCAATATCTTGAAAACGAAATAAGAACAGCCAGCCTCAACTCAAAAATGGCAGGTTTGGCAAATTGCATGCTTGTGTTCCAATTGCGATGACTTTCTATTTTTTTTCAGCAGAATTTCGCAGTAGTGTGGAAACTTGAGGATTGAGTCCGCTATCTTCCTCATACACTCTGTAAAAGCGTTTATTGAAACTGAAGTTTGATCTGACGCACGACGTTTACGCAAACATTTACGTCATGATTGCGCTAACGCAAAACGTTCAAGAATGTTTTCCTTATCTCGCTACTACAGTCTTTTGCTGTTGACATTACCCAGGCACCGATCAATATGATTGCTGCACAAACTATCTAATACTGGCCAGTAGCGTGCGGAGAGACCCATATTGCATACGTACTCTCTTCAGGCCACTTTGGAAGAGTGTTTAATATAGCTTTCGATGTTTGATTAGCAGTTGCACAGTTTTCACATTGCCCAATCATTGAAAAGTTCGTACGAAGTAAATCACTCCCAAAGATAAATTTAACAAAAAGCGAAATCGATCGTTTAAAAATAACAAAACCTAGAATCGCAGTGCAAAATTGCATGCTGTAGTAAACACAAAAAGTAGGAGTAACCATAGGGGGCATTGGAGGCAAGGAGGCGCAAAACATTTTTCATTTCCCTGCCTTTTAGCATTTTAATCTAATCGACGCCTGAAATTCCTTCTTAGCCAAATCACTTGTAAAACTACGTAAAATATGCAAGCTTTTGAACGTGTTTTTGGATTTCACCGTTAAGTAACGGAGGAGGGCTGAGCTTTCAAATGACTTCCAATCTTAGCAATTTAGTTTTTTCAAATGGCACTAAAAATGCGAAATGTTATCCGAATGGCGTTGAAATGGCTATTTTTTGAATTTATAAAAGGAAAGCTTCATTCCCAGAACTCGGTCTGCTATATGCTTAGGTTGCACCAGTTTGCTCAACACTCCGCTAATGTAATGTAATTACATTTTATTCACCAAGTTGCCTTGGCCAGGAGACAGCGAAGGGACCTTTCGGTCTTCAAGACAAGCTGCCACCTGCCCACCTGTCTACCACACACGGCGGAGGCTTCACACTGTCCCTTTAATTGCTGCACGTCAAGCAGGAAAGCTGTGAATACCAATTTTTATAGTCTTTGGTTTGACTCGACCGGGAATCGAACCCGAGTCTACCGCTTCAGTAGCAGACGCTCAATCCACTCGACCACTGATCGGTATAAGGGTGTATTATCTCACAGAACAATTTTGTATAACTTTTGGATTAAAATCAACCGACCCCTAAGCAAAATTCTGGTCGCGCATCTGGCATGGGGTGCCACGTCCGCCACATTAGAGTTAGGGCAGCATAGCTAGTTTTTGAGGTAGCAGAACAATGTGATGATATGCGGCCGGGAGAAGGGTTTATATAAAAAAAAAGAAAATATGTACATAAAAATTCAAATACCGCGTGTTTTCTTGATTTTATTGAAAGTTAAGAACTTTTAAGCTACGTATCGTACAATCAATCAACATATGCATCAAAACAATCAACAAATTCAATAATTTCAGCAACAAAAGAGCAAAACATTAGTGACGTCGCCAGCATCAAGGGAATGGAACGAAATTGTACGAAAATGGAAAGAAAAAGGAAAAGGAATGGAACGAAAAAGGAACCATCCTCTCCTCCCAGATTTGTGAATAGACGCGCAATCAAGATTTTATTTAAGGAGAGAGAGGGCTGGAGCCACAAGCTAAAGTTTTTCTGCTATAAAGAAACTCGTATATTAAGCGGAGGGCTTGTTAAGTAAGGTGATGGATGCATTGCATCACAGGTGGAGTCTGGGGGCAAAGTCCTCAGCAGCTGCGCAATTTTTCAAAATTTTTTGGAAAAAATTACAGCTTGGAAAAAATTTTGCTCGTTTTTGAGCCATTTGAAAGAGCTTCAGTACTGCTAAGATTTGGAAGTTATTCTAATGAATTAAATTGAATTTTCAAACTGCTTTTAGTCTCCCTCCCGGTGCTGGTTAAGTCCAAGACTCATTCAAAAGTTTGCGCGTTTGGGTTAAACTTTTACGAATACTTGACTAAAAGGATGCTTCAGCCCCTTTAATCTTCATCGTAGTGCCCCTGCCAGGCATCACCAAAAACCGCTAAACAAAATTTTCTTTTTGGGTTGAATTAACAATCCTATAATTATCGGTAAACCCTTGATCACAAAAAGCTTGCGGCGTCTCTGATTCACAAAATCACAAGAAAATTATAAGCAAGTAGCTGAGAACAACAGTTTGCAATGTTTTGCCATTGCCATCTTCATTCCCATTAGGAATGTTGTGAGTGCTTGTTCTGCTTGACGTTGCCGATACCAAAGTGAAAATTTTCTCCCGTCAGTGTGGATCCGTTTAAGTTGTTGGTTTGTTGTTCTGCAACAAATTTACAATTAAAAAATACCTAGAATTTGACGATTTTACACTGCAATTAAGTCTTTAGATTTAAGATGTTTTAGATATCCATGGCCTTAGGTAACATATGGTTCATGTCCTGTATATTTCAGTTCAAAGATAGTGCGTAGTTTTGTTCGAAGCTGCTGTCGAAGTCAGTCACGTCTTGGGAAAGTTTTCGGGCCAATTAAAACCGAGCTGTCATTTGCTTATTATTCAAGATGAGAGATCCTAACTTACCTTTTTCGGAGCAAAATGTTAAGCAAAAAAAGCTGAGAGAAACAAAACTCAAATTGAAAGTTCAACAAACTGTACTTTCATTTTTGAAAGTAATGAACGAAATCAGTTTTATGGAATGTGCAAACGCATAGACAAATTACTGGTTGTTTCATTGCATAAAATCAATGCTGCCACAGGCTCTTTTTCAAAAATTGCAAGAAGACAACAAACATTGTTCAAACAATTACTTTGTCAAAAAATCACTAGATTGCCTCGAAAAGTACAATACCGCTAGATCAAAGTAAAAATCACTAGATCTAATGAAAAATCGCTAGACGTGGCCAACAGTGCATAAAATTATTAAAATTACTGATAAGTGAATGGAATATTACACTAATGAACTGTAGGCTGTGCCGTGTTTGAATATATTTTTCACAACTATAGCGGCTTTTTTACAATAATAAATAAACTTGCGAAAAATCTGAGCTCAATAAAAAAAAAGACATTTAGCAGCTGCATATTGGTCTTGTCAGTTGAATAATGACTAAACTATTCGACGTACTGTTTTCACGATATCCCCCGACTTGAGTGTTGTCTCCGTAGGTTGTTTTGCCGTGACTGCGATCGACGCTTCCATGGTAAACATCTTGTGAACCACCCAATTGGGCTTTGTCACCGAAAGTTACCGGTCCAGCGTAGTTGTAAGCTAACAACAAGAGAAAAGAAAAATGATGTTTAATACATTTACTAATACAAAAACAATTCTCTGGTAACGGGAGAGTGTCAAGTTGCGTGAAAGTAAGGCAAAACTCCCCTAGATTGGCAAGCAAGTGTGATTATTCCTATATTCAAGAAAAGAGATTACTAGCAGTGTACGAATTACAGAGGGAAATCACTCCTTAGTTTGCCAAGGAAAGTATTTGCCAAATGCTTTGAAAAGAAATGCTGAGAAATAGTAGAACCAAAACTGGAGGATGGCCAGTGCGGTTTTCGTCCGGGTCGCAGCACCACAGACCAAATCTTCACTCTGAAGCAAATCTTCGAAAAATTTTGGAAGTATGGAAAAGATCTCTTTGCATGTTTTATCGATCTTGAAAAAGCATATGACGGAGTTCCTCGGGATAAACTTTGGAAGGTTTTGCGGGAATATGGCGTTGATATTCAGTTGTTACTCGCCATTAGTTATTATACTGCCGAGGAGGTTTGTTCGGGTAAATGGCAAGCAATCAAAGACGTTCCATGTGGGCGTTGGATTCCGCAAGAGTGCGTTTTTTCACCTCTCCGTTTCATTGTTTAGATGAATTGGATTGACAAATGCAGCCAAGCTGATGAGTGTGTCACGACTGCAATTGCAAAATCAGTCGTCTGCTATTACCTGATGATTTGGTTCTGCTTTCTTTCACATAATGTGGCCTCCAGCGCGCATTAAATAGCTTTGCAGATGCACGCGACACCGCCGGAATGAAAATAAGCACGGCCAAAACCGAGGTACTTCATCTTTCAAGAAACCCTGATCAGTGCGTGTTACAAGCGAATGGAGTGAATTTCAAGTAGAAAAATAGGTAGAGAAGCAGGTAGAGAAGTTCAAGTATCTTGGGGTTGCATTCACAAGTGACGGAAAGTAAGACGAAGAACTGGAACCCGAATTGGCAAGCCTAGAGCAATGACTGCACTATTCTGTTGTCATGAAACGAGAATTGTGAAAAAAGGCAAGGCTCTCAATTTTCAAAACAGTTTTTGTCCCCATTCTCACCTTTAGTCATGACTCTTGCGTAATGACCGAAAGAGTGCGATCACAAGTGCCAGCGTTCGAAATGAGGTTTTTACGAAGAATCGAAGCAGTTACACTGTTTAACAAAATGCGTAGCTCTGAGAATCGAAAATCTCTTAACACGGAGCCGTTACTTCTCCTAATTAAAAGATCTCAGCTTAGATGGTTTGCCCATGTAAGCAGAATGCCTCAGGAAAGACTCCCCAAACAAGCTTTACTTGCCAAAGCAACTGGGAGAAGACCAGTTGGACGACCTAGAACTAGTTGGACGACCTAGAACTAGATGGATCAATTACATGGAGGATCTTGTATGGAATCGCTTGGGACTTCACCCAAGCGAAATGATGGATGTGATGGAAGACCGTGAAGTGTGGCAACTTAATTTCAAGCTGCTGCCCCCGCAACCCTCACGGAAAAGCGGGCAGTGAAGAAAGAAGAAGAAAGCAATTAACCTTGAAAGCCTTGAAAATAGATTTTATTGTTCTATGAGCCAGCTAATGTGCGATAACCTGTGTTATATTTATCACAACTTGAAATTGGATAATGAAAAAGCCAACAAAGCATTGATCAATTGAAAATAAACAGAAACCACAATACGAATTGTAATTTAATTACCGTGTAATACACGGTTGCCCAAACTTTTTAAAGAGCGAGTCGCATTGGCCATTATTTGCATAGAGAAACGAGCCGCAGCCAACGTCTCTTGCCGGAGTTTTGGGTGAAGGTCAAAAAAAAGTTTTGGCCAGAAATTGATATTACATTTTCATGAATTTTAGGTGCAATCCTAATGCAAAAAAGACAAAAAATAACAATAGGTCTTCGCCGGTGGTTTTTCGCAAAATTACCCCCAAAATAACTTAAATTCCTGAAACCACTCGCGGGCCGCACAAAATCTTTACGCGGGCCGCACTTTATGCACCCCTGGTGTAATAAGTCTTTAATGCAATTTTGCTGTGATGCTGGAGTAAAAAATTATGTCAGATAAACATGGTTAACGAACTTTTTTACCTTCATCAATGGTTAATTTTTTAATTTCCGCCAAATGCAGTAGCTTTTAATGTTGATCTACAGTTAAGATTATCTTTTTTTGTTCAATTTTATACGGTGTTTCACGACCACGTTTTTGATTTTTAGTGACTGTTTTTGACATCAAATTAACAAAAAATAAATAAATAAATAAATAAACAAATAAATAAAAAAAGGTAAAAAAAAATTTTGTAGATATCATTTAGGGCTAAATTTTAAAAGTAAAATCGATCTGGCGATAAGCACCCTCACCAGGTGCATAATCATAAACCAGAATTGCCTGACAAAAGAACGTCGATGTGTATGTTACGTTTTACCACGTCGCTCGCAATTCCAAGTCTAACTGAAAAAACGAAACTATTCATTATAGATAAAAGATGCCAAACTCCAAGGCTCGTATACGCTGGGCGTAAATTGTGAGCGAACAAGTTTCCTTAGTTTATTTAAAGCAACTGGCGGTTTGTACGCTGGTAAGGTGGTATACGCCGAGCGTACTGAATTTCTGTTTAAAAATAACTAAAGATACGCTCACGATTTTACGCACAGCGGTGTAAACGGACCTAATGCTTTTAAAATCCTTGATTTCTTTTACCGTCCAGTATTGACTCATGCGATGCGAAGCAACTCAAAAGAAGATGAACACACTGGGATATCAACGCGACTTTAATGCAATTTTGTAGAAGTTGGAACACGATTTTGCGAAATTAACAATGACAGACGAAATTAACCTCCCGATCTCGTGAGTTCTTAAAATGCAAGTCCTATGAACACTGCGCAATTTGGCGGCTTATGATCAGCACTCACCTTGCTTTCCTCCAGAATGAACTGTGTCTTCTAGGCCACTAGGCTCGCTTGTAGCTTCTGCGTTGTTTGTGGGATTGTTTTCCCGTTCAGCTGTCAAAAATATGACAAAAAATTATCACAGTTGATTTATTCTTCCATTAACGCATATGAATCTTGGGCGTCTCACTATAATCACTTCAATGCAGAGCACCCATTTGGGTTCAGTAGTTGTGTATATGGCGTGTTCGGTGCACAGAGGTCACGTGACTGCACTGTAACCGTCCTTGTGTCTCAAATTTAGATAGAGGTCACGTGACTGCACTGTAGTCGGCCCATTCTCAATAAAAATCGTTCAGTGCAAAGCAGGTCACCTGACTCTTAAAAAATGCACTGGAAACAAAATGACTTAAAATGCACTGAAACCGTCCTTGTGTTTCAAATTTTTTTTAAAATCGTGGTTCTCAGTCCCCCCCTCCCGATGTTAGTAGGAGGTATTAAACTCGCAATTGAGCGCTTGTCACATGTAACCAACTTGTGCTCGTTGTCGATTTTATTTGTCATTATCAGAACCAGCTTCAATTTTTTTTGCTGAAGCTGCCTACTTTAATTTTTATCACACATTGTTTGTATAAGACGTGACAACGGTTTTATCGAAGGCTGCGTTCATAATTACGCTTCAGTCGTGTTTAAATCTTTTCAATAATTAGTTTGATTTTGTCATTTTCTATAGGTTTCACTTTAATTGTAAAGCCATTGCTATCAAATATTTTCACTTTGGGTTTACCGTACGCCTTTTGTATTCTTTCAATGTCTTCTTTTGATAGAACATCACTTGATACTTTTGACCACTCGTGTTTATAAGTAGGATACATGATAGAATCTGTACTTTGTGAATGGGTTAAACCTAAACAATGACCTATTTCATGAACAGCTACTACAAATAAGTTGTGTTTGGGAGGTGTGGCTGTCAACAAACACTGCATTAGCATTTTATTCATTTCAATAATCACTTTTATTTTGTTTATTTATTAATTTATTTATTTGTGTCAAGCGCAAAAGCGCTCATAGAAAACGAAAAAAAAAAGAAACACACACACAAAAAAAGTTTACCGTCATGCATTAATAATTCTAAAGCGCCAGAGAAGAACAGTAAGCTTCTCCCAAACCATTTACACTAAGCAAATCTATAAAGCGAGCAACATATTTCGAACAACGAAATCTGCAAGAGTGAAGTAATGAGTGAACAAACACATTGGTAGACCTGTGGCAACGATTCATAAAACGAAATAAAAGTTTGCGAACAAGGGCATCAAAAGTATCAACATTAGCCTCCACTTGATATTGACGGACACTGCAATAACGAGGAATACCATGAATACTGCGGTAAGAATCATTGTAAGACACTCGAAGACGTCTATAGCTCTCATGGATATAACAACACCACAGCTGACTAGCATACAATACACAACAATGAGCCCGAAATAACGTATTTTTGATATCAGTTAATAATCACAATTATGGTGCCTTTGACCAGTATTCTCGAATGTTAGGATAAGCATCCAACATAGCTTTTATATCACTTTTTCGGTTACAGACTTCCGAAAATGAAAGAGTCAGAAATTGAAATCGTGGTAAATTACCGATCAAATCAGCAATTGCTCTCTTCTTTCTGACACTTCGATCACCGATATTGATGTTTTCTTCCACCCATGCTTTCCATGTTTTGTAAATAAAGCCTTTTGCTCTTTCTTCTCGCCATAATGCGTCGAGAATGTTCAAAGCTTTTCCGCAACAAACATGAAAGCAAAGAGACTGCTTGTTTACACTCTTTTCATGTTGAACACATTTTGTTAAATATTCAGTCAACGAATTGATCGTCTTTTCTTCCGGTTCAATAAGCCCTGGTTGAAAATCTGCAGTGGAAAGATTTTGAACTAAATATTCATGCAACTTTTCGCCAACAAGTCTCTCTTTTTTTTATAAGGAATCGGCAACTTGCTTGAAGGTTTTTTTGGTTCAATATTTAATGGTCCATTTATCTCGAACTCATCTAGGTAATTTAACATGTCTCCATGATACTTTTTATGCTCTCTGATGATTTGCAATTCACTTTCATTCCAATAGTTGTTAATCATTTTATCGCAGCTGCTCCACACTCTTCTAATCAACTTGTTGCAACCAACGTAAACGTCTAAATGTCCTTTCTCTTTCATACAAACAGCTTATTAACCTTGTCTGAGACGTAATCACGTATTTAGTTAAAGTACGCGTTTTTTCCATCATAACAATCAAGATGCGATGGTCGAGTGGGTAAAGCCGTCGCTTTACTTTTACAGTAACGAACAGGTTCGAATCCCAGTGACGTCAAACAACATTCTTGAATGCCGCGGAACCACCAGTTCCGCGAAATTACGTCACTCAAGAAAAGAACATTCTGGAATGCCGCAGAACCACCAGTTCCGCGAAATTACGTCACTCAAGAGAAGAACATTCTAGAATGCCGCGGAACCACCAGTTCCGCGAAATTACGTCACTCAAGAAACAGAAGACCAGGTTCGAATCCCAGTGAAGTCGTAGAAAATCCAAAATAGTAGGTTCGAATCCCAGTGAAGTCGGAGAAAATCCAAAATAGCAGGTTCGATTCTCAGTGAAGTTAAAGAAACAGAAGATCAGGTTCGAATCCCAGTGAAGTCAAAGAAAATGCTTGATTAACAAGTTAAACGTAGCTTATCTTTTTGTTTGTCGAAATTTTTACAATAATTTCATTTAAACTTCTAAGCTTTAAATTCATTAATCTGTTGTCATAACGTATTTTGTTAATGTGCTTTATTTTTTCACCATTTTTTAATAGCCCATGATGACATTCCCTTATAAAATTGTGAACCAAGATTCTATCCCAGTAATCTTCAACAGTGATTTCATAATAACCTCTTTCATTTATACTTCCAAATGTTGATTCTCTAGCAACAACATGAACAACGCATCCATCAATGCTCCCAGCGTATGCTTTGTGTGTTGGATGAAAATAAAACTCACGATTTTCAATGACTAATTTATCATTCATTTTTATTTAACTACAGACAAAATTTTCTAAAGCATAAAAATTACTTAAAGATTATATTTCTCTTATAATAAAAATGAACCAATCAAATATTTTAGATCAGGCGGTTCCAGATATTGGAGTTTCTACTTTAAAACCGTCACCCTTTAGAAATTTCCCCCCAACCTTAAAGAAAATAGCTCTTAATACAGCTGGTAAAGTTCAAAAGCGTATAAATGATTTTGCCGATTGGCTGATGGCTTACGTACCACCAACTATTAAAGCAAGTGCTTCAGCAGCATTTCAAAAAATTTTAAATCTTTTTCCTAAACGGGTAATTAAAGTGCTGTTACTCAAAACTGCTCTAAAAAACTATACTAAATCTTATAATGTAGATATTGTTGATTTTAGCCCATTGAAACAATTGAATGAAACAGAGAAAGTAGTGCAAGATAAATTACGGTTAGACCTGGTTAAAATGAAAGGATTGAAAGCAACAATCACTCTTAAAATAACCTTTGAAAAACAAAAAGAAGGTGAAGTGATAACCAAGACGGCTTTTTTAACAGCAGAGCAATTGTCATCTTAAATAAAGATGATGTGAGTGAAATGCAACAAAATGCATCCAATCAAATAATAAATAAAATTGGAAATTGGCTTAGTGAAGGTTTGGATGGTCTATATTTTCTGTCGATGGGCACTTCGTTAACTTAGTTCAATATACCCCTCTTCATGGATCAACTTATATTGCATTACCGGAAGAACTTCGAAATGCTAAGAAAGGACTAATTAACATCAAAAACAAAGACAACGAATGCTTTAGGTGGTGTCATTTAGCTAAAGTATACAGTGAGAAAGTAAAAAGCAATCGTGAAAGAATAAGTCATTTCAAAAAATATGTAGACACACTAAATTATGACGATATAGAGTTTCCAGTTTCTATCAAGCAAATACCAAAAATTGAAGAACAAAATAACATCAGCATTAACGTTATTGGTTATGAAAACAAGCAACGCTTTCCTTTATTTGTGTCTAAAAAGGTGTTTGAAACAACTCTCGATTTATTATTGATAATGGAAGACGAAAAGCAACATTATGTTTGGATAAAAGACTTTAATAGATTTATGTATAATCAAAGCAAGCACCAACACAGAAAACATTTCTGCAGATATTGTCTTCAATGTTTTAGCAGCGAGGAAATTCTACACAAACACACACCAAACTGCATAATAATAAATGGAAAGCAAGCAATAGAAATGCCCAAAAAAGGTAGCTCGGTGAAGTTTAATAACTTTCATAAACAACTACCAGTTCCCTTTGTTATATATGCTGATTTTGAAGCAATAACTCAAAAGATTGACAGCTGTCAGCCAAATGATGAAAAGTCCTACACAGAAAGATACCAAAAACACATCGATTGCGGCTATTCCTACAAGGTAGTTTGTTGCTATGATGATAAATTCAGTAGACCAATTCAACTGTATAGAGGTAAAAACGCTGTTTATAAATTTTTGGAAGCTATGTTGGAAGAAGTTGATTATTGTGAAAAAACGAAAAATAAACATTTCAATCAACCTATGGATTTAACGAACAAAGATGAAGAAAACTTTCAAGCAGCTACAAAATGTCACATTTGTAAAAAAGACTTTTCTGAGGAAGACAAAAGGGTTAGAGATCATTGTCACGTTACAGGAAAATACAGAGGGGCGGCACATAATGAATGTAATAGAAACTTCAGACTTACTCATAAGATACCAGTAATCTTTCATAATTTAAGGGGTTATGATTCACATTTTATTATGCAAGAAATAGGAAAGTTTGAGAAGGATATCAAAGTAATTCCAAACAATCTAGAAAAATACATGGCTTTTTTCTTAGGCAAACATTTAAAATTTATCGATAGCTTCCAATTCATGAGTAGCTCATTAGAAACTCTGGTTAAGAACATTCCACTTTCTGACTTAAAATACACATCACAAGAATTTCAGGATGAAAAACTAGAACTAATGAAAAGAAAAGGAGTTTATCCCTACGATTATATGAACAGCTTTGATAAGTTTGACGACAGAAACCTCCCATCAAAAAAGGAATTCTATAGTCTTTTAACCGATGAAGATATAAGCGATGAGGATTACAAGCATGCGCAGAATGTGTGGACTACTTTCAAGTTGGAATCCATGGGACAATACCACGACTTGTACCTTAAGTCAGATGTTTTGCTGTTAGCAGATGTATTTGAGAAATTTCGAAAGACTTGTCTTCAATATTACGAATTAGACCCTTGCCATTATTTTACTTCTCCCGGTTTATCATGGGATGCAATGCTTAAAATGACTGAAATAAAACTGGAATTAATGACAGATATTGACAAATTTCTTTTCATTGAAAAAGGTGTGAGAGGGGGAGTTTCATACATTTCTAAAAGATATGCTAAAGCTAACAACAAATACATGAATAATTACGATTCAAAGCAGCCATCAAATTATATTACATATCTTGATGCAAACAATTTATACGGATGGGCAATGAGCCAAAATTTACCAACGGGTGGTTTTAAATGGCTATCAGAAAAAGAAATTGATTAAGCAAATTTACCTAAAGGAAAAGGACTAATACTAGAAGTTGACCTGGACTATCCTGAACACCTTCATGATAGTCATAATGACTATCCATTAGCTCCAGAAAAAATAGAAATTAAACATCACCTCCTTTCAGACTACTGTAAACAATTACAAACTCAGTTTAATATAAAAGTTGAAGGAGTTAAAAAATTAATACCTAATTTAAAACCAAAAAAGAGTTATGTTCTTTATTACAAAAACTTAAAGCAGTATATTGAATTAGGCTTAAAAGTTACAAAAGTACATCGGGTATTAGAATTTAACGAATCACCTTGGTTAAAAAAGTATATTGATTTCAATACAGAAAAGCGAAAAACCGCCAAGTCTGACTTTGAGAAAGATTTTTTTAAACTTATGAACAACTCAGTGTTTGGAAAAACAATTGAAAATCTTCGTAAATGTGTCAATGTTACTCTAATCAACGAACCAGAAAAACTATTAAAGCATTGTGCAAAACCAACCTACGTTAGCAGCAAAATATTTAATAAAAATCTTGTTGCAGTTCATAAAATCAAAGAATCTTTAACCCTAAACCGCCCCGAGTATGTAGGAATGTGTATTCTCGATATTTCAAAAACGTTGATGTATGATTTTCATTACAACTACATTAGAGAGAAATATGGCAAGAATGCAAAACTCTTATTTACAGATACAGATTCAGTAACATATGATATTGAAACAGAAGACGTATACAAAGATTTTTGGGCTGACAAAGACAAATTCGACTTCAGTGGTTACAAAGAAACCTCAAACTTTTATGACCTAAAAAATAAGAAAGTAATTGGAAAGATGAAAGATGAAACCGCAGGTGTGCCAATAGTAGAACTTAGATCTAAAATGTACAGCTACGTCACAAACGATGAAAGAGGTTGCAAAACTGCAAAAGGAATTAAAAAAAATGTAGTGAGGAATCTGTTAAAGCACGAAGATTACAAAAACACGCTCTTCAATAATCGTCAAATGTTTCATAAAATGAAATCAATTAGAAGTGAAAACCACAAAATTTATTCCGTTGAAATCAACAAGAAGTCTCTTTCGTGTTTTGATGATAAACGATATATTCTTTCTAATGGAATTGATAGTTTTGCTTATGGTCATTATTAATTAAAAAAAATATATACTATTATAAAAAAAAGATGGATAAAAATTGTTGTAAAAATCCTGACATAAAAATTATAAATGGAAATAGAACTTGTATTAACTGTGGTGTAGTTCATCACCCATATTTTGTAAACGACTGGATTGATTATAACCCACGTAATGTTGTTTTACGTAAATCAGTTTACTGCAGAACTGCTTATGTTAAAAATAAATTACAACGCCTTGAATTGTCTGCTGATGAAATACAAGCATTTATGGACATTTGGACAACCGTGGAAAACCAACTACAAAGCTTCACTGGTAAAAGGTTTCCTAAGATAGATTTTTTTATAAGCAAAATCTTAGAAGATTTAGACATTTCCAAACAACCTTCATACAAAATTAGTGATGCATTACGGAAGAAATATGAGATTATGTGGAAGGAAATCGTTTAGCATGTAATTTTTCATAGCTTTCAGAAATTGGTGGACATATATCAGCAACTTGGTCATCAACCATAGCAAGTTCTCTTTCGAAAAACTCGTCAATATCACCAGATCTTAAAAACAATTTTAACTTGTTGAGTAATTTCTGATACGATTGATAAGCATATCTACAAGACTCAGTTTTTTTGGAAAAATTTTTCTGCGTCGTTATTGTCTGTAAAAGGACACCTGTACCACTAACACAGGCCAAGAAAATCGGATTTAATGTAACAGAACCAACCACGGCCCCAGTTGTAGTAAAAACAACAGATGACAGCTTTAGAGCTAAGTCCATTCTTTTAAATTTTTTAAACATTTTCTTATAACACCAATACTGTTTGTAATAAGTGTGATACAGTTTTGTCAATTCATTCACTTGTTCTTGAGTCAATTTTTTACTAATGTGGTTAAAGTCCATTGTTTATTTTACGATATACAATTACGTTTCTGGTTGATCACCCAATTCAAGCTGTTTAACTTTAATTACGACGCTGCTCATATTCATTGATACCGAAGAATTTGAAGAAACATAGTTGTATTGTATGCGAAACACATCTCGAGAAGGATTAGGAAAAACCATGCAGTTTAAATTAAAACAATCGAATGGGGGTGTTACTGTTGTTTTACATATTTTATCTGTTTCTCCTTGACTAACACGAATTATATCAATATGTAATTTGTCTTCATTGTCATAACTGGTAACTTTCACAAGTCCGCTTACGCTTATTTCGATGTAACTGCTGGTTACCTCATCTCTCAAATGAATACTATCGGATTGCAAAGACAGAAAATCGTTCCCAGCGACAAGAGGTGCACTCACGAAATGTAAATTGTGATCTGTATTAGTACGAACGGAATGAATAGCACTTGATGGAATTGGCCTCGAATCAGGTGTCGAAGAAGCACCCAAAAATATTTGAAATTTTGGGCGATATATATTTCGTTTAAAATAACGTTTATTTATTGCACTGGTAGGTTCGGAAGGTCTATCTACGTTGAAAATGGTATGATTTTTCATATCTAAGTTTCGTGAAATGGTTACATTATCGTCTTCGGTTTGAATGTGTTGCGTTATTTGGTCAACATAATTTTTGTTTGCTGCTTCACCCGGTGCTGTGGGATCTCGTAAATTTATGATAGTGTGTAATCCTTGTAAGTTAATATTATCTCTCACATTTGTAACTAAATTTTCAACAAATTGTTTAGTTGCCGCATCAGAAGGTAGAATGGGATCAACAAGTCCTTTTAGAATCAATGATTCACCTAATTCAATTGATGCATTGTTAGGTGGAATATTTTCTATACGAAAGACCCTGTTTGGTAAACGACCAAGTACTTCCACACCATATATTTGATACCTCTGAATTTGAATTTGAGTGGGTGATACAACATTTTGACCATCGTTGTTTATACCTAAAGTAGCCAACCTCGAACCAAACTCAGAGCTTTCGGCAAAGTGGACAATGTTGCTAATTGCATTATCCAAGAATCCTTTATTTACACTATCTGATTCTGTTACAGGATTGGCTAAGTTTGTAATTTTGTGGTTGTTTAAGTTTAAATCACCATACATTATATCTCCTGACTTGGAAACTTTGTGTTCAATACCTACAACCTTAACAGTACTTGAAGATTGACTTCCACTTGTTCCAAATTTTGAAATATTCATTTTGTCCTTCTTTATTATAAATGAATATAATAAACTTTGATAAATATTTAAGTGGGGACAACAAGCAAATCAAACATCATTATCTTCTACCAGATTGCCATTACATGATAGTAGGATCGACAGGATCAGGAAAAACAAATTTGCTTTTAAACATGGTTCTCAAGTGGATGAATTACGACCTTTGTTGTGTTTATACTGTTAATCCTGAGCAAGATAAGTATCGATTTTTAAAAGAGCAAGGTATTGAAGTGCTAAGCCCTGAAGACTTGCCTCCAGTAGAAGAGCTTGACCCTCAACAAAAAGTAATAGTTTTTGACGACATTAAGCTAGACAACATGAAAAAACTGATGGAATACTTTTCTTTATCTAGAAACAAAAATTGCAACTGTATTTACCTCACTCGGTCATACTTCAACACTCCGAAGTACATAAGAAGAAACACTAACTGTTTTGTTTTTTTCGGGAACTTAGACAACAAAGATATCATACACATTACTGACGATCATGCTAAAGGTATAACAAAAGAAGAAATGGAGTCGATTTACCGTGAAGCAACCAAAGATCCTTACAATTTTATGGTGCTGGACAAAACAGCCAAACACCTACCCCTTCGTTACAGAAAATGCTTTGACCATTTTTGGGCTTAAGCTTTATATGCTATATAGTAAACATGCCATTTGTAAATGAAGAAGAGTTGAAAAACAGAAATAAACTTGTAAAGGATTATATTAATAACCGAAAGCGTTTGAAACAAAAGCTGCAAAAAGAAATTGTAGCCAAACAACAACTGCAAAAGTTTGCCTCTGAAATATTTCGTCCCATTACTAAAACGTTTGAAGAAACTCAGAAAAAAACTGATAAAAGGCAAGACCAACTAATTCAACACATACAGCAACAGCTTGCCATTGAAGATAAACCTCGATCAATTTATACTGTGCACTTTGAGAGTGCTTTCGATAACAAAGAAAAAGAATTGCTTACACAAAACAATTTTGAGACTGATATTGTTGAGCTTGTAAAACGCGGGCCAGATTACATAAACGCATTAAAAGACAGAGCTAGATTAATCAATCAAAGATTAGGTGGTTTACGAAGAAGACGTGATGATGATACAGAAGTGATTGATGAGCAAATAAAAACTTTTAAAAAGTACAGAGAAAAATTAAATAAATTATTAGGAGGAATGGAACTTACCTTTGGAAGAGGGCTTAAAGATCCCAACAAACTTTGTGAAAGACTTAATTTACTAGTAGCAGCCAAACAAGCCGGCAATAATAACAAACGTTTGGATCAAGAAATTGCAAACATTTTGAAAAAACTAAAATTGAGCAAATGCATTTCACACTGCGACCACCAAAAATTATTTGACAATATATTAAAATGACATCAATACCACTTTTCTTTGACTCTAGGAAAGGACAAGGGAAATCAGAAGATTTTATAACTAGCTTTAATCCACCGTTGCAACTAGACATTAAAAAAAGTTACGAGATGTCCTTAATCAATGCTCAAATATGGTACTCTTGGCATAACATAACGAGCAGCAATAATAAATTTTTTTATTCACCAGATGGAGTAGCTGCACGATTATTATCAATTCCTCCAGGTAGCTATAACATTGAAGATCTCAATAATGAAATCAAGTACTTGATGGAACAGAGACGTGATGACAAAAATAATATAACTATAACACCAAATTTTAATACATTAAAATCAAGAGTTGAACTTAAAAATGATTACATAGTTGATTTTCGAATTCCAAATTCAATAGGTGACGTTTTAGGATTTGGTTCGGCATTTTTGGGTGTAAATGGAATTCATAATAGTCAAAATCCTGTAAATATTACAAATATCAACAGGCTTCAGATTCATTGCAGCTTAATTGATGGAAGTTACATAAACGGAGCGTCTAGTGACTTACTTTATACTCTTAGTCCAAACGTACCACCGGGATATTTGATTCAAGTTGAACCTAAGCAAAACATTTACGTTCCAATCAAAAATTTAAGTCAAATTGATAGTATCCGATTCTCTATAAAAGATCAAGATAACAATTTCGTAAATATGAATAATGAACGAGTGACTTACTATGTTCACCTGAGAGAGATTATGTAGTTTAACTATAAATGTTATCACAAAGAGAAACTAGATTTCATAAAAAGAAAATCATAGGTGGAAGTTTGCTTAAAAATGTTTACGACAAGGTAAGAAACGTAATCAGCACTGGTTCTAAGATTCTTAACAGAATTCCTACTGGAGTGAAGACTGAGATTAAAAAGCTAGCTGCACCTTTACTGAAGAAAGCCTTAGAACCCACAAAAAAGACATTAGAACCAGTCTTAGAAAATATACCAATAAACAAGCGTATTATCAATGACAGAGAATTAGAAAATCTCAACGACAGATCGAGAGCTATCCTAAGTAATTTAATTGCTGGATCAGGATTTAAAAATTATATGTCTTAATTATAAAATGACAGAACTAACGAACCCATATTTGCAAATTAAAGAAACAAACTTAGTGGACAATTCAATTACTGAGTTTGAATATGTCGAATACCTTCCGAGAGACTCAAATAATATGAACAAAGATGGTCAGCACATTATTGAAACAAAAGATGAAGATGTTTTTCTTCTACCGCATAAAGCATACCTAGAAATCAGAGGAAAACTTCAAACTAATGCGAATGCTAATTACAATAACAATGACGTAATTTCATTGGTAAATAACGGTTGGTCTTTATTTCAAACTGCGCAATATCAATTAAATAACCAAACTATAGAAAACATAAACCTTTATCTACCTCAAGCATCAACAATACTCAATTTAGTTAGCTTTAGTGATGATTATTCAAGATCAACCGCCTCGAACATGCTGTGGTTTAAAGACACTGGAACTGGTTCCCCATCTCTTAAACAAAATTTTGGTGGTGTAGCTGATGATGCAAATGCAAATGCTGTACGTGATGGTATTAGAGCAATTGTAGAAATATACAACAACAATCTACAAGCAAATATTGGTTTCACCGCAAGACAGAACATTACTACAGGAAATAAGCAAATTACTTTAATGCTTCCTCTTTCCCAAATATTTGGATTTTGTCGTGATATCGATAAGGTTTTTAGGGGTGTTAAACACAGTATAGTCGTGGATAGAGAAACATCTAATAACTATATTTTACGTGCAAATGGTGTAGCTGCTGGTAAGTTTAACATAAGTCATATCTCTTTGTGGATGCCTAAAGTGAAACCAAGTTTAAGAGTTGAATCGGAAATAGATGCTATGTTAGTAAAAGGACATATAAAACAGCTATACTTTGAACAAATGAGAGTGTATCGAACAATGTTTCAGTCAACAGAAACAAGCATGACTTGGAGAATAACAACCCAGCCGGGAACCGAGCTTCCCAGGCATGTGTTTGTTGCGTTTCAATCGAGTGAACGAGATAACAACCAGCAGCTAAATAATATGATTTTTGACAATGCAAACTTAAGACGTATTAGTTGCAGAATAAACAGCATTCAATATCCTGAACGAGAATTTGAATGTAATTTTACTCCACAAAATAGAAATTATTCGCGTTTATACATGAGTTTTCTAGAGGCTGTAAACAAATACCAAGACGCCGACACGGGCTGTCAATTATCAGCTGAAGACTGGGCTAGTTTGTATCCAATTCATCATTTTGATGTTAGTAAACACAATGAACGACTTAAAAACAGCTCGGCAGATATTGAAATAAGGTTTAGTCTTGGTGGTAACTTTAGAAATATTGCAAATAACGCTGACCAAGCTTTCTATGTTTATGCAGTCGTATTTTCTGATAGATACCTTCAGTTAGAAGGACTTTCAGGTCGAATGAATATAATTATCTGAGTATAAATAAAAATGTATGTTAAAATCGGATTAAATTTATCACAATTTCAAAAAGAAAAAATAAAACAAGCTTTTCAAAACAAAACTGGGCTTACACTCACATTTAATAACCACCAGTTACAAGGATCAGACTTTCTTGGTTTAACAAAGACGCAAGTTAACAAAATAAATGATGCTAAAGCAAAAGGTTCAGATGTTACTTTGAAGCTATCAAAACTACAAATTTCAAAACAGGGTGGTTTTATTGGAACTCTTTTAGCAGGTTTAGCAGGTAGCTTGCTGCCCAGTTTGTTAGGAGGAAAAGGACTTGTGTTACCTGGATCAAAGGGTAAAGGGCTTATGTTGCCTGGAACAAAAAGACAAGGTAGGTCTTATCGCTTCGACGAACCTCAGATTCTCGGAAAAGGTTTAATACTAGGAAAAAATTCTCCTTTCAAAAATGTTCCGATCTTGGGTTTGATTTTATAAAGTCTAATATAAAATGTACCACGATTACTCATTGAACTTGACACAAAATCAAAAGAAAAAAATTGCAAATGCATATAAAAGCAAAACTAGTGTAAGTGTTAGACTAACAAATGCAAGTTTACAGACTAAAGGCAACGTTAGTTTGCAACTGACGAGTCGACAGATAAATAGAATTAACAAATCAAAAGCGTCTGGACACGGTATACAAATAAACTTTAGTAAAACGCAATTGCAAAAACAAGGTGGTTTCTTAAGTAGCTTACTTAATTTAGGAAAACTAGTGTTACCGTTTTTAGCTAAAAAGGTTTTGCCAACTTTAGGATTAGCAGCTGCTTCCGGGGCCATCCAAGGAGCAACTAATAAAGCAGTAAATAAATGAAACCATTAACAAACTTAGACATTGATAAAATCATGATTAAGTGTGACAATTATCGAGGAACATTTAGCAAAGATATGTTACCAAAAGCAATGAATAAAAATGAGTCAGCTGTCGTAAACTTGCAAGATTATTTTGCGGGTAGTGGAACTCATTGGGTTTGTGTTTACAACGAAGAAAAATCAGATAAAGTAGAATACTTCGACAGCTTTGGACTTGTACCCCCAAATGAAGTTGTTAAATATATGAAGACTACAAACAAAAACATTATTTACAATGATGCTCAAATTCAAAATATTAACTCAATTCTTTGTGGTTACTACTGTGTGTATTCTATAACAGAGCAAAATAAGGGGAGAACAGCAAACGAACTATTGCTAGATTTTCATGAAAAACCTACACCTTTTAATGAAATGTTTATGAAGTTTTATGTATCATATATTAAAGATGGAAACTTATTGTGTTAAAGAAAAGAAAAAAACTAAATGTGTTCCAGGTTCTGATGAAATTATAAAAGCAAAAGGAAATGGTCGCCTGATGTTACGTTGCATTTGTGCTAGTTGTGGTATTACAAAGCATAGTTTCATTAAAACCAACAAAAAAGGAGGCTTGTTAGACCTTCATGCTGCAATAGGAAAATTACCAAAACCAAAAGGTGGGTTCACTCTTCCAAGTCACAAGTACACTGGGCCATACAATCCTTTGGATAAACAACTTGATTCGAACGACCAACCTTTACCAGGCCAAGAACCTTACAATCAAATAGATTCTATTGCAATGAAACATGATATTTGTTACCGTGATAATGACAATAAAAAAGGTAAACTAAAATGTGATAAAGATATGTTAGACAGTTTATCGCAAACAAAAACGAAAGGTATCCGGGAATCGTTTGATAAAAAGTTAGTAAAAGCAGCAATTGGAACTAAATATAAGTTGGGGTTAGGTGCAAAAAACGGGAAAAGGCGTCGTGGCAAACAGAACTAGCTGATGAACTACACAAACCAGTAAAGAAAAAGTTTCTGCGACGCCGAGTTATAAGCAAATCAATTGATGAAATATGGGCGGCTGATTTAGTAGAAATGCAAAAGTTTAGCAAATGGAATAAAGGTTACCGATATTTACTTATGGTGATTGACGTATTTTCTAAATTCGGATGGATAGTCCCTTTGAAAGACAAAACGGGTAAAACTGTTGCTAATGCTTTCAAGAAAATCTTCAAAGAAAAAAGAATCCCAGAATTCTTATGGACTGATAAGGGAAAAGAATTTTACAACAAAAATACAAAAAGCCTGTTGGACCAACACAACATTAAATTATATTCAACTAAAAATGAAGAAAAAAGTTCTGTTGTTGAACGCTGAACCGCACTATCAAAAATAAAATGTGGAAGCAATTTACAAAACAAAGTTCAACTCAGTACTTAGACATGCTACCTGAGATAGTTGATGAGTACAATAACAGCTATCATTCATCCGTGAAAATGACGCCTGTTCAAGCAAGCGAAAAAGAAAATCAAGGAATTGTTTACTATAATTTGTACGCTAAATTTAAACCAATAAAAACAAAAGCAAAATTTAAAGTTGGTGACACAGTTAGACTTTCAAAATACAAGCGAAAACTTTTTGACAAGGGTTTTACTCCAAACTGGACAGAGGAACTGTTTTTAATTTCTAAAGTTTTAAATACCAATCCACACACTTACGAAATCACTGATTTTCGTGCTGATTTAATTTTTGGAACTTTCTATGAACAAGAACTTTTGAAAACGAATCAAACTAAATTCAGAATAGAAAAAGTTGTTCGCAAAGATAATAAAAAGAAATCGGCATTAGTTAAGTGGTCTGGATACAGCAATGATTTTAATAGCTGGATTCCGATTGAAGAATTAGAGCAACTTAAATCTACATATAAATAAAAGATGTTTTGTGGATTTCAACCTTCAAATTTATCAGTTCCAGAAAATATAGAAGATATAAAACAAAAGTGGAATAAACGTGTTTTAACGTACTGTATTACGAACTTAACACCAAAACTTACAGAAGAATCGATACACAAACAAATTGATTCTGCTTTTAAAGTTTGGGATAAACCTACAGCACTTAAATTTAAGAAAGTACAGCCAAATGAGCCCTGTGACATAAAAATTAGTTTTTGTGCCAAGGAACATGGCGATGGATTCCCTTTTAAAGGTAAAGGCGGTGTTTTAGCTCATGGATTTTATCCAGGTTCAGGAATTGGGGGTGATTTACATTTCGATGCTGATGAAGATTGGACAGACCAAGAAACACCTCCCAAACACAACTTATTTGTAGTAGCTGTTCATGAAATAGGTCATTGTTTAGGTTTAACCCATTCACAAAGTACAGATTCTATCATGTATCCTACTTATAAACACGAGTGGTCAAAAGTATCAAGTGATGTTCTATCAAAAGAAGACATTGAAAGAATACAAAAGGCGTACGGTAAACCCAAAGTGAAAATATTTAACAGCAATGGCTTTACAATTAAAGTGAAACCTATAGAAAATGACAAAATCAAACTAATTATTGAAAAGAATTAAACACGACTGAAGCGCAATTATGAGCACAAGTTGGTTACATGTGACAAGCGCTCAATTGCGAGTTTAATACCTCCTACTAACATCGGGAGGGGGGGACTGAGAACCACGATTTAAAAAAAAATTTGAAACACAAGGACGGTTTCAGTGCATTTTAAGTCATTTTGTTTCCAGTGCATTTTTTAAGAGTCAGGTGACCTGCTTTGCACTGAACGATTTTTATTGAGAATGGGCCGACTACAGTGCAGTCACGTGACCTCTATCTAAATTTGAGACACAAGGACGGTTACAGTGCAGTCACGTGACCTCTGTGCACCGAACACGCCATATACATAACTACTGGGTTCTTTTCGCAAACCGCTTTTCAAGCTGGCCAGCACAAGAGCCAAACTGCTGGGCCCTAAGTGAAAATAAACTTTAAGGCCCAGTCTACACTGTGCATAAAATCGTGAGCGATCCAACGTATCCTTAGTTTGTTTTAACCAACTGGCAGCATGTATGCTGGTGCACCGGAGGTACCGAACTGCTGTTTAAAATAAACTAAAACTACTCTCGTTTGCTCACTATTTTACGCACAGAGTCTTTAGATTTAACAGCATATTGCCACTGAGCTACTCCGCTATTATTAGGCAATAATATTAATGGCACTGTTTTGCGTTTTGTTGGGGATCTAATCCCCATTCTGTATACGTAAAATTGGTTTAAGTTTTCATTGTTCGGGTTGCCACGATTGCTGCAATACAAGTTTCTGCAATTGTGATGAAAAAATTTAATAAAGAAAAACTTAAGGGGGGTACCTCTAAGTATTGGCCACCACATATCCCTCCTTTCTGATATGCGTGGAAGAAGAAACAAACAGATTTTTGAATTGGTAATATTTCGCTCTGCTACAAAACGTCGCATTTTTGCTTACCTTGGATATCGGAAAGAGTGTCTTGAATTCTCCCAAGGCGAGCTTCTATAATCGCAAATTTGTCCAAAAATAGGTTTTCAAGTTTTTTGATATCGTTTTTTGTGGCTGGAACGTTAGAACCCATGATGGATTGGAGATTATAGGCAGTAGACTAACTGTAATTGCACAAAGTTATTTTTTTTAATGGTTAAATCTAAACAAGCACTAAATTTACCGTAACTTCACAATATAACTTGATTCAATATATTAGTCAAAATTATGAACTAGAATACATACAAGACATTATTTGAAACAGTAAAACGTTTAAACATTTCGGACTCAGCCTCATTTATCATCAACAAAAAATAAAATCTTTTTCAGATAAATTATTTTTTACTGATGATGAACGTAGCTGAGCGAAAACGTATAAAGTTTTACTATTTGAAATAAGGCTTTACTGTTTTTAATCAAATTAAATGAACTACCGTGCAATTAGTGCCGGACATACAAAACAATCTTGCAAAACAAAAACCTGAAAATTTTTGCTATTTTACGGTTAGAGTGCCTCTCATACCTGTACGGTTTTTTAAAAACCTTTGCATCGTTTATTAGACATTAAACCAGTGGTTCTCAATCTTTAGTAAACCCTGACCTCCTAAATTACACTCGCAGATCTGGTGGCCCACGTACAGAACATGTAATGATTATTTCCAAGTTTGGGGGTGAAGACATAATAGCTAGAGACAAGGTCTTGGCTCGCGGCCGCACAGAGACCGCTATGAATATAGCCCCCTAGATAAAACGCTGGCTTAAAAGGCATTCAGGTTGAAAATATTTCCTCAATCTTCTCTCAAAAAATTTTAACAGATCTCAAGACTAACTTCACCAAATTTGGGCTTTCTTACGACCTTCCATTTCTGAGATATAACACATTAGATTTTCCCTTAGAAGGGCATTTCCGCTTAGCAATTTTGCCAGGGTTGCCAATTAGAAACAAAATTTTGAAAAGTTGCAGAATATGTTCGTGATTCTCAATAAATATTTTGTGGCAGAATTATTATAGAACAAAGGAAACATTGAGAACTGAAGAATCAGCTGCTTTTTAATAAATTTAAGCCAGTTTTCCAAAAGTTAGTCTTCTGTCACAATACTGACAAAATGGCAACACTGAACTAAACGAAAACGGATAATTTTAAACCACAATATCTTGAAAATAGTAAGGAGTAGAAACTTCAAATTCGGTGAGAATGTATTTTAGGTAACTTGACTTGAATGCCCTTTTAAGCGAGGACTGAAAGGCAAAATCAATGGGGCATTTAAAGTTAGGGCAATCGTATTGGATTAAATTGGCATTGACTCCATCGTTCTTGACTTAACCGTTCAAGAGATATTCTACTTCAAATTCGACGTAGGGGCCTCCCTAATCATAATTTTTATTGGCAATTCTGACGTTGATAACATCGGCAAAGCCATTTTAGTTTCATCCCCATAAGACAACACCGCAATTAGGCTAAACTTTTGTAGTCAATGGCCTTCAACCTATAGGTCAATATAGGCCCCTGTAGGCAAGACAACAGTATTGAAACATCATAGTTGCCAATAAAAATTATAATTAGAGAGGCCCCTTCGTCATGTTTGAAGAAGAATATTTTTGAAATTGCTGAATCAAAAAGAATGAAGTCAATGCCAATCTAAGCTAATACGATTGCCGTAAATTCTGATCTATTGAGTTTGCCTGCAGTCCTCCTTTAAACAGTTTCATTCACGACATCGACTACGGTAGTAAGTTGAAAAGATATTTTGTCAACTCTGACCAAAAAGTGTAACTATATACTATACTGTAATTCGTGCAAACTACTAGACATGCAGATATTCGATTACCACCGCTGTTAACTTCAAAGGAAAATAATTTCCTCCAGGAAAAAATTTTGTAAAAATTGTCATGGAGAGAAAGCTTATGCAGATTAGGCGTTTTTGTTAAAAGCTGCAGCACTACATTATAATTTAATCTTTTTCGGGACCAATTATTGGAAATAAAGTTTCAAAGATGGTCGTTGGTCAAAAAATAATAATGACAAGATCAGATACAAGAAAAATTTTTAGACAATTACACCCGCATTTGTCTCGAGCGAATTAAATGTCTATTTAGTTTGAGCATTTCACCGACAGTACAATTATAGATAAAAGCTATTAACTGAGGAAACAAATTTCAGGTTTGCCTGTTTAAATTTATAAGGTTTGGTTGTCTTGCATTCCATAAAGCAATTTCTACGAAATTGTATAGTAGCCATATACTGTAAGCACAATTCAAGCATCATTATCTACAATTACTGTATACTGTAAGATAGTTTAGACATTGGGGTTTTACTAGGTCGATGACTGGGTAATTTTGCAGGGATCGTTATCATAGTCAGGGATACAACTACAGCAGCGAAGAAATTTAATCCTGCCAGAATGCAAGTTTGGCCCACTAAAAAACTCAAAACCGCATATTTTTAAGCTTCATCTACAGCATAAAAATAACTGGCAAAAAAACTGTATGTCATCTCTCATTGCGGTTTACGTGGACTTGAATAGCCCGCACGCAACCTCGCACGGAACAATTTGGCATTCGCCCGTACCAAACAATTTTGGATAATAAAAACAACGAATAAATTTTGTTTCAATTATTTTTGCTTTGCACCACTCCCACACAATATTTACCAAGAGCGTTAAGCTTTTACTAGTCACCACATTCCCAGGTCACAAGCATTGTGAAGCAGTATCTTTGCAACTTGAATGTCTTTCAGCATTCGATTATTTCCTTTCTGGTTACATATCTGCCACCCTTTTTTGCATTCAATTTGTTTCCTGTTTAGGTGAATTTACTTACGCAGCGAAATATTTGTAGATTACGTCACACATTTTTCTTTCTGGTTTACGGTTAAATTGTAGACTCGTATAGAGTATCATATTACGTATTTTTTGCACAAGTTGTCAAGTTTAACAGACTTCAAAAAGACCACTCAAGCCAAATCGTAAAATCTTGATGTCATGGATTAGCAGGCTTGTGAGTAACGCGTTACAAATGTAACGCGTTACAGGGAACGCGTTACATTTGCTGTAACTTTTGGCATTTCAAAAATGTAACTTTCTAATTGTAACGTAACGTGGAACTAGTTCCTTTTCTGAGGAACGAGATACAGTTGGCAAACTGAAAAGTTACGTTACTACTATACGTTACTCTTACAACCTTGTCTTATTTGTTTATCAGCAATTTCAAACTAACTTTTTCTACGCGAATGCAAATCTTCAGGTGAACAGCAATCTTTTTTCTCGTAACTGTTCGGAAAATGCGTCCTCGATCGTGGCGTAACCGTGATATTTGACACGTGATATTTTGACTGAAATGGTGATAATGACATCACATTGCAACGCAATAAAAACAATCAAAGCGTATCGAGTCGGTTTCTAACTAAGTACTGTCAGTGACTCCGTGTCGAAGGTTGCTTGGCAGCCATACTTACAGGTCACTTGCTGAACAGCTTCATGAAATTCACAGCGAGTATGGTATCAAAAGCAAAGTAGTGGTCGAGTGGATAGAGCGTCTGCTACTGAAACGGTAGACTCGGGTTCGATTCCCGGTCGGGTCATACCAAAGACTATAAAAATTGGTATTCACAGCTTCCCTGCTTGACGTTCAGCAATTAAAGGGACAGTATGAAGCCTCCGCCGTGTGTGGTAGACGGATGAGCAGGTGGCAGCTTGACCCGAAGACCGAAAGGTCCTTTCGCTGTCTCCTGGCCAAGGCAACTTGGTGAATAAAATGTAATTACAATTACCGCAAATTGTGTCTGTAAGCTATGGAAGAAAGTGTGGTTGCTTACTTCTATAATAAAGCGGCCTATTAATCACTTGTTTCACCGTTGTTTTAAAAATTTTGAGTAATTAATGCGCCTCAGCTTATGTAGCAAGGTAGCATTGTTTTGGAACTGTTACCGTAATTTTTTGCCGTTTTTTGTGTTCATTAAACAGTAACTTCAGAAACTTTCGCATCTTGCTTTAAGTTTGAAAAATAAAACGTCATAATTTGTACGTTATTGATTTGATTATTTCCTACTAATCGGCTACCAGGACCATTCCTGACTCCTGCCTACTTTTGGCGATACAGTTTCATCTGAAACGTGGCAAAACTGTGCCCAGCTGCCACACAATCCATTCTCCTAAAATTCCATCATTTTTTATTGCGATGATTGTTTATTGAATCTTTGGTTACCATCAAAAGGAACGTAACTTGTAACGTAAAAGTTCCTTTTCAGGAGCTGTAACTTTGTAACTGGAACTAGTTACATTTTAAAGAAAGGAACTAGAACTGGAACTAGTTTCTGTTTGGGAAAAGGAACTTGTAACTGTAACTAGTTCCTTTTGATGAGGAACTTTTACAAGCTTGTGGATTAGCCTATCTCAGCAAACAGATAAGTAAAACCAAGTATTACGAGCATACTCATTTTCAAATGCAAATTTTGCAGAGAAAATTACAATTAACTTAAAAATTGCATTGGTTTAACTTTTAACGATAGGGAGTTTTTTTATTTAACTTTATGTTTGTTGATTGTTGATCATAGTTTTGATGAAGCCTATACGACGCAGAGGAGTCAATTAAAAAGCGATCCCAGCCCTGAGACCCAGCTGACTCCGACTCTTCCAAAACTTTTCCGACTACGATACTTCAGTATTGACTTCAGACTCTCGGCTTTCAACAAAAAAATTTGTAACTACCAGACTACCGGTACTTTGGTTTGGATTATTTTTCCGCCGCATCTTCAAATACAGCGGTTGACTTGCGGGTTAAGGTTGACATCCAAGTCCAGGCTAAGTACAGCAAGTGGAAAATTTCATTTCTGACTCGACATTCGAAAAACACACCTACACTGGTACTCCAAACCACGACTTCTCAGCATTTAATACACCTAAAATAGTCTGTATCTCTAAAAAGGTATAATGATATTTCAATACTCTTTCAGCGCATCTGTATTTCCATAACACTCTTAATACTCTGGTCATTATGTTAATACAGGCATTTAGCAAAACTGATCTAACCTCAAATAAAGCTGCAAACTGGTCCATAGATGTAGTTTTTCTTTAATTCTACTGCATCTGTGCTTCGAAAAATAAGCATACAACTGAGGCTTTAAAACACTTGGTTTGAATTGAACAAGCGGAATTTCGCGTGGGTTATACGTGGGGAGAGCAGCTCATGATTTGTAGCTTTTTTCTCAAGAATTTAACCAGCAGGAACGAAAGCAGCGATATTCTTATTTGGTACTTAAGGGAACAAATCATAAACAAAAAAATTCGTGATTGAAACTTTTGAAAGAGTTGCAATATTGACGTAGAATTGTCGCCGAATTGCATTATACTTCAACAGTTTTCATACTTTTTGGTTTGCCAGTATGCGTTTCTAGAAGACTTGTCTAATACTTTTAAGTTGTTAAGTGTTTTTGAAGTGCTGTAAATTGCAAGTGAATCACAAAGTTTTCCTTTCCCGTTTACATTGAACTTTCAATAATGATTTGGTAAAACGGTTTCAGTCCAGCCCACCACAATATTCTCAAATTTGATGATCTTATAAACTACAGATAAAGAAACACAACAAGTTCGTTGTGATGCCTTCAAGCTTTTGGTTAATTAAAGTTACTTCATTATATGTTTTGATGTTGATTTTGGAAAATATTTTACAATGTTTTTCGATTGCATAGTCACAATAGTGAGTTTGTTATTTTTGTGCTTAAATAAATATCCCTCAGTGAACACAGATGCGTTCAACTTACGCCTGCTCTCATTTACTGTGAAAGGAACACGATGAGTTTAATTTATATAGTCCTTTTGGTTCCTCCAAAAATTACCTATTGGTCAACTTAGTGGGGCTTTAAAAAAAATTTGACGCGTGAAACATTGAGTGGGTGTACGCGAGTCAAAGATAGATAATGTAATTGTAATACATTGTAATTTCAAGGGGATTTACCGCTATCTGGCCCAATGGGAAAGAAAAAAACTTTGTTTTGAAAAGAGTCCGCGAGTGATAGAATGAAGCCTTTGTTACATTTCAATCAGTTATTTCGCAAACAGTATAAAATTTCGTGTTTGTGATCGCGTTTTTTTGTATTGCGTCATATCCAACCAAGTAATGATCCGTAAGAAAGTCATGTTTCACAAATCGCTGAATCATTTTTCGAGCAAGTTCTACGATTTTTTCGCTGGTGCAATTATAATATTTCTGTTTCACAGATTCTCTCCGCTGTTTTCAAAGTTACTATTACCGAAAAAAAAAAACAAAAAAACTGAAGTTTAGAAACAAACAGACAAAAAAACAAACAAACAAACAAAAAAACAAAAAACAAACAGACGCTGCTTCCGCATTTTTAGGACAAAGCTCAAAAAATAATAAAAATTATGATTCAGTACTAATTAATGATAATAATGTAAAAAAAGTATTTAAAAGAGTTTTTCTTTCCAAAAGCGATCAGTATAATTAAATCAACAAACTAAATCGTAGTCTATTTAACTGAAAGTTTTCGGGTCGCAATACTCTCCGAAGTTCTTTTTTATCTTATTTTTTGTCATTACTCTAGCAATTTAAGGAAATTTTATTTAAAGCAATGCTATTAGTAAACCACAGTAAAAACGCGATTGCTTCGTATCAATTTGATATAACAAGTAATATAAGCACATTGCTACTCGTTTCCATAGGCGTGGCCAAGGGTAATCCCAGGCAGTCGCCCTTCCCCTTCCCACATTTGAAATTGTTTTTTTTCTAAAAAGCTTCATGTATAATAAAGTATATGTATATATTTTGGTTAGTGCTTTGATGTCTTTTAGTAGCAAGAAAGAAGATTTTGACCAGAGTTTCAACCGGCTTGACCGGCCGGTCGAAGAATCCCGACCCGTTTGGTAACCCGACCGGCCGATCGACCCGACCGGTTTCCATCTCTGCCACGGCCCCCTGAATTCAATTTTGGCCAACCAATTTAAATGTATAACCCGGATGAAACTAAGAGTTTTTGTCCTAAAAGTTGCTACCTTTTGCCCTCATCTAACCTCTTTACGAACGTAATGCAATAACCAAGGTCGGATTTGTCAAATGGCTCAGTGCCACGTGCACCGTGCAATGTAAATCCGAAAAAAATTAGCATTAGGGGAAATGCTCTTTAAACTAATTATTGAATTTGAATTGAGAGGACCTGGGCCCATTGGCCTTACGTGTACATGTACAATTGGTTATTTTCATGATAAAACAAATTCTTTAAGAAAAATCTTTGAGTGAATTATTATTTGCCGCTAAAATATCACAGAAGGCAATGTACTTTACTTCTCCCTATGTGGGCCGAATTACCAGAGGTGGAGTACTCGAGGACACAGTTTGAACCCCTTGGCCTCGGTCTCGAAGGTCAAGTTCTTGTCCTTGAAGCCTGCAAGTCCTCAAAAATGCCCTGACTTCGGCTCGAGGACAGCACTATTTTTTGATTCGTTGAAAATGGGCCAGGGTTTTTGCTTTCGGCTTGGAGCACATCAAAAACCTTGTGGAAAATTTTTAAAGACTTTTTTTAATTTTGGAGAACGCCTGAATTTCGCGGACAATTTGCGATTTTTTGAGCGAAGACCTTTTTTTTTGTTGGAAAGCACTTGCGCGTTGTGCCCTTGGTCCTTAACCTCGAGCATTTCTAACTTCGGCCTCGAGATAGTCTGTCCTGGGAAAGTCAATCCCTGACCTTGGCCTCGGAATTTTTTTGTGTCCTTGGCCTTGGCCTCTAGCCTTGTGTCCTCGACTACACCTCTGCAAATCACTTACAAAATTTAGCCTCAAAATGCAAGATTTTAAACGTTTAGAACTTAACTTGTAAGTAAACGAAGAATTGAACAACTTAATTTCTCCATTGACTTTCAAATGTTAAAAACCTGGTTCTTTTAAATGGCTCTGAACTCGTGCAAAATGTGATCCAATGGCATTAAAATAGCTAGGCTTTTCCAAAAAATACAAAAAATCGCCCAGCAGCTGGGGGCTTTGCCCCAGACCACCAAAGATTTGATTAAGACCCCTGTCTGTAATACGTTTCAGTTACACTGTGATACGTTCCCAGACCCCCGTCTGTGATACGTTTCAGTTGCACTAGTTCACTTACAAACGTTCCCCAATAGGGACATTTTTACTTTTCAACTTTTGGTTCAAGCCCTCTTACTTTACAGTAACAAAATCTTGTTTACGTGCCAAACGCAGGCCATGACTTCTGATCTTCCACTCTACTATAACTTTGTCCCACAAAAAGCTCCTCTTTCGAAAATTTCTGATGACGCTATTGCGTGCGATTTGTGGTTTGGGCCCCTCCCCAATCAAAAATCTTGGCTACGTCAGTGCTCGTTTTATTGACCGCAAACCATGAAAAAAGGTTTATCGAGATGTTTTCTTTTGTAAGAATTTTTTATCTAAACCAAAAAAAAAGAAAATTATCAAAAATTAGAAAAGTGGACAAAAAACAAAAACAAAAAAATGTTTTTTTGTGTCATGATACAGTTGTAAACTTGTAACTTATATCTTTCATAACTGCACAGAGAAACAAAATATCCTAATCCAATCTTTTATTATAGTCGCTATAATACGCCGAAGCGTGTAACGAGTTTGCGGGCCCATCACTGCGTCATTGCAACCGGGCAATACGGCTCCTTTCAAAGAAATAACGTATCAGTGACGAGCCGTAAACAACAGTGTGTTCGATTTGATCGGCCTGAAAATTGGACCAAATACTTCTCATTCCAGAGACGAACGCGTTATCGGTTGACCAACTGGCCGCAACAAAACACCTAAATCGTTCAAATACAGCTTGCCTTAAACATTTGCATACCGCATAGTAGAGAAACGAGAAAGACTCTGAAACAATCACCCTGCGGCAAGTCTGTTGTCGTTAATGTAAAGTAACCGTTTTTAATGAAGTTTTTGTCTGCGTTCTCTTGTTTTTATCCACTTGTCGACGATATAAATTTCTTCATTCGCCTAAATTTAAAATGTCACTTATCGATAGAGTGGTTGCTTGACTCGGTGGCGAAATGTTTTTTGCGATAATTTCCCTCTCGTCATCATCGTATACTCTTACACCAAATGTCAA
Organism: Trididemnum nubilum; assembly: GCA_963965965.1. Taxonomy (NCBI): domain Eukaryota; kingdom Metazoa; phylum Chordata; class Ascidiacea; order Aplousobranchia; family Didemnidae; genus Trididemnum; species Trididemnum nubilum. Next base: position 34,376,616 of record OZ014483.1, on the reverse strand, counting down.
TTCAATTCTAGTTCACCGGTCAGTGGTCAAGTGAATACAGCGTCCACTTCTGAAAAGGAAGATTTGGGTTTGATTTTGGGTCAAACCAAAGGAGATTATAAAAATTGTTATTTAAAGTTTCTCTGCTTGGCTTTCAACAATAAAAAGGACAATCTAAATCCTCCAACGAGTGTAGTAGACTGGCGGGCTGATGACAGGTTGACCCCAAAAGGTTCCTTTGCTGACCCTGGCCAGGGAAACCTGGTGAATAACGATGAAATCATAATTACAGCACAATTACTGCACAATTGCTTTTGAGCGATAGAATAAATTTTAAGCGAGAGGGTTACCAAATTTGCCTGTTTCTTTGTAACTTTTATACTGGAACTTTGTTTAAGAAAACTACATTTTGCATGGCGTTTGGCTTTAACCTAAGCTTCACAGAAAAAAAAAACTATTTGAATCGATGACTTTACTGTATAGTGACGTTATCACAGATTTTTTCCCAAAACTTCAGCAAAAAAGTAAACTAATTTTTCAATGCTGGCATAATTAAGAAGCTGACTTTTCCCATCTTACGTGGTAAATTACTAAGGCCTATATAGAAGCACATCACCAAATTGATGAGGTCAAACTAATTATTCGACCCAAAGTTTTATAAAAAATTGCTCTCTTAAGATTCAAGTATAGTACCGGTACTTGAACTGGCTTGAAGAATGACGGATTTTAAATGTTATTGGCGGTCAAGCTATCTTGGTACAGTATACTGTGCTCAAAGTTGGTGCTGTAATAATACAAATACTTTGCGGATTGACAAGAGCAAAACAAATAAGTCCATTCTTAATTGCGTTTACACATGACCTAAAGCAACCAAAATTTGACGTCATCGACAACTTGCGAAAGGTTTCAACCAGTCGCAAACTTCGCAAGTGGTTGCTTAACTTCACTTCGGAAACAAGGGTGCCAATCTTTGTTGAGCATTGGAGGGGAATAATTTGCAATTTTACCCCAATTTTGCCCTATTTTCAACATGGGGGGGGATGAACCTCGACCACGATTTTGTTCAGGGAAGCAAATTAAGTGAAGACCAAAAGAAAAAGGTCTTCACCAAATATGGAACACTTTTTTCCCAAGTTTAGGTGAAGACCAAAAAAAAAGGTCTTCACCAAAAATGCAACACTTTTTTTCGCCGAATTCAAGTGGACACCTACGCTCAGATGCAAACCACAGTCAAATTATTGGGGAGGATACAGACGTAGACCATACTCAAACTATTGGGGGAGATACAGTCAAATTATTATCCCCCATCCCCCCCGGGTTTCGGCACCCCTGTTGGGAAAAAATTGTTTTTGAATTGTTGGCTTATTTTGAGCATGTGACGTAAGCGACCACTCGCGAAGGTTGGCAAACTTCGCTTCGCGTTCAATGTCAAAACCAAAAGCTAGAATGAAGAAAGTTGGAAATAGTGACGTTAAAATAATACAATAAGGAATAGGGACAGCCTTTAGGTAATACTTATTTTTTCATTCTTCTTACAATAGTTATTTTGTTCAAACTTTTAAACAAGAAAATCAAAATTCCGACATTTTTTCGACATTTGTGTCTTATTTGGACTTTTTTTCGGAGAATTTTTCGGAAAGCAGCCTCTTTTCTTAATCTAATAACTTGATTGTATTTCTAGCAATTAGTAAATGTTGGCTTGCAGTACAGCTATCATAGTCTACGAAAATACGAAACTCTACGCACTAAATGCACTGAAAATAATCCAAGATAAAATTTTAAGGATTATGTTATCTAGCGATATTTACACTCCAGTATCTGAATTATATCGTGCTGTTGATTTCTTGAACCTTGACAACATTTCTGAAATAGAATTTACTAAATTTTATGCATCAAGTTTAACATCAACAATAGTTCGAAATTTTTAAACAATCGTTTACCAAGCTTGATGCTGTTCACTCACACTACACTTACGCAGAAATAATCACATGATTATTTTTTACCCCGAGTCCATAAAAAATTTAGCCAAAATTTTCTTGCATTTTCAGGCAAAGGTGTAAGTTGGGCCGGGCTTTTCGGGTCGGGTTTGAGCCTAAAGTTGACAAAAATTTTGGGCTTAAATTTGGCCTGAGACTTGCTTTTTGTGATAGGTGCACAAAAATATAATCAAAATAACTTGGCAGCATTGCTAAATTCTTCTGACGTAACTTATCTTTCGTTTTTTTTCGGGTGTGATGTAGGCTTCAAATTAGTTTTCGAGTTCGGGCCGGGTTCGGGCCTGAACTAGTCGGCCCGTTTACAACTCTGTTTCTAGGTGCCAAATTATAGGCTAATAATAACTAAAAAATTAAAACCTTGAGTTTGTATGCGTGTGAAAAGAAAAGTAAAAAATTAATTGAACAGAACTGAATCTGAAATCTTCACTCTCTCACACAACAAATATCTGATATCGCTTAATAACGCACGAAGATTACTTTGCTGCTGAATGACAAGGAGTACCTTGACTCGATAACTGGTGAAACGGTTCTTCGGTGCTCCTTGCCGATCATAACTTTGACTACGTTTTTTTCGATGTAGGTTATTTTGTTTTCTTTTGTTTGTTTGCTTTTATGACGTTGTGAATCGATGAAAATAAATCTTTCTGTCTCTCTAATCCTAATTTTAAACCTCAAAAAACAAATGAAAAATGCGGGGATGAATATTCTTTATTTTCGTTTTATTTTCTTTCACTAAAAAACGTTTAGTGAAATAATCACTTCTAACCGTATTTCTAAACTCTAAACTACTGAGACAAATACATTGCAAACCCTAAAACCATCCAATCGCATTTTCTGTAGGGCCATTGCAAGTCTCATTGCTAGAGAAAAAGGAAGTGATACAAAGCAAGGTGAAACAGGAATCGGTCAAAAAGGTGCCCTGTAATAACAAACGTTTGTATTCGGTACTACTAAACCTCATTAATAAAGAATAGCAGGAAATGACAAGATGATTTGGAGGTTGTAGCAAATTATGACGTTTGAAACAGTGGGCTGCATTGCAAGATTGTTTATAAGCTTTCTAGAGCATTTAGATTAATGAATATCTACAACTAATTTTGATAATCTACAACAAGTTTTTGCAATACTGCAGCTCAAACGCGATACAATATTTTTTTAATGATCCAGCATTAGTTCAAATTCATTCTCAAATTAATTGCCATTAATAAACAAAACAAAAAAAATAAAACTACGATACAATCAACAATTGATTTAATGCGAAACGTTCCGACTTGAACTTAATTCACTTTCAATCTTATTTAAATAAAATCAGTGTAACTCAAAATGTAACTAGATGGGAGCTTGCAAGCCCGATGAATGACCGAGAGTGCTGAAGAATGTGATTTTCGAAAAAACTTTTTGTTTCTCTTTTAAGAAAAAAATTCAAAACATTTTTTTTGGTCCTCAAGGAGTTAGGAATCTCAAACAGCGTCCAAATTTATTTATTTACAACATTATGACTGATACTCATAAAATCATCTTACTAACTTAAGCCATTTAAGATCCACTGTTGAGGGGTACATAGTGAGAACCCCAATGGGCGGCTCCAAAACATTTGTCTCTTTCAACATTAAAATATCTATCAGCATTAAAAACATTTGCTTTCTAGCTTAAACCGTTAAAAAATAGTTTCTGGTGGCCTATTTGGATGGTTTATAGTACTCAGTGTTTATTTCGTCGAATATTTTCTGAATTTTTTGTTCAATGTCCAAAAAAAATCAAGCAATTTCGGACATAGTATGCTAAAAAACTCAGCTGATCTTGAAGAGATTAACTAATTTTACTTACGTACTTGATCATTGATCTCATAACACGAAGTAAAAAGCGTAATCTCGAACGTGTGTCGAAACTATATTGCAGTAAATCGCTGTTTATTTCGTTTACAATGGTCGTTCTATAGGCTACCTCTGTAATTGTCGAAGCGCAACCAAAAAGAAATCGCTCTGCCTTTGATTACAATCGAAAACAAAAAAAAAAAAAAACAGCAAGCGTTTATTTCTTCAGAGTAAAATGTGAAGGCCTTGAGCCTGTATTGTAAATTCGTATGTTTTACTGTATGCTGAAATTTAAAGTACTTACAAGGCTATTGTCAATAACGTCTATTTATTCGCATAAAGACTTCCTACGTTAGCCCCAGATTTATTTGTCGTTAAACCAGCAATTTTCAAGCATTTATCTTGAACAGATGGATTATGGTATGTTTGTTTTTTTGTCCTTTAAGCATTTACTGATATCTAAAACAATTAGTTCTCAAGCTTAAAGTCGTTATAAAAATGATTTTGGGGGCACGATTTGGGAAGTTCCCAGCCGGCCAGTGGAACCAAAAATTTTTCTTGATTTTATTGAAAGTTAAGAACTTTTAAGCTACGTATCGTACAATCAATCAACATATGCATCAAAACAATCAACAAATTCAATAATTTCAGCAACAAAAGAGCAAAACATTAGTGACGTCGCTAGCATCATGGAAATGGAACGAAATTGTACGAAAATGGAAAGAAAAAGGAAAAGGAATGGAACTGTACGAAAATGGAAAGGAATGAAATTGTACGAAAATGAAATGAAAATGGAAATGAAATTGTACGAAAATGGAGAGGAAAAGGAAAAGGAATGGAACGAAAAAGGAACCATCCTCTCCTCCCAGATTTGTGAATAGACGCGCAATCAAGATTTTATTTAAGGAAAGAGAGGGCTGGAACCACAAGCTAAAGTTTTTCTGCTATAAAGAAACTCGTATATTAAGCGGAGGGCTTGTTAAGTAAAGTGATGGATGCATTGCATCACAGGCGGAGTCTGGGGGCAAAGTCCTCAGCAGCTGCGCAATTTTTCAAAATTTTTTGGAAAAAATTACAGCTTGGAAAAAATTTTGCTCGTTTTTGAGCCGTTTGAAAGAGCTTCAGTACTGCTATGATTTGGAAGTTATTCTTATGAATTAAATTAAATTTTTAAACTGCAATTAGCCTCCCTCGCGGTGCTGATTAAGTCCAAGACTCATTTAAAAGCTTGCGCGTTTGGGTTAAACTTTTACGAATACTTGACTAAAAGGATGCTTCAGCCCCTTTAACCTTCATTGTAGTGCTACTATCAGGGATCACCAAAAATCGCTGAACAAATTTTCTTTTTGGGTTGAATTAACAATTCTGTAATTATCGGTAAACCATTGATCACAAAAAGCTTGCGACGTCTCTGATTCATAAAATCACAAGAAAATTATAAGCAAGTAGCTGAGAACAACAGTTTGCAATGTTTTGCCATTGCCATCTTCATTCCCACTAGGAATGTTGTCAGTACTTGTTCTGGTTGACGCTGCCAATACCGAAGTGAAGGTTTTCTCCCGTCACTGTGGATCCGTTTAAGTTGTTGGTTAGTTGTTCTGCAACAAATTTACAATTTAAAAATGCTTAGAATTTGACGATTTTCACGGCAATTAAGCCTTTAGATTTAAGATGTTTTAAATATCAATGGCCTTAGATAACAAATGGTTCATGTCCTGTTTATTTCAGTTCAAAGATAGCCCGTAGTTTTGCTCGAAGCTGCAGTCGAAGTCAGTCAAGTCTTGGGAAAGTTTTCGGGCTAATTAAAACCGAGCTGTCATTTGTTTATCATTCAAGATGAGAGATCCTAACTTACCTTTTTCTGAGCGAAATGTTAAGCAAAGAAGCTGAGAAAAACAAAACTCAACTTGAAAGTTCAACAAACTGTACTTTTATTTTTGGAAGTAATGAACGAAATCAGTTTTATGGAATGTGCTAACGCATAGACAAATTACTGGTTGTTTCGTTGCATAAAATCAATGCTGCCACAGGCAGGGGTGCCGAAACAAAGGGGAGGTGGGGGAGATATATCCCCCAATAATTTGGTTGTATCCCCCCAATAGTTTGAGAATGGTCCACATCTGCATCCCCCCCAATAATTTGAATGGGTGTACATCTGAGCGTGTAAATTTGGGGGAAGAAAGTGTGCTATTTTTGATGAAGACCTTTTTTTTTTGGTCTTCATCTAAAAAAGTGTTCTATTTGCTTATTTTTTTTGGTCTTCACTAAATTTCCACACCTGAACAAAATCGTGGTCGAGGTTCATACCCCCCAATGTTGAAAATAGGGCAAAGTTGGGGTAAAATTGCTAATTATCTCCCCTAATGCTTAACAAAGATCGGCACCACTGGCCACAGGCTCTTTTCCAAAAATTACAAAAAGACAACAAACATTACTCAAACGTTTACTTTGTCAAAAAATCACTACATTGCCACGAAAAGTACAAAATCGCTAGACCAGAGTAAAAATCACTAGATCTAATGAAAAATCACTAGACGTGGCACCAGTGCATAAAATTATTAAAATTACTGATAAGTAAATGGAATATTACATTGATGACCTTTACATTGTGCCGTGTTTAAATATATTTTTCACAACTATAGCGGCTTTTTTACGATAATAAATAAAGTTGCTAAAAATCTGAGCTCAATAAAAAAAAAAGACATTAAGCAGCTGCATGTTGGTCTGGTCAGTTCAATAATGACTTAATTATTCGACGTACTGTTTTCACGATGTCCCCCGACTTGAGTGTTGTCTCCGTAGGTTGTTTTGCCGTTACTGCGATCGACGTTTCCATGGTAAACATCTTGTGAACCACCCAATTGGGCTTTTTCACCGAAAGTTACCGGTCCAGCGTAGTTGTAAGCTAACAACAAGAGAAAAGAAAAATTATGTTTAATACTTAAAAGTAATGTTTTACTAAGATGATGTTTTACTAAATAAAAGAAAATGATGTTTTACTAATATAAAAGCAATTCTCTGGTAACGCGAGTGCGTCAAGTTGCATGGAAGTAAGACAAAACTCCCAGAGATTGGCAAACAGATGTGATGATTATTTCGATATTCAAGAAAGGAGATTGCAAGCAATGAACAAACTAAAGAGGGATATCAATCCTTAGTTTGCGAAGGAAAGTATATGCCAAATGCCTTAAAAGGAAATTCTGAGAAATAGTAGACCTAAAACTGGAGAATAACCAGTGCAGTTTTCTTCCGGGTCACAGCACCACGAACCAAATCTTCACTCTGAAGCAAATCTTCGAGAAATCTTGACAGTATGGCAAAGATCTCTTTGCATGCTTTGTCGATATTCGAAAAGCATATGACCGAGTTCCTCGGGATAAACTTTGAAAGGTTTTGCGGGAGTATGGAGTTGATGGTCAGTTGCTATGCGCCATTAAGTCATTCTACTGCCGACCGTAGGTTTGTGTTCGGGTAAATGGAAAGCAATCAAATCCGTTCCATGTGGGCTTTGGACTACGACAAGGGTGCGTTTTGTCACCTCTCCTTTTCATTGGTTACATGAATCGGATTGATAAATGCAGCCAAGCTGATGAGTGTGCCACGATTGGAAATTGAAAAATCAGTCGTGTGCTATTCGTTGATGATTTGGTTTTGCTTTCTTCCACAGAATCTGGCCTCCAGCGCGCATTAAATAGCTTTGCAGATGCATGCGACACCGCCGGAATAAAGATAAGCACGGCCAAAACCGAGGTACTTCATCTTTCTAGAAACCCTGATCAGTGCGTGTTGCAAGTGAATGGAGCGACACAGAAGAAGGTAGAGAAGTCCAAGTATCTTGGGTTTGCAGTTACGAGTGACGGAAGACAAGACAAAGAACTGGATACCCGAACGGTAAAGCTAGGGCAGTGTTTGCACTATCTGTTTGTCTTGAAACGAGAATTGTCAAAAAAGGCTAAGCTCTCAATTTGCAAAACAGTTTTTGTCCCCATTCTCACCTATGGTCATGAATCTTGGATAACGACCAAAAGAGTGCGATCACAAGTGCAAGCGTCCGAAATGAGGTTTTTACGAAAAATCGAAGCAGTTACACTGTTTGACAAGGTGCATAGCTCGGAGATTCGAAAATCTCTTAACATCAAGCCGTTACTTCTTCTAATTGAAAGATCTCAGCTTAAATGGTTTGATAACGTAAGCAGAATGCCTCAGGAAAGACTACCCACACAAGCTTTACTTGCCAAAGCAAATTAGAGAAGACCAGTCGGACGACCTAGAACTAGATGGACCGACTACATTGAGGATCTTGGATGGAATCGCCTGGGACTTCACTCTAGCGAAATGATGGATGTGATGGAAGACCGTGAAGTGTGGCGGCTTAATTTCGAGCTGCTGCTCCCGTAACCCTCATGGAAAAGCTGGCATTGAAGAAAGAAGAAAAGCAATTAACCTGGAAAGCCTTGAAAATAGATTTCATTATTCTATGAGTCGGCTAATGTGCGATAAACTGAGATATACTTATCTCAACTTGAAATTAGATAATGAAAAAGTCAACAGAGCCTTGGTCAATTGAAAATAAACAGAAACCACAATACGAATTGTAATTTAATTATCGTGTAATACAGGGTTGCTCAAACTTTTTGAAGAGCAGATTGCATTGGCTTATCATTTGTATGGAGAAACGGGCCAGAGCCAACGTCTCTCTCGCTGGAGTTTTGGGTGAAGACCAAAAAAGTTTTCACCAGAAATTGATGTCATTTTTACCGGAAATTCGGATGAAGATAAAAAACAAAAAAAAACAAAAAAAAACGGGCCTTTGTTAAAAATTGATATTATATTTTCCTGAATTTTAGGTGCAATCCTAATGCGAAAAAAAGACAAAAAAAATAACTAAAGGTTCTCGCCGGTGGTTTGGTTTTTCGCAAAATTACCCCCAAAATAACTTAAATTCCTGAAGCCACTCGCAGGCCGCACGTTATGCACCACTGGTATAATAAGTTTTCAATGAAATTTTGCTGTGATCCTGGAGAAAAAATTATGTCAGATAAACTTTTTAACGCACTTTTTTACCTTCATCATTGGTTAATGCTTAATTTCCGCCGAATGCATTAGCTTTTAATGTTGATCTACAGTTAAGATTATCGCTTTTTGTTCATTTTATACGGTGTTTCACGACCACGTTTTTGTTAGTGACTGTTTTTGGAATCAAATTAACAAAAAAAAAAAAAAAGAGTTAAAAGAAAACAAACATTTTATTGATATCATTTTAGGCTAAATTTCAAAAGTAAAATAAATTTGGCGATAAGCACCTTCCCCATGTGCAAAATCATAAACCAGAATTGTCTGAAAAAAGGACATCGACGTGTATGTTGCTTTTTGCATCGTCGCTCGCAATTCCAAGTCCAACTAAAAAATCAAAACTATTCACTAAAAATAAAAGATGCCAAACTCCAAGGCTCGGTTTACGCTGGGCGTAAATTGTGAGCGAGCAAGTTTCCTTAGTTTATTTTAAGCAACTGGAGGCTTGTACGCTGGTAAGGCAGTACGCCGAGCGTACTGAATTTCTGTTTAAAAATAACTAAAAATACGCTCGTTCGCTTACAATTTTACGCATAACGGTGTAAACGGACCTAATTCTTTTAGAATTTTTGGTTCCTTTTACCGTTCAGTATTAACTCATGCGATGCGAAGCAACTCAAAAGAAGATGAACACACAGTGATGTCAAAACAATTCTAATGCAATTTTGTAAAAGTTGGAACACGATTTTGCGAAATTAACAATTACAGACGAAATTAACCTCCCGATCTCGTGAGTTCTTAAAATACGAGTTCTATGAACACTGCGCAATCTTGACGGCTTATGATCAGCACTCACCTTGCTTTCCTCCAGAATGAACTGTGTCTCCTCGGCCGCTAGGCTCGGTTGTAGCTTCTCCGTTGTTCGTGGGGTTGTTTTCCCGTTCAGCTGTCAAAAATATATAAAAAAAATTACTATAGTTGACTTAAGATGAATTTACACAGTATCCGTTTTTCGTCTGTTTTCGTCCGTTTTTTTTTTACGTTTTCGCTTCTTCTTGGAAAAGTGTGCGCTTTTTCATCCGCATTTTTATAAGTCCATATCCGCTCTAAGTAGACTGTTGTATATAGGTAAAATTTTGTTAAAAATTTTGTGTATGAACGATAAGAGCGATATTTCAAAATAGAGCTGTACCCCTTTACAAAAAATTTTTTCGGAAAACTGTTGTCCAGTATGTGAGTGTCTGGTTAGTGCGGATATGGACATATAAAAATGCGGATGAAAAATCGCATACTTTTTCAAGAAGAAGGGAAAACGTAAAAAAACGGACGAAAACGGACGAAAAATGGATACTGTGTAAATTCACCGTTAATCTTCCATTGACGCATATGAATCTTGGGCGTCTCACTGTAACCACTTCAACGCAGAACACCCATATGGGTTCTTTTCGCAAACCGCCATTCAAGCTGGCCAGCACCAGAGCCAAACTGCGGGGCCCTAAGTGAAAATAAACTTTAAGGCCCAGTCTACACTACGCGTAAAATCCTGAGCGTACCAATGTATTCTTAGTTTGTTTTAACCAATTGGCAACTTGTACGCTTGTAAGGTGGTGTGCTGGTCATACCGAATTGCTGTTTAAAATAAACTAAAACTACGCTCGTTTGCTCACTATTTTACGCACAGAGTAGACTGGGCCTAAGTGTCTTCAGATTTAACAACATATTGCCATGCCCGGGATCAAGCCTGAGCCAACTTTTCGATCGCTAATCCCATGCTCTACCACTGAGCTACACCGCTATTATCAGGCAATACTATCAATGGCACTGTTTTGCATTTTGTAGGGGATCTAATTCTCATTCTGTATACGTAAAATTGGTTTACGTTTTTATTGTACGGGTTCTCACAATTGCTGCAATGCAAGTTTCTGCAATCGTGATGAAAAAATTTAATAAAGAAAAACTTAAGGCTGGTACCTCTAAGCATTGGCAGCAACATATCCCTCCTTTCTGATATGCGTGGAAGAAGAAACAAACAGATTTTTGACTTGGTAGTACTTCTAGTTAATATTTCGCTCTGCTACAAAACGTCGCATTTTTTCTTACCTTGGATATCGGAAAGAGTGTCTTGAATTCTCCCAAGGCGAGCTTCTATAATCGCAAATTTGTCCAAAAATAGGTTTTCAAGTTTTTTGATATCGTTTTTTGTGGCTGGAGTGTTAGAACCCATGATGGATTGGAGATTATAGGCAGTAGACAAACTCTAATTACACAAAGTTATTTTTTTTAAATGGTTAATTCTAAACAAGCACTAAATTTACAGTAACTACCCAATATAACTTGATTCAATATATTAGTCAAAATTATGAACTAGAATACATACAAGACATTCTTTGAAACCGTAAAACGTTTAAACATTTCGCACTCAGCCTCGTCCATCATCAACAAAAAATAAAATCTTTTTCAAATAGAATATTTTTTACTGATGATGAACGTAGCTGAGCGAAAACGTATAAAGTTTTACTATTTGAAATAAGGTTTACTGTTTTTAATCAAATTAAATGAACTACAGTGCAATTAGTGCCGGACATACAAAACAATCTTGCAAAACAAAAACTTGAAAATTTTTGCTATTTTACAATTGGAATGCCTCTCATATCTGTACGGTTTTTTAAAAACCTTTGCCTCGTTTATAAGACAATAACCAGTGGTTCTCAATCTTTAGTAAACCCTGACCTCCTAAAATACTCTCGCAGATCTGGTGGCCCACGTACAGAACATGTAATGATTATTTCCAAGTTTGAGGATGAAGACGGAGTTGCTAGAGGCAAGGTCTTGGCTCGCGGCCGCACAGTGACCACCATGAATATGGTCCCCTAGAGAAAACGCTGGCTTAAAAGACATTCAGGTTGGAAATCTTTTTTGCTCAATTTTCTCTCAAAAAAATTTGACAGATCTCAAGACTAACTTCACCAAATTTGGGCTTTCTTACGACCTTCCATTTCTGAGATATAACACATTAGATTTTCCCTTAGAAGGGCATTTCCGCTTAGCAATTTTGCCAGGGCTGCCAATTAGAAACAAAATTTTGAAAAGTTGTTGAATATGTTCGTGATTCTCAATAAATGTTTTGTGACAGAATTATTGCATAACAAAGCAAAGATTTAGAACTTAAGAACCAGCTGCTTTTCAATAAATTTAAGCCAGTTTTCAGAAAGTTAGTCTTCTGTCACAATACTGACAAAATGGCAACACTGAACTAAAAGAAAACGAATAATTTTAAACCACAATATCTTGAAAATGGTAAGGCGTAGAAACTTCAAATTCGGTGAGAATGTATTTTAGGCATGGCGACCTAGAATTACCGGCCATGCCAACTAAAAGCGAGCGCTTCGACTGAAGGCCGATAGAAATTCTCTGTAGGAGACAAATTTAATTAGGTCAGTCACAAGACTTAGTTGTTGCAATAGAAAACGTCGGCATATGAGACGATTACTAGTGACAGCAACAACTAACTTGTAGAACAGGTAACTTTACAGTTAAGAAGAAGCGATATAAGATACAACTATAGTCCACATTAATGTGTAGAACTACAGTATAATTATCGGATATACAGTAGCTACAGTAGTTATGATGTTTTGTCTGCGAAGTCATTAATTGCGTTTGTTCAATCAAGCAGTTAAACAACTTCAGTAATTTCGATAGAAAGACAGTAACAGTATGAAGGTAAGGAAGCTTTTATGATCAAAATGTGCTTAGATAGCAATTGTGATGGCAATAGGCAACAGGATCTACGAATTGCAAGCTCGATGCAAAACTAAGGTTTCAATTACTTATAGTTTTAAGATTTCTAACTTAGTTTAAATTTTTTCAAAGTACGGATTGCACATCCGGATGAGCAAGCTAGAATGACGATATCCCATAGCAACAAAATGTTTAGAAATTATTGAAAGCTACAATATAAATTATAGATACTGGTATAGCATGGCTGCGCCTCACGTAGCATACGGTAATTGCAGTATACTGTACAAAAGCTTCTAAAGCTGTATTGCTAACAATACTTGATTTTCGCAGAGAAAAGGCTATTGCATAAACTTAAATGGTTCTTAAGTGCTGTGTAACGCTTTGTAAAAGAAACTATGCTTCCAGTAGTAAAAGAGTACCTGTATACAAACTTCCACAATATGAGAAAGAAAAAGAAAAATGGATTTTTGTCATCCCGAGAGCCAACTTGGTTGTCTCGAAGTATACTGCAGTGCGTATAAAACATTGGCCAAACGATGCAGAGATGGTAAAATTCCATGGCAAGCTGAGACCAAAAAATCCATTCTCTGTTTTTCCCGGAATTCCTTCCAAGTTGTCTGTCCTCTCAATTAAGCAATTCTCGCAAAGCATATGCTCTCCGGAGGCAATGAATATGTGATGCTCGGATGGTTTTCCACCGATCTTTCGGAAAAGGCGTTTGGAAAATTACGACAAGGTTCAGGAGGAACTTACTTTATAACGGCATAGGATGTTATTGAAAATGTCCACATTGATTATGCCAAACTTTTTCTACAGCTTGGAGTAAATCTGTCCCAAGACAGATTTATTGAACGACAAAGAATGTGAAGTCTTTGATAATTTGCATGCTTTAGAAGTAAGTGTGAAAGAAGAGACATTGTTATCTTAATATACACTGCTGGGTATGTACAGAAAAAAGGTGAAAGAAAATGACTCGCTGTTTCATTACCACAAGTTTGGAAAGTATGTTGATGCTCTCAATAGAGGATCACTTGCTCTTCCACAAGACTATCTCGTGCAGTAGTGTATATTTTGCGTGATTTTCTTTCTGCAAGTTTTAGATGCGGGATGTCGAAAATATTTTGTTGGCATTTTTTCAAATTTCAGTAAGGTACGACTTCTGTGTTTCAAAAAAAAGAAAAACACTGCGCTATTTTGTGCAATATATTGTTAAAGAACGACTCCGTGTTTTGCACTCCACGTAGTGGTAAAGAGTCTGACTTCAAGATTTTGAAACTTTCTTAAATTTACGATATTCCAACAACTAACTATTTTCTGGCTAATATGCAATAGTACTTATTATACATACCGGTATCAGCATGTTTGATACAACATTTTTAGTACACTGTAATGTAGATTATGAAATACCGTAGCACTGCTACTTTCGGTGACTTAAGTGAGCGTATAGTTTCGTATTTGGCCAAATTTTTGACAACGTATGCAACCATTTTTTTCAGTATTTAATACAAGATACTTTTGTTTACCTTATAATGTTTTGGTGTTTAGTCTTTTAACTTTAGAATGTTTAGCGTTAAAATGTCGACAGTGAATGAATATATTGCGTAAAGTGCACTACCAATACCTCGCGCAGCTGGCTCTATTGCGCGAAGACTGCAATTGTCGGCCTTCAGTCGAAGCGCTCGCGATTTGTTGACATGGCCGGTTTTTCTAGGTCGCCATGATTTTAGGTAATTTGACTTGAATGCCCTTTAAGCGAGGACTGAAGGGCAAAATCAATGAGGCATTTAAAGTTAGGGCAATCGTATTGGATTAAATTGGCATTGACTCCACCTTTCTTGACCCAGCCGTTCAAGAGATGTTCTACTTCAAATTCGACGTAGGGGCCTCTCTAATCATAATTTTTATTGGCAATCCTGACGTTGACAACATCGGCAATGCCATTTTAGTTTCATCCTCATAAGACAACACCGCAATTATGCTAAACTTTTTACTTAGTGGCCTTCAACCTTTAGGTCAATATAGGCCTCTGTGGGCAAGGCAACAGTATTGAAGCATCAGAGTTGCCAACAAAAATTATAATTGGAGAGGCCCCTTCGTCATGTTTGAAGAAGAATATTTTTGAAATGGCTGAGTCAAAAAGAATGAAGTCAATGCCAATCTAATCTAATACGATTGACGTAAACTTAGCTACCCCTATTGAGTTTGCCTACAGTCCTCCTTTAAACAGTTTCTTTTACGACATCGACTTCGGTAGTAAGTTGAAAAGATATTTTGTCAACACGGACCAAAAGGTGCAACTAATACTGTACTGTAGTTCGTGCAAACTACTAGGCATGCAGATATTCGATTACCGCTGTTTTTAACTTTAAAGGAAAATAATTTCCTTCAGGAAAAAATTTTGCTAAATTGTCATGGAGAGAAAGCTTATGCAGATAAGGCGTTTTTGTTAAGAGCTGCAGCACTACATTATAATTTAATGTTTTTCGGGACCAATTATTTATTGGAAATAAAGTTTAAAAGATGGCCGTTGGTGAAAAAATAATGATAAGATCAGATCTAAGAAAATTTCTAGACAGTTACACCAGCATTTGTCTCGAGCGAATTAAATGTCTACTTAGTTTGAGCATTTTAACAACAGTACAATAAAGATAAAAGCTATTAACTGAGGAAACAAATTTCAGGTTTGCCTGTTTAATGTCATAAGGTTTTGTTGTCTAGCATTCCAAAAAGCAATTTCTACGAAATTGTATAGTAGCCATATACTGTAAGCACAATTCAAGCACCTTTATCTACAATTACTGTGTACTGTAAGATAGTTTAGACATTGGAGTTTTACTAGGTCGATAACTGGGTAACTTCGCAGGGATCGTTATCATAGTCAGGGATACAACTACAGCCAGTGAAGAAATTTAATCCTGCCGGAATGCAAGTTTGGCACGCTAAAAAACTCTAAACCGCATATTTTTAATCTTCATCTACAGCATAAAAATAACTGGCAAAAAAACTATATTCCATCTCTCATTGCGGTTTACGTGGACTTGAATAGCCCGCACGCAACCTCGCACGGTACAATTTGGCCTTCGCCCCGTACTAAACAATTTTGGATAATAAAAACAAGGAATAAGTTTTGTTTCAATTATTTTTGCTTTGCACCACTCCAACACAATATTTACCAGGAGCGTTAAACTTTTACTCGTCACCACATTCCCAGGTCACATGCATTGTGAAGCAGTATCTTTGCAACTTGAATGTCTTTCAGCATTCGATTATTTCCTTTCTGGTTACATATCTGCCACCCTTTTTTGCATTCAATTTGTTTCCTGTTTAGGTGAATTTACTTACGCAGCGAAATATTTGTAGATTACGTCACACATTTTTCTTTCTGGTTTACGGTTAAATTGTAGACTCGTAGAGTATCATATTACGTTTTTTGCACAAGTTGTCAAGTTTAACAGACTTCAAAAAGACCACTCAAGCCAAATCGTAAAATCGTGATGCCATGGATTAGCCTATCTCAGCAGAACGATAAGTAAAACCAAGTATTACGAGCATACTCATTTTCAAGTGCAAATTTTGCAGAGAAAACTACAATCAACTTAAAAACTGCATTGGTTTAAACTTTTAACGATAGGGAGTTTTTTTTATTTAACTTTATGTTTGTTGATTGTTGATCATAGTTTTGATGAAGCCTATACGACGCAGAGGAGTCAATTAAAAAGCGATCCCAGCCCTGAGACCCAGCTGACTACGACTCTTCCAAAGCTTTTCCGACTACGATACTTCAGTATTGACTTCAGACTCTTGGCTTTCAACAAAAAAATTTGTAACTACCAGACTACCGGTACTTTGGTTTGGATTATTTTTCCGCCGCATCTTCAAATACAGCGGTTGACTTGCGGGTTAAGGTTGACATCCAAGTCCAGGCTAAGTACAGCAAGTGGAAAATTTCATTTCTGACTCGACATTCGAAAAACACACCTACACTGGTACTCCAAACCACGACTTCTCAGCATTTAATACACCTAAAATAGTCTGTATCTCTAAAAAGGTATAATGATATTTCAATACTCTTTCAGCGCATTTGTATTTGTATAGCACTCTTAATATTCTGGTCATTATGTTAATACAGGCATTTAGCAAAACTGATCTAACCTCAAATAAAGCTGCAAACTGGTCCATAGACGTAGTTTTTCTTTAATTCTACTGCATCTGTGCTTCGAAAAATAAGCATACAACTGAGGCTTTAAAACACTTACTTTGAATTGAACAAGCGGAATTCCGCGTGGGTTATACGTGGGGAGAGCAGCTCATGATTTGTAGCTTTTTTCTCAAGAATTTAACCAGCAGGAACGAAAGCACCGATATTCTTAATTGGTACTAAAGGGAACAAATTATTTACAAAAAAATTCGTGATTGAAACTTTTGAAAAAGTTGCAATACTGACGTAGAATTGTCGCCGAATTGCATTATACTTCAACAGTTTTCATACTTTTTGGTTTGCCAGTGTGCGTTTCTAGAAGACTTGTCTAATACTTTTAAGTTGTTAAGTGTTTTTGAAGTGCTGTAAATTCCAAGTGAATCACAAAGTTTTCCTTTCCCGTTTGCATTGAACTTTCAATAATGATTTGGTAAAACGGTTTCAGTTTAGCCCACCACAATATTCTCAAATTTGATGATCTTATGAACTACAGATAAAGAAACACAACAAGTTCGTTGTGAGGCCTTCAAGCTTTTGATTAATTAAAGTTACTTCATTATCTGTTTTGATGTTGATTTTGGAAAATATTTTACAATGTTTTTCGATTGCATAGTCACAATAGTGAGTTCGTTATTTTTGTGCTTAAATAAATATCCCTCAGTGAACACAGATGCGCTCAACTTATGCCTGCTCTCATTTACTGTTAAAGGAACACGATGAGTTTAATTTATATAGTCCCATTGGTTCCTCCAAAAATTACCTATTGGTCAACTTAGTGGGGTTTTAAAAAAATTTTGACGCGTGAAACATTGAGTGGGTGTACGTGAGTCATCCACTCACTATCGCATTGCGAAATGCAAAAGTATTAGACCATAACAAAGATAGATAATGTAAATGTAATACATTGTAATTTCAAGGGGATTTACCGCTATCTGGCCCAATGGGAAAGAAAAAACTTTGTTTTGAAAAGAGTCCTCGAGTGATAAAATGAAGCCTTTGTTACATTTCAATCAGTTATTTCGCAAACAGTATAAAATTTCGTGTTTGTGATCGCGTTTTTTTTGTATTGCGTCATATCCAACCAACTAATGATCCGTAAGAAAGTCATGTTTCAAAAATCGCTGAATCATTTTTCGAGCAAATTCTACGAGTTTTTCAGTGGTGCAAAAATAATATTTCTGTTTCACAGATTCTCTCCGTTTTTTTCAAAGTTACTATTGCCAAAAAAAAACCAAAAAAACTGAAGTTCATTAATTCAAAAACAAACAGACGCTGCTTCCGCATTTTTAGGACAAAACTCAAAAAATAATAAAAATTATGATACAGTACTAATTAATGATAATAATAAAAAAAAGTATTTAAAACAGCGTTTCGTTCCAAAAGCGATCAGTGTAATTAAATCAACAAACTAAATTGTAGTCTATTTTACTGAAAGTTTTCGGGTCGCAATACTCTCCGAAGTTCTTTTTTATCTTATTTTTTGTCATTATTCTAGTAATTTGAGGAAATATTATTCAAAACAATGCTATTAGTGAACCACAGTAAAAACGCCATTGCTTTGTATCAATTTAATATAACAAGTAATATAAGCACACTGCTATTCGTTTCAATAGGCGTAGCCAAGGGTAATCCCAGGAACCCGCCCCCCTTCCCACATTTGGAAATGCGACCAATGGTAAAAATGGGACAAAAATGGTTATTGTTTTTTCGGTTTCAGTTACTTTTTGCATTTTCTGCTTACAGTACGCACGTACAACACAAATTCTACTATAATATTGACGACAAGGGGGCCCCGGCCCAGAGATGGAACCGGTCAGAATTTTCACGATTTGACCGGTAAATTTCAAAATTTTCTCCGGTTGACCGGCCAGTCGACGGGCCGGTCGAATGGTTTTTGACCGGTCCTGTCGACCGGTTTTTTTAGAGAAGGTTTTTCTTCACTGCTCAATGCATCTAACGAAAAATTTTCAAAAGGGGGGGCTGTGGGTGAGGAGTTAAAATTTGTGACTCCGGACGGGAGTCTCAGGAAAAAAACGCAAAAAGTTTTTGCATTTTTTCAAACATAACTCAATTTTAAGACCTTTTTTAGGTTAAATTTCAGTTTGAAAGATTTGTTTTGAGGTGTGCAAAACATGCACAAATAAGCATAAAAAAAAAGGGCACAAGCCAAATTATTAGACATATTTACTAATGATATTATGCGCAAGGCCAAGAAAAAAAAGTTAAAATTTTTTAGCTATTGGTGACAGATTATTTGCAATTTGCCGAGCAGCAAACACTAAACTGTTATGACATTGCCAAGAAAATATTTGAAATATGACATTGGCTAGAAAATATTCGTGCCCTAGCAGTTTGTAGGAATGCAACTTCAGAACAAGCCATGACCAGTTAGACATAAAAAAATAAGAGCTATGTCTTTCTTGGCCAGAGCAGAGTGTGGTAAATTTAAGTAGAAAAAAGCTTTTCAAAGCGGCAAGATTATAGCATGTACTAAAAAATCTGAAATCTGCGCCACTTCTACTCTCAAGCTCATCAAAATGATACTAAAATGTCAGGTAGCGCAAGAATCATCCACTTGCAACTTTTTTATAATGTGACTATGCGATTTTAACGTATGGCTTGCACTTTTTTTTGGTTTGGGCAGTGGCCCAAGAAGGGGGCATGACACAATGCCCCCCTAAATACACCCCTGGATGTGCATGTCTTGATGGTCACAGCACAATAGTCACAGCTTGAAACCCTTAAACAAGTGTTTTCAAAAGGTGTGGTTTGTTAAAACTGTTTTTTTCTAAAAAGTTTTATTTGTAATAAAGTATATGTATATATTTTGGTTAGTGCTTTGATGTCTTTTAGTAGCAAGAAAGAAGATTTTGACGGGTGTTTCAACCGGCTTGACCGGCCGGTCGAAGAATCTCCACCCGACCGGTAACCCGACCGGTTTCCATCTCTGCCACGGCCCCCTCAATTCAATTTTGGCCAAGTAATTTAAGTATATAACCCGGAAGAAACTAAGAGTTTTTGTCTTAAAAGTTGCTACCTCATGCCCTCATCTAACCTCTTTATGAACGTAATGCAATAACCAGGGTCGGATTTGTCAAATGGCTCAGTGCCACGGGCACCGCGCAATGTAAATCCGAAAAAAATTAGCTATAGGGGAAATGCTCTTTGAACTAATCATTGAATTTGAATTGAGGGGACCTTGGCCCCCAGGTTATACATTTGGTTATTTTCATGACAAAACAAAATTCTTTAAGAAAAATTTTTGAGTGAATTATTATTTATTGTTAAAATATTACAGAAGGCAGTGTACCTTACTTCCCCTATGTGGGCCAAATTACCAGAGGTGGAGTACTCGAGGACACAATTTGAACTCTTTGGCCTCGGTCTCGAAGGTCAAGTCCTTGGCCTTGAAGCCTAAAAGTCCTCAAAAATGCCCTGACCTTGGTTCCTGGACAGCACTATTTTTTGATTCGTTGAAAATGGGCCAGGGTTTTTGTTTTCGTCTTGGAGCACACCAGAAACCTTGTGGAAAATTTTTAAGATCTTTTTTTTGTTTTTGGAGAACGCCTGAGTTTCGCGAAGAATTTGCGATTTTTTGAGTGAAGACCTTTTTTTTTCGTTGGAGAGCACTTACACGTTGTGTCCTTGGTCCTTGGCCTCGAGCATTCTTGTCTTCGGCCTCGAGAGGGTCTGTCCTCGGAAAATCGATCCCTGACCTTTGGCCTCGGAATTTTTTGTGTCCTTGGCCTTAGCCTCTAGCCTTGTGTCCTCGACTACACCTCTGCAAATCACTTACAAAATTTAGCCTCAAAATGCAAGATTTTAAACGTTTAGAACTTAACTTGTAAGTAAAAGGAGAATTGAACAACTTAATTTCTCCATTGACTTTCAAATGTTAAAAACCTGGTTCTTTCAAATGGCTCTGAACTCGCGCAAAATGTGATCCAATGGCATTAAAATAGCTAGGTTTTTCCAAAAAATACAAAAAATTGCCCAGCAACTGGGGGCTTTGCCCAGACCCCCAAAGATTTGATTAAGACCCCTGTCTGTAATATGTTTCAGTTACACTGTGATACGTTCCCAGACCCCCGTGTGTGATACGTTTTAGTTACACTAGTTTACTTACAAACGTTCCCCAATGGGGATATTTTTACTTTTCACCTTTTGGTTTAAGCCCTCTTCCTTTACGGCTCTAGCAAAATCTTGTTTACCTGCCTAACACAGGCCACGGCCTCTGATCTTCCATTCCACTATAACTTTGTCCCACAAAAAGATCCTCTTTCGAAAATTTCTGATGACGTTAATGCATGTGATTTGTGGTTTGGGCCCCCTCCCCAATCAAAAATCCTACCTACGTCAGTGCTCGTTTTATGGGACCGCAAACCATGAAAAAAGGTTTATCGAGATGTTTTCTTTTGTAAGAATTTTTTATCTAAACCAAAAAAAAAAAGAAAAATTATCAAAAATTAGAAAAGTGGACAAAAAAAAGTTTTTTGTGTCATGATACAGTTGTAACTTATATCTTTCATACTGTAATTACACAGAGAAACAAAATACCCTAATCCAATCTTTTATTATAGTCGCTATAATACGCCGAAGCGTGTAACGAGTTTGCGGGCCCATCTCTGCGTCATTGCAACCGGGCAATACGGCTTCTTTCAAAGAAATAACGTATCAGTGACGAGCCGTAAACAACAGTGTGTTCGATTTGACCGGCCTGAAAATCGGACCAAATACCTCTCATTCCAGAGACGAACGCGTTACCGCTTGACCAACTGGCCGCAACAAAACACCTAAATCGTTCAAATACAGCTTGCCTTAAACATTTGCATACCGCATAGTAGAGAAACGAGAAAGACTCTGAAACAATCACCCTGCGGCAAGTCTGTTGTCGTTAATGTAAAGTAACTGTTTTTAATGAAGTTTTTCTCTGCGTTCTCTTGTTTTTATTCACTTGTCGACGATATAAATTTCTTCATTCACCTTAATTTAAAATGTCACTTATTGATAGAGTGGTTGCTTGACTCGGTGGCGAAATGTTTTTTGCGATAATTTCCCTCTCGTCATCATCGTATACACTTACACCAAATGTCAATTCAATTCTAGTTAACCGGTCAGTGGTCAAGTGAATACAGCGTTCACTGCTGAAACGGTAGATTTGGGTTTGATTTCGGGTCAAACCAAAGGAGACTATAAAAATTGTTATTTAAAGTTTCTCTGCTTGGCTTTCAACAATAAAAAGGACAATCTAAAGCCTCCAACGAGTGTAGCAGACTGGCGGGCTGATGACAGGTTGACCCCAAAAGGTTCCTTTGCTGACTCCTGGCAAGGGAAACCTGGTGAATAACGATGAAATTATACTTACAGCACAATTACTGCACAATTGCTTTTGAGTGATAGAATAAATTTTAAGCGAGAGGGTTACCAAATTTGCCTGTCTCTTTGTAATTTTTATACTGGAACTTTGTTCAAGAAAACTACATTTTGCACGACGTTTGGCTTTAACCTAAGCTTCACAGAAAAAAAAAACTATTTGAATCGATGACTTTACTGTATAGTGACGTTATCACAGATTTTTTCCAAAAAACTTACGCAAAAAAGCAAACTAATTTTTCAATGCTGGCATAATTAAGATGCTGACTTTTCCCATCTTACTTGGTAAATTACTAAGGCCTATATAGAAGCACATCACCAAATTGATGAGGTCAAACTAATTACTCGACCCAAAGTTTTATAAAAAATTGCTCTCTTGAGATTTAAGTATAGTACCGGTACTTGAACTGGCTTGAAGAATGACGGATTTTAAATGTTATTGGCGGTCAAGCTATCTTGGTACAGTATACTGTGCTCAAAGTTGGTGCTGTAATAATACAAATACTTTGCGGATTAACAAGAGCAAAACAAATAAGTCCATTCTTACTTGCGCTTACACATGACCTAAGGCAATTAAAATTTGACGTCACCGACAACTTGCGAAAGGTTTCAACCAGTCGCAAACTTCACAAGTGGTTGCTTAACTTCACTTCGGAAACAAGGGTGCCAATCTTTGTTGAGCATTGGAGGGGAATAATTTGCAATTTTACCCCAATTTTGCCCTATTTTCAACATTGGGGGGATGAACCTCGACCACGATTTTGTTCAGGGAAGCAAATTAAGTGAAGACCAAGAGAAAAAGGTCTTCACCAAATATGGAACACTTTTTTCCCAAGTTTAGGTGAAGACCAAAAAAAAAGGTCTTCACCAAAAATGCAACACTTTTTTTCGCCGAATTCAAGTGGACACCTACGCTCAGATGCAAACCACAGTCAAATTATTGGGGAGGATACAGACGTAGACCATACTCAAACTATTGGGGGAGATACAGTTAAATTATTATCCCCCATCCCTCCCGGGTTTCGGCACCCCTGTTAGGAAAAAATTGTTTTTGAATTGTTGGCTTATTTTGAGCATGTGACGTAAGCGACCACTCGCGAAGGTTGGCAAACTTCGCTTCGCGTTCAATGTCAAAACCAAAAGCCAGAAAGAAGAAAGTTGGAAATAGTGACGTTAAAATAATACAATAAGGAATAGGGACAGCCTTTAGGTAATACTTCTTTTTTCATTCTTCTTACAATAGTTATTTTGTTCAAACTTTTAAACAAGAAAATCAAAATTCCGACATTTTTTCGACATTTGTGTCTTATTTGGACTTTTTTTCGGAGAATTTTTCGGAAAGCAGCCTCTTTTCTTAATCTAATAACTTGATTGTATTTCTAGCAATTAGTAAATGTTGGCTTGCAGTACAGCTATCATAGTCTACGAAAATATGAAACTCTCTTGTTTTATCCATGTATTGTTACGTACAATCACAGAGGCATGATATAGTAATCGTTGTGGTCTGTAACAAAGACATGAAATAGTCTTGTACTTTCCACTGATTCGTCATTAATTAGACTGTCTTATAGCTCGGAGGGTAAATTCTAATAAAAAACAATGCGTTTTACTGTAGGTGCAATGATTAAGGAAGAGACTATTTCACAGAAAATTTAAATTTTTTTGTAATTTTCTAATAATTCTTACCCAAATCTGACCCAAACTCAATTCCTTCTCTAAAACTAACCCCAAACCTAACCCTTACCCAAAACCTAACTCAAACCACTAATTGCGCAATTATATCAACAAGGGCACGTTTTGTATCCTTTATTACAATTAGGTATAGTCGTCCGCTATATGGAATTTTTGTATGGGGCGCAGCTAACAAAACTAGCCTAAATGCACTGAAAATAATCCAAGATAAAATTTTAAGGATTATGTTATCTAGCGATATTTACACTCCTGTATCTGAATTATATCGTGCTGTTGATTTCTTGAACCTTGATAACATTTCTGAAATAGAATTTACTAAATTTATGCATCAAGTTTAACATCAACAATTGTTCGAAATTTTTAAACAATCGTTTACCAAGCTTGATGCTGTTCACTCACACTACACTTACGCAGAAATAATCACATGATTATTTTTTACCCCGAGTCAATAAAAAATTTAGCCAAAATTTATTTGCATTTTGAGGCAAAGGTGTAAGTTGGGCTGGGCTTTTCGGGTCGGGTTTGAGCCTAAAGTTGACAAAAATTTTGGGCTTAAATTTGGCCTAAGACCTGCTTTTTGTCTTAGGTGCACAAAAATATAATCAAATTAACTCAGCAACATTGCTAAATTCTTCTGACGTAACTTATCTTTCGTTTTTTTTCGGGTGTGATGTAGGCTTCAAATTAGTTTTCGAGTTCGGGCCGGGTTCGGGCCTGAACTAGTCGGCCCGTTTGCAACTCTGTTTCTAGGTGCCAAATTATAGGCTAATAATAACTAAAAAATTAAAACCTTGAGTTTGTATGCGTGTGAAAAGAAAAGTAAAAAATTAATTGAACAGAACTGAATCTGAAATCTTCACTCTTTCATACAACGAAATATCTGATATCGCTTAATAACGCACGAAGATTACTTTGCTGCTGAATGACAAGGAGTACCTTGACTCGATAACTGATGAAACGGTTTTTCGGTGCTCCTTGCCGATCATAACTTTGACTACGTTTTTTTCGATGTAGGTTATTTTGTTTTCTTTTATTTGTTTGCTTTTATGACGTTGTGAATCGATGAAAATAAACCTCTCTCTGTTTCTCAAATCCTAATTTTAAACTTCAAAAAACAAATGAAAAATGCGGGGATGAATATTCTTTATTTTCGTTTTATTTTCTTTCACTTAAAAACGTTTAGTGAAATAATAACTTCTAATGATTAATCGTATTTCTAAATTCTAAACTACTGAGACAAACACATTGCAAACCCTAAAACCATCCAATCGCGTTTTCCGTAGGGCCATTGCAAGTCTCACCGCTACAGAAAAAGGAAGTGAAACAAAGCAAGGTGAAACGGGAACCGGTCAAAAAGGTGCCCTGTAATAACAAACGTTTGTATCCGGTACTACTAAACCTCATTCATAAAGAATAGCAGGAAATGACATGATGATTTGGAGGTTGTAACAAATTATGACGTTTGAAACAGTGGGCTGCATTGCAAGATTGTTTATAAGCTTTCTAGAGCATTTAGATTAATGAATATCTACAACTAATTTTGATAATCTACAACAAGTTTTTGCAATACTGCAGCTCAAACGCGATACAATATTTTTTTAATGATCCAGCATTAGTTCAAATTCATTCATAAACTAATTGACCTTGGCAAAAAAAAAAAAAACAGAACCACGATACAATCAACAGTTGATTTAATGCAAAACGTTCCGACTAGAACTTAATTCAGTTTCAATCTTAGTCACCAGAGGTGGAGTCCTCGAGGACGTCCTTGGCCTCGAGGACGTCCTCGAGGACACATTTTGAAGTCCTTGGCCTCGAAGCCTCAAGTCCTTGGCCTTGGCCTTGGCCTCGAAGCCTTAGGTCCTCGAAAATTGCCCTGTCCTCGGCTCGAGGACAGCACGATTTTTGAACCGTTGAAATTTTGTCGGAAAACGCCAGAAACTTAGCGGAAAATTTGTAAATACCTTTTTTATTTTGCGCAATTGGAGCATAGGCTTAGCCAAGCGGGCCTCCCCCCAATTGAAATTTCACCAATCACAAAAATGTGACAAAAAAGCCTGTTGTTTCTTCAGTTTCAGTTTTTTTTTATCGTTTTTCGTTTACACCAGTAGCGAACAACAATATTGAAAACCAGGGGCCCCGGGACCCCCTAAAATCAGTTTATGCCAGCCAATTTAAACGTAAACCTGGAAGAAATGGATAGTTTTTGTCCTAAAAGTTGCTATCTCAGGATCATATCTAGCCTTTTTATGAACGTAAGGCATTCACCAAAGCCGGATTTACCACAATATGGTGCAGTACCAGCTAAGGGCACTGCGCTCAAATCTTAAGACTTTTTCTGGTCTTCACCTACATTTGGCAGAAAGATGTTGCGAAAATCTTCAAAGTGCCAGGGGCCCAGCGCGATTGAAATCCGGATCGGCAGTAACATAGTCACTAGCGTAGCCGGGGGGGCGGGGGGCTATAGCCCCCCCATTTGCCTGTCAACCAAAATGCAGAATAAGAAAAACACCACGTTTTTAGCTCTTCTGAGACTTTCTTTTGCGCTGGAATTGACTAAAAAGTGATTTACAGCATTTTTTGATACATATATTCAGAGGGGGGGGGGGCCAATTTGTCAAAAATTAAAGTCACCAATCAATAAAAACTTTAAAAAATGCCCAAAAATAAGCAATCAAATTTGATCGCTAGTGTAAAACTGCCAAACATAGATTTTATCAACAAATATATTATAAACTCAGGAATAAGGGGGGGCTATTCAGTGTTAGTTAATTGCCAATCACTTCTCTCAAATATCTTTCCATTAGCCCCCCCCCCCCCCCCGATTATTTTTCTTTATAAAATACAGACGAAATAGATTACTCCGTGTGAGTTTCATTGAATAATAATAGGATTTTATGATTTACCATCATGTAAACAAGAGAACTGCAATGTTATCATTAGCCACTTCCCACGTAGCCCGATGATGCAACCAGTTGAATCATGTTGCGCTGGCAATTTCTATGCCACGTTTTAAAAGCATTATTTTTTATTAAAATAGCTCTAAAACTAAGTTATATTTGCAAAAAAGTGCAAAATTTGCGAGCGCTGGGGGCTCCGCCCCCAAACCCCCGTGCCTCCGGCGGCTGGGGGCTTTGCCCCCAATCCCCCAAAACAGCCCCCCGTTGAGAATTTCTGGCTACGCGCCTGACACATGGTAAGCAAAACTACCCATCTATTGTAGTATTTTTCAATAACAATTCATAAATTCACCTCCAACTCGCCAGTTTTTACGCACAAACTACTTTTAAAAAAAATTAGCCATGGGAAATGCTGATTGAACAAATCGTTGAATTTCAGTGGAGGGGGCCTGGGCCCCTTTCTGGCTACGCGCCTGACACATTAGTAAGCAAAACTACCCATCTATTGTACTCTTTTTCAATCACAATTCATAAATTCACCTCCAACTCGCCAGTTTTTACGCACAAACTACTTTTTAAAAAAATTAGCCATGGAAAATGCTGATTGAACAAATCATTGAATTTCAGTGGAAGGGGCCTGGGCCCCCTGGCCTAACATGCACTTCTATTACTGGTTATTTTCATGACAAAACAAAAATTTCTAGGGAAAATCTTCAAGGGGGTTTTCATTTACTGCTAAAATGTTGCACGAGACAATGCACCTTACTTCCCTCTACCTGGAGCAAATCACGTACAATTAAACTTTAACACCAAAATGCAAGATGTTAAACGTGTTTTGAACTTAAATTGCAACTAGAAGGAGGATTAAACAATTTGATTTTTGTAATTGGCTTTCAAATGTCAAAAATCTAGTGCTTTCAAATGGTTCTAAACATGTGCGAAGTGTGATTCAATGGCATTAAAATAGCTTTTTTTTCCAAAATTAAAAAAAAATCGCCCAACAGCTGGGGGCTTCGCCCCCAGACCCCCGCCTGTGATACGTTTGAGTTACACTGGTTTTCTCAAAACGTCTCCAAAGTTACGTATTTGCACTTTTCAACTATAGTAGTTGAGGCCCTTTCCATTTGCAAAATCCTGATTAAGTGAAAAACAGGAAAATGTTTGATGACGTCATTGCATTTGATTTGTGGTTTAAGCCTCCGCAATCAAAAATTCTGGCTACGCCTATAAATTGGAGACTGCCTGAAAAACTTTTTTGAAGACCTTTTTTTTTGGAAAACACTTGCAGCTGTGTCCTTGGTCCTTGGCCTTGGCCTCGAGCATTCCTGTCCTTGGCCTCGAGAGTGTCTGTCCTCGGAAAGGCTGTCCTTGGCCTTGGCCTCGGATTTTTTTTGTGTCCTTGGCCTTGGCCTTGGCCTCGAGCCTTGTGTCCTCGACTCCACCTCTGTTAGTCACATAAAATCATTGTTACTCAAAATGCAACTAGATGGGAGCTTGCAAGCCCCATGAATGACCGAGAGATGCTGAAGAATGTGATTTTCGAAAAAAATTTTTGTTTCCCCTTTAAGAAAAAAATTCAAAACATTTTCTTTTTGGTCACCAAGGAGTCTGGAATCCCAAACAGCGTCAAAATTTATCTATTGACAACATTATGACTGATACCCATAAAAACATCTTACAAACTTAAGCCATGTGAAAATTAACATAGTGAGAACCCCAAGGAGTGGCTCCAAAACATTTGTCTCTTTCAACGTTAAAACATCTATCAGCATTAAACTCATTTGCTTTCTAGCTTAAACCGTTTAAAAATAGTTTCTGGTGGCCCATTTGGATGGTTTGTGGTACTCTGTGTTTATTTCGTCGAATATTTTTTGAATTTTTTGTTCCATGTCTGAAAAAAACCAAGCAATTTCCGACATGGTGTGCTAAAAAACTCAGCTGATCTTAAAGAGTTTTACTAATTTTACATACGTACAGTACTTGATCATTGATCTCATAACACGAAGGAAAAAGCGTAATCTCGAATATGAGTTAAAACTATCTTGCAGTGAATCGCTGTTTGTTTCGTTCACAACGGTCGTTCTATTGGCTACCTCTGTAATTGTCGAAGCGCAACCAAAAAAAAAAAAAAATCGCTCTGCCTTTGAATACAATCGAAAAAAAACAAACAAAAAAAAAACAGCAAGCGTTTATTTCTAAAGATTATAATGTGAAGGCTTCGACCCTGTATTGTAAATTCGTATGTTTTACTGTATGCTGAAATTTAAAGTACTTACAAGGCTAGTTGTAATACCGTCTATTTATTCACATAAAGACTTCCTACGTTAGCCCCAGATTTATTTGTCGTTAAACCAGCAATATTTAAGCATTTATCTTGAACTGACGGATTATGGTATATTTATTTTTTTGTCCTTTAAGATATCCAAAACAATTAGTTCTCTAGCTTAAAGTCGTTATAAAATTGATTTTGGGGACCCGATTTGGGATGTTTCCAGCAGGGGAGTGGAACAAAAAATTTCAGGAGATAAAACTGCGTTTGTATGACTCAACTTCACAGAAAAATTATGTTTTGATGTTTTGCCAGCTAAGAGAAGAACGAGCAAAGTTTAGAAAAAAACAAAAACGAAAAAATCGCATTGCGGTCAAAACTGGGTAAGTAGATATGAAAGGGTATTTTAAGAAGTGAAATATTTTTTGCCGTACTTAAGCAATTTTTTGAAGGAGCTCTTCTATTAAGTTACACTATATAGAGGCGGTTTTTGAGCCTTGAAGTCAAAGTACGTTACCTATTGCTTCAATACTTGGTCCCAACAAACATTTTGTTAATTTCAAAAATGCTGTGTAAATTTCATAAAGCTAAACGACACCGGTATAAGCAAAAGTCTGAAACTTTGCTCTCGTAGGTTGGAAACTAAGTATAAAAAACAAACAAACACTTTAACGCCAGCGTCGTTTGGTTTGAATTACATCGTTTCTGCTAAGTGCTAAAAAACATTAGTGTTTGTTTGTTTGTTTGTTTTGAAAATGATCAATTCAAGAATCGAAATGCAAAAAAAAAAGAAAAGGACGAAGTATTCGCAAAAATTTTTTTCCCTGCATTGAAAAGAATTAAGGGTGTTTGAGGAATTAAGGGTGTTTCGAATTAAGGGTGTTTGAGGAATTAGGTGGTAACAGGTCAAGCTCACTGCATTGCACACAAAAGTTGTCGGGTCCAACAAAAATGTGACAAATTAAGCAAACGGGAAAATTAGGCCCTGACGAATTAAACGATTTCTACACACTGCAGTTATTTAAAATTGTTTGTAAAAACTGGTCTTGAGAAACAGTTTCATTAACAATAAATGAGCCTAAGCTGTCATAAACATTAAAAAAAACACGTTTCAACTAATTACTTAAATCATTCTCAATCTGTACTCGTACATTATTTACAGTTTGACAATGACTTAAGTAATTAGTCGAAACGTCTCTTTTTAAATAAAATGTTTACGACAGCTTCGGCTCTTTCATTCTCAGTGAAACTATTTTTTGTAAAAACATGTTGCATTTTTTTTCAAATAAAATTTTCATTTTTGAAGGCTCATAGAATATATATATATACACATTTTTTTGGGGGGAGGGGAGCAGCTACTTTGACTTTCAGTGCTTAGTCCTTGATTTTAAACCGTGCATAATGATACCTATTGACTTTACCGCATGAATTAAAATGTTTTATTGGTTGTTTTGTTTTTTATTGAGTAAACGATACAAATTTCAGCACCAACAAAAAGGTAAGTTTCAACACTGGAAAATTGTAATGATTACGCACTGCACATACTGTAAATGCAGAAAAGCATAGCGTTACGAAATCACAGCCCAATAAAGTCGCATGAGCGCCAACAGTAGCGTACGAAGGATTTTCGAAAAGGGGGGGGGCAGGAAACTCAGAAAATTTGAAAATAATGAAGACCAGAATGAAAATTTTCCAGCCCAAAACCAAGTCCGTTTTCCTGCCCAAACTTAGGTGAAGACCAAAAAAAAAAAGGTCTTCACTCAAATTTAGTCCAGTTTTTGGCCCAAAAAAAGGTCTTCGCATACCGTTTCTGTGCTCAAACCCTCTGCCCAAGTTACAAAGCGGGGGCCAAACCACAATTTTGCATACTATTCTATGCTAATTATACTATCCTGGCGAACCAAAGGGGGGGCCATGGCCCAATGGCCCCCCCTAAATACGCCCCTGGCCGCCAAAGAGTTATTAACAAAAACATTTTTGTGTTATTTTTCGCCTTCATCAAGAAAGTAGCGTTAAAAAGTCAACACTACAGTTCAAAAATTACTGTAGGCTGAATGATTTTGCTTTTCTCTGCATGGGTGGCCTCCGCCAATTCCACCACTTTCAATCCACACCAACGTACCGCAACCTGAATGTTATAGAGGATCCACTTTTTGAACCTGAGGTGGGGAAAAACATCAAGACAGACAAATTTCTCCAAGTTACGCGACAAGAAACTCGCTTCCCAGCATACGAATCACATTCATATCTTGCGACCCGCTATCCAGCTATGATGACTGGGATGCTCATTCTCCGTTAAACCGGACCCCTCTTGCCTCTATTGATTCTCACATTGCCACATGGTAGCGGCTGCACATACGTTTTTTGTTGAAGAAGATGAATATTCACTCCGTCGTTCTTTTATCTGCCTTTTTAACTGAGCTCTTTGATGTTATCGTAAAGCTCTCCTCTTTCACAGCTTCTGACCCAAGAGCAGGTAGCCTATCCTCCACCTAAAAGTTTCAATGAGCAAGTACAACTTTTTTCTCTTTAACAAGCCTTAGTCTTTTCACGCTTTTTTCGTTTGTTAGAAAGAGAGGTACAGTTGAGAAAGCGGAATCCGGAAGCGGTTGAATTCTTGAAGAAACGGAAGTGGAAACAATTTGATGAAACAAGCTGGAAGAGGAAACAAACCCGAAATCAAGTGCATGGTTTCAGACAAATTATCAACACAAACACTACAGCAATTATTTGGAAGAGAGCTAATAAATCCTTCGTTAGCAACGTCACCATAAAATTATTTTCTGAGTACACCATTTTTTAAACATGTTTCGAACCAGTGGTGGGCAAACTATGGACCGCGATCGCATGCGTGCCGACAAACGCTTTCATGCGGCCCACCAAAAAAGTCTGTCAAACGTTATATCAATACATGCTCGAAACTTTTTTACCGCAGTATTTCATGTACAGATTGTGCACATCATAGCGGGCCCACTATGAACTCATTTTCTGTATCATATTTGGGTGGTCTAGACTTGCTTAAGTTTGCTTTTTTATCTTTCTCAACATGAATAATTAAACTATCCCATTTTCAGCAAAGAATATTATCCATTGTGAGCAGGGCCGGATTTTTACTGCGCGGCGCTCTCGGCACTTTTGAATTTTTGGAGTGACAAAGCCTCAAAAAAAAAAAGAGTCCTACAACTTCATAGCAACTCGTGCGTAAAGCATACGTTCGAAAAAGTCGTTCATGTCCAGGCGCGCAACCAAGACTTTGCTGAGAGTGTTTTGCCCTCAAAGCTGAAACCTATTTGCATTGCACAGACGGGGACCTGGGGGAGGAGCCCTCAGTCTCCGGAAGCAGTTTGGGGGTTTAAGTGACCGGAGGCTAGAGGGGTTTGGGGGCTTTGCTCCCAGCCACTGGGCGTTTTTTTTGTGATTTTTTGAAAACAAAATCGCCATTTTAGTAACATTTCGCACGTTTGTAAAGCCATTTGAAAGAATTTCTAAGATTCGGAAGACTCCTGACTGAAATAAATCACTTAGCTGCTTCAGTCTCCCTTTTATTCTCAGTCAAGTTCAAAATACGTTTAAAACTATTCATGTTTGAGTTAAGTTTTATGCGTAAGGTACGAAGCTCGTAGCACCGTGCCAAAGTGCCTTGTGGTAAATCCGGCTTTGATAACGAGCGGTTCCAAGCAATTGCTTGCATCCACTGTTTATTTGCTCTATTTGTTGCTAGTGTTATTTGCATCCACTTACATTTGTGAGCAAACTTTCTCTATAATGAAAATTACATACAGGGGAAGGGGTGCCGGAAAGTGGGGAAGGGCAAGGAGGGGGCAGCTTTTTCAAAAGGCACTTTCAATACTGTGCGTACTGTTATTACCACCCACATTACTCGTTAATACTGTCAAACAATTAAACACTCCAGCAAAACCAGAGTACTGAGTACGTCGCATAAATATTAAAAAAACAACAACAAACGAATTATCAATTAAGTAAGAGCAGGTTTAGCGCAAGCCATTGGGGTTTGGGGCCAACGTCCCCAGCCGCCGGAGGCTAGGGGGTCTTGGGGCAGAGCACCCAGTGCTAGAAAATTTTGCAATTTTATGTTGCAAAAATAACTTAATTTTAGGCCTAGTTTAGCAAAAATTATTGCTGTTAAAACGTGGCATAGAAATGTGCAGTGCAAAAACATTATTAAACTGGCAGCGTAAATGGGCTATGAGGGCGGTGGTTAATGGTGAAATATCAGCTTTTTTATTACAAGCTGGTAAATCATACATAAAAAAAATCAAAAGTTTTAACGTGATTCGTTTGAGAGACAAAAAAAGATAATTTTGGAAATGTTCATCCCCACCCCCAGCGAGTATTTTATTGTTAAGTCTGGACAAGAAATAAATCTTGCTCCAGTTATTGCAATGAATTGTATGTGTCAGAAGTTTTTCTTATATTTTTTCGGTTTGAGCAGGGGCAGTCCGAACCCTTTGATTCCGGAACTGGTAACGCCAGCGTCGATCATTCCAACGAGGGCTACAAACAAAGCTAGAAGCTTGAATATCTTGAGAGTATTGCTCAGGCTAACAGACATAGATCCTTGAGTTCTAAATTTGAAATTTTGCAGCTCTCTATCTTCCTAGCATCAGTTTAAACTGACGGAACTAAATCGGATGTCACAGCTGGCTAACCAAATTCAATCCACAAGATTGTTTATTTGTTTTACGTTATTTAGAAATCATCTAACACATGCAATTTGTTAGGTAGTGACTATTTCACCAAAAAGTTTCACATTAAAGATAATAAAACAAAAATGAGAAAATAATATTCATCTGCGCTTTTTTTGTTTGCTTTGTTAAGGGTTAAGATTAAGATTTGAGTTAGGATTGGGTTATAGGGTTAGGTTAGAATTAATTAAAAATTAGGTAAAAATTTCCGATAAAATAGTCTCTTCCAATTTGCTATTATTGATTTTATTGAACTTTTAGCGCGACTTAGTGGAGAGTTTTTGTTTATAATAACAAAAGATTATTTTGATAAATTAAGAATTGTAATGCTTGAAATGACAAAAGTTTTTTTTTTACGTTTTGTTTCTAGTAAGGGCGTTTTTTGTCCTCAAAACACTAAACTTTGATCACTAGAATGTTTCTTGTAGCTCGAGTACTCTTTTGCGCGTCGTCAGTTTAGTCGAGCAGTACTGCCCTTCTTGCCCCCACGTAAAAAAGCGGGGAGCAGCTGCCCCCCCGCCCCCCCGTTCCGGTACACTGATTACACAAGTCAAAGAACAGATCACTTTGTATAGACACCAAGTTTTAACAAATTGGTGAATGACAATAGTCAGATGCATCATTCTCATTCACATTGTTCTGATATTAAAAGAGTCACTCAGCTTCTGATTTACTTTGTTTTCTTTAAATAAATATGATTCAAATGGAGTGCTAACTTTCAATTTTCAATTAATAAACTGCTGTGCTCCTTGAAAACTTTTTTATTTTGGCTATTTTGTGTATTGATTATTTTCAATCAACATTGCACGGCGCTTTGAATAACGTGATTTTGGAAATCAAACCCTTGCGCTGAAAAGTTTGCTCACCCCTGGCGTAGGAGAACAACAAATAGTTGCTGCGCTTTTCACTAACGCGTTCGAAAAAAAGACAAACTGTCTGATGAATACCAAAAGCATTTAGGAGAAAAATAATTGTGCCAGAAAAATAATTATTACTTTTGTTTGGTGAAGCATTGGAGAAAGATTTTGGCAGTCTGATCAATACCAGAAGTTATACACTAGAAAAATGGTTTTGCTTGTTCATTTAAGCGTTTAAGAAAGGTTTCAGCAATCTGCTCTTAACCAGAAGACATGTCGGACGACAACAAATGGTTGTGGTTTTGCTCAGTAAACTCAACTCACGCGGTAAGTTACGGATTCTCATTAACCCACTTTCCAACGACTTCAAACCCTTTTAGTTATCTTACTCTTTTTCCAACCCATCCTCAATTGTCTTGGCGTCACATTCTTTGAGGCTCTTGTTTAGTACCTTTGCCATAAATTTTACCCACAATGCAAAGCCTTACTCTCGATAGGCTCAGCCAATCGTTGGAAACCTCCAAAGAATGTATATCCTTTCTCCAGAAAATATTTGTAACCCCGGTTTTTCCTTTTGTCTCCTTCAGGCGGTAAGCTTTTTGTGAAAAGTTTACCTCGTAGCTGTCGGTAAAGCCATAACGTGATTCTTTTCCACCCCTTCCCATTATTACTCCTCTTTGAGCTCAAATACCTTCATTGAAGGTAACTCTAAAACACAAGGCTTGATTGTGCAATGAACATGCTTTGCGTCTTCCCAAGAATCCTTCTCATTCAATGCATAATGCCTTAATTAAATCAGTGGCCAGCCGCCTAAATTAGAAACTTCTTGAAGGTTGTCGTTTTGTATTTTAGAGAACACTTTTTATGGCTCAATTTTGTATCTCAGAACGTTGATACGTCTGCACTCTGCAGAAACCTTTAAAATTAAAGTCTGTTACAACGATTGCCTTTTGAAACAGCGCAATGTCACAACAGAAGTTGCTATCCTTTGGCATCACAAGTGAAAAGGCACCAAAGGAGACAACTTGTAACACAAAATACTGTAACTGTGCATAACAAAAAATTGCAAAAATGTATGATGACGTAAGGCCTCTTTCACACTGGCGACACTTGTCGCGCGACAGTATGTTTGCATTGGTTTAAATGAAGCTTTTCAAACGGTGTCACTGTCGCGATGATGTTGCCCGGCGACAAATTTTAGTCGCCGTTGCACGATGACAGGTAGACGACTCATGGGCGACTTTTCAGTCGCGCGACACCATCATAACACGCAAGTAAATGGAGCTTTTTACACTTGTCGCGCATTTTGCGCGACACAATTGCTTTCAGGCAGCGGAATTCTAGAGCCTGAACTGAAACAACGTATTGGTCTAGAAATTAATTCACTTCATGCCCGACAAAGCCTTGCATTATGAGTTACTTGGATAGCCAATGAATTATAATGAGTCATCTGCGTAGACAATTGGATTTGTTGACTTTTTGTTTGCACCTACTGAAACTGTAGGCCAGCGTACATATCTACAACACAAGAAATAATATCAGCGGTCAAACCAAGGATCAAACTAGTAGTCTAGTCA
Organism: Trididemnum nubilum; assembly: GCA_963965965.1. Lineage (NCBI taxonomy): Eukaryota > Metazoa > Chordata > Ascidiacea > Aplousobranchia > Didemnidae > Trididemnum > Trididemnum nubilum. The sequence goes on along the minus strand of OZ014483.1, from coordinate 34,340,503 downwards.
AATCAAAAGTCAATTATAGTGGTCTAGTTCGTGGACAGTACCGGTTCTGTTTCAGCCTGATTGTCATGATCGAATGAAGATTATCATCACTAATAAGGCTAATCTTATCGCACAGAGACTACGCTACTCAGAGTTGTTTTTTTTTAGTTACGGTATATCTACCCTAGTAACCATAAATGCTGATGACAAAAAAATTGATATTCAAAGATTTACGAGATCTCGTATTCACGAGATTCAAATTAGACCGGGAATTTGGGAATTGGCAGATTGGCATAAATGGGATTTAGCATAAGTTCATCAAAAAAAGATATACTCATTCTAGCAAACAAGAAAAATTTATCAGGATTTGCTCGCAGATCGGCATAAAGGGTGACAAACAGTCCTTTTTACTCCGTTCTGTTAGTATTGGATGAATCCAATACATACGGTTTTGCTTCTTTTCTTCTTTGCGTTTCTGTATCTGCAGCCAATAAATCGCCAAAGCTTCTTCCACCTCCATCTTCGCTATACTCACTATAAAGTTGGTTCACTTCATTGTCCAATTTGTCCAACAATGGCTTTTATTACGAGTCACCAGCAGGGTAGTCAATCAAGGCCTATAATGGGTTGGTGATTAAATATTTGAAGTGTGAACCTACGGAATAGTCATATACCTGTACTGGGTCTTTCGTGCAAAAGTCTCGAAAAAGGTTTTCACGATAAGCCGCCCGATAAGTCGCCGTGTGTGAAAAGCTACTTTTTCTGTCGCGCACTTTTAGAAAGTTAAGACGCGCGACAGCTATCGCCTGAGTAAAAGAGGCCTAATACTGTTGATTTTTGTAAGGGTTAAATCAACAATGTCAAACTCTTTAATTATTCTACTTCGGAATAAATTATCTCCTCCCCAGCGGTTGCTTGAAAATTTAAGCTTGCATCAACAGTAAGCTCAGGGTTATTCGGAGGGCTGTTTTCAGGATTGCGTAATGTAGGTTGATTGATTATTCTGCTGCTAGATGCTGCAAGAACTTCTGCAAAAGTTTCAAACAAACTGTCACTGAGGTGGTTTCTACTTTTTGGCTCTCTTTGGCGCTTGTATGACAATCTAAGCTAGCATCAACCGTAAGCTCAGAATCATTCAAAGCGTCGTTTTCAGTGTTGAACAGCGCAGGTTGCGCGACAATGCTGCGAGACGCTTCCGGAGTGTCTGATCAAGTTTCGCTCAAACAGTCGCTGGGTGGGTTCGATTCGTACGAAGATTCTCCGCCCTGCTCTTTCATTACTGGAAAACGAGTTTCTTTTTGATTGCAACAGGTATGCCTAAATGCTGATGTTCCTGTTTCATATTGCTGCTGTGATAAGGTTCCGTTAGAGGAAGATGCCCTCGAGCTGGCTTTATTTTCTTTAGAGGTTTGTTTGTCCTTTTCCAGCTCCAAGTAGCGCTTATAAATTTCCATGTAACTTTGGTGTGATTGTGCCCACCCACAATGCAATTCGTCGCACATTTGCTCCATTTTCTTAAGGCGTTAGATTTTTGCGTAGAGCAGCCGTTGATTATGTTAATGCATGCTTTTCAACTTAACATTTTCTTGCTTTAATTAAACTGCATATTGTATTTGCAAGTATAGAGTAAAAGAATTGCTCTGAGGCATGTTTTTCTCTGAGTTTAGCAGATTTTTGTTCAGGGACCATCAACAGCTTTGTTAAATGCTAGTTGGATTTCTCAGGTTCAGTTACCCGAGACGAGTCGAATTCTTCATCTTGAGAGCTCTGGTGATGAGTTTGCTCTGAAACAGTCTCAACAACAGGTTTGTCGGATTGCTCTTGTAGCTGCGAGCCTTCCGATTTCATTTGATGCATCCTTAACTATTTATTTAATTTGTCATCTTCAGTTGCCCAAGACGAGCTGTTGAGCTCTTCATCTTGTGAGCTCTGCTGATGAGTTTGCTCTGCAACAGACTTAACAGCAGGTTTGTTGAAGATCTGCTGAACTTGTTGTTGCAAATCGGAGTTTTCTTGCTTCAGTTGCTGCTTGAGAATATTAATTAAGGTTCGAAATCACCTTATTCTTAGCATTCAGCTGGCTTTTTACTTGCTATAGATCAGTCTCAACTTTGACCTGCAGAGCAACTTCAACTTTTGCTTCAACTTCAACCTGCAAGCAAATAATTAAGTTTAAACGCATTCATTAAAGTGGATAATTATGCAGTATGCACTAGCTATGCAAAAAAGCCGAAAGTAATGCATTAGCCACAAATGAAATATACAGTATATCGATTCCTATATAATGAATAAGATTCAAACTAATTTAACTCTCGTCAGTCCTCGCCGGCTCAAAAAACACTCAGCATGAATAGTTGTTATTTTTTTATTTTTCTCTTCAAACAAGCAAATTAGTCAAGAAGCATTATAGTCATGATAGCATTTCAATCAGATATTTAGTGAAAATACAGTAAAGAAGGAAGCAGGTCAATGATCACAACATCACAACGATGTTTAGTTGCTGTTACGGACAACGAGAGAGCCCAGGGGCCCCTGACTAACGTCCAGGTGGCCCCTAAGTAATAACCAGGGGCCCTTAACCGACAACCAGGAGGCCCTGGAGCCCCTAACTAACGACCAGGGGGCCCCTAACCAACAACCAGGGGGCCCCGGAGCCTCTAACCTGACAAACAGAGGGCCCCTAATTGACGACCAGGGGCCATCAGGGCCGCTAACTAACAACTAGGGGGCCCCAGGGCCCCAAACTGAGGATCAGGGGACCCCTAACCGACAACCAGGGGCTCCGAGGCCCCTAACTAACAACCGGGGGCCCAGGGCTTCTAACTAACAACCAGAGGTCCCCGGGGCCCCTAACCGACAACCAGGGAGCCCCGGGGCCCCTGACTGACAAACGGGTGCCCCAGAGCTTCTAACTGACAAACAGAAGACCATGGGGCCCCTGATTGACAACCAGGAACCCCCAGGGCCCCTAACTAACATCCAGGGGGTCCGGGGCCCCTAACTGACGACTAGAGAGCCCTGGAACCCTAACTGATGACCAAGGGTCCCGGGCCAGGAGCCCCCTCAATTCAAATTTTAAACAATACATAAGCAAAACCTGTGAAAAATCGAAAAGTTTTGTGCTAAAAGATGCAATCCCAGGCCCTCGTTTAACGTTATTATGAACTTATTGCTATAGCACAGCCGGTAATGCAAAACCCCAACTGAAATACTACCAATGATACATATAAATTAATATTCGATGAGAATAAGCCACAATCTCAATATTTTAGGGGATCTCTACTTAAAGGATCAGCCACAAGGCAATATCAATCATTAATTGTCTGTGTAGTCTAAAATCAGCACCATATAACGTAACAACAAGCATTTAATTATGACAAAATCGCGAGTGAGCTATCGCGACGCGTTTTGACCTTGCTCAAGGGTCTCATCAGGCGAAAAAACACTATAAAATAAATTAAAAACAAACAGAATATACTAAAATATTAACGTTGACCACGTGTTTTTAAGTGGACATACAAGTTCAGGACAACTCTATCGGTGAGTCCAACGTCATTGTGGGCAGTGAGAAGGGTTAATTGTCCCACATTGAAGGGTTACGATGAAGAAGTGGTGATATCATACCAATATCTTGGTATGATATCACCACTTCTTCATCGTAACCCTTCAATGTGGGACAATTAACCCTTCTCACTGCCCACAATGACGTTGGACTCACCGATAGAGTTGTCCTGAACTTGTATGTCCACTTAAAAACACGTGGTCAACGTTAATATTTTAGTATATTCTGTTTGTTTTTAATTTATTTTATAGTGTTTTTTCGCCTGATGAGACCCTTGAGCAAGGTCGAAACGCGTCGCGATAGCTCACTCGCGATTTTGTCATAATTAAATGCTTGTTGTTACGTTATATGGTGCTGATTTTAGACTACACAGACAATTAATGATACATATAATGAGAGCATAGCCAGTATGTTGTCCTTGTCACGAATTGCAGTTTCTTTGATTTAGGATATATGCGTGCAAAAGCAAGTAATAATAATGACGACCACCTGTTCACGTCATAATAATGTCATGCAATTCCTGGAGGTTTCAAAAAACTGGCAAGTGACTTGACTCGAGTCCTCCACGTTTTGGAAAAAAAGTTATTTTAATTTTGCTTTAAATGTTTTTTTTTTATGAAAGAACTTAAGGGCGCGATCTTATCTCAAAATCATAGGCGTAGCCAGGGGAGTGGCCCAGGGGGCCCGGGACCCCTCAATTGAAATGCCACCAATGACACAAATTTGACAAAAAAACCTTGTTTCTTCATTTTCACTTTCTTTTAGCATCTTTGCGCACAACAGTACACGCGTACAACCAGGGCCGTGCCTAGGCAGCCCCGAACCCCCCGGTCGGGGGGGGCCCCAGCCAAAATGGGGGCCCCACTTTTTACTCTACTACTACTACTTTAAAAGCTGGTATTATTGATATCGATCAGTGCTAGTATTTTTTTCAATATTTAGAATAGAATGAAAGCGTATTGTCAATTTGAAATTGCATAAGATAATTGCATAAACCCTCGCTGTACCTATGCTATGTGTCTCTGCTGCTGCGTTACAGTTTCATCTATGATGTAATACTGTAGAATCACAATCGCTTTGTCTTAGCAGAAAAACAATTAGTCTTAGCAGAAAAACAAGCAGCAACTGAATTAATCAATTCAGATGTTAAGCTTAACAGTCGATTGCACAACAGCCAGTCAGAGTCAGTTTAGTTATAGTTAACAGTCAGATTGCCTTCAGATGTCAGCAATCAAGTTAAAATTTATATCAGCAAATCCTAAGTTCCTAGAGTTCAGTATAGATCTTTTCAGGAGGTTCGGGTTCTGCTACTGCTTAAAGTGGTTATAATCGTTAGGTTATGTATAGTTGAGAAAATTTTCTGCGAGGGTGTGGGAGTCTTGTCTTATTTGACAACTTTGTGACAAAATATTGTTTAATTGCTCAAGTTTTATATTTCTGATCAATAATTATATCGTTAAAGTAAGATATGAGCAGGCTCAGCACTCAGGCAGATATAAGATATTTTGTACTTTATCCGGACAGCCTACGATCTCGAATGGATGTTGACCCGAAAGTGAAAAAGTACAATGGACAAACAATAGGGCTAAGGGCCAGGGCAGTAGTGATAAAATAATTATCGGCAAACAATTTTCGGGATAGGCAATCAATCTCCTTTGCGGACCGTGTACAGGATCCCGATTTGTAATCTGTGAAAGTAAGCCTACTAAGATGTGGATCAAGCCCTGGTCACCCATTGAAAAATCAAGAATGGTAACCACTACACCAACCACCAAGTGACAAGTTATCAAATGATAAAGCAACATCACACAATAAAAATATAGGGTAGCTTTATTGAGATACCGAAACTTATTTGGGTTTTACATTACCCAAATCAAAATTTGGGTGTCTCAACCAAACTACCGAATATTTTCTGCTGTGAGAACACTAATACTGTTTTAGTGTCGGGCATGATGTATAAAGTGATAAGAGATTTTGCTTTCGATCATTTTAGTGCAACAGCGATGCAGTATAAGTCAGAAACACCAAGTTCATCAAAAAACGTTTAAAGTCGTACGGTCCTATCGAAACTATAATAAACTACAGATTTTTTTATGTATAGAAAAGTCAAAAAGCGATTGTATTCTTTTTAGTGCTTAGACTAAATTAACATCAAATGAAGCGTAGCTATAAAAGTGGCGCACAAAAACGAAAAGAGGCAGCGTCTGCAAAGAAATCAGAGGAAAAGTTGACTAAGTTAACTCGTTTCTTTGGCACTGCACACGATTCTACTAATTCCTGTAAAAACGCCCCTGATGTTGCAACAGCACAGCATGAGCAAACTAGTATGGCGGCTTCAGCTATTATAGATAATTTGGACAATGCGGAGACTGAGAAAGATCCTCCTTCTAGCGATTTATTTCCAGCTAATGTGGAAATTAATAACGAAAGTACAGTAGTTGCGACTGAGACCTCAGATTTTACTCCGCAATCTCCATTTAATCCTCTTTCAAATGATCCAGCCTACTGGCCAGAATATATATCAGATGCGCAGCGATGTGATATTGTCAAAAGAGGGCCTCAACAACTTGACATTGCTTTTCCTGTAAATGCTGCCAGGCGAAGGTTTTCAACATTTCATTGCAAACGCGTTATGAACAATGGCGAAATTGTTCCTAGGTCGTGGCTAATATATTCGCGTGAAGTGGATAAAGTTTTTTGCTTTTGTTGCAAATTATTTAGCACTTCGAAAAGCCCATTTTGTACCGGCAGTAATACATGGGAAGGTATAGCAAAAAAATTAAAAGAGCATGAAAATGGAGCCAGCCATAAAAAATATTTTAGTGATTGGATAATGCTCAGGGAAGGGATTCGTTGTCACTCTACAGTGGACAAACAAGAAATGGAAATCTTCCTTTCAGAAAGAACATTTTGGAGGAAAGTATTGGAACGCTTAATCGACATAGTCACTTTTCTTGCTGAGAGAAATTTAGCTTTTCGAGGATCCGATGAGGTACTGGGCTCGCCACGCAATGGAAATTTTTTAGGACTATTCGAACTGCTAGCGAAGAGAGACCCCGTTTTGATCGAACTAAAGAATCGAATTATTACACACAAAACAAAGGACCACTATTTAAGTAACAAAATTCAAAATGAATTAATTGATATTCTTGCCAAGAATGTTGAGAAAGAGTTGATCAAACAGCTACATCAGGCAAAATATTATGCAATAAGTCTCGACTGCACACCGGACATCTCTCATAAGGAGCAAATGACTCTTTTTTTGCGATATGTTGAATGCAATGAAGAAGCTGGAGTTGTAGTGAAAGAGGCTTTTTTAGGATATTTGAAAGTGGATGACAGCACTGGTAAAGGGTTACTGGAAACATTTATGAAACGTGCGGAAGAACTAGGGCTTATTCTCGCAGACTGTCGTGGACAATGTTATGACAATGGTGCCAACATGAAGGGAAAAGAAGCTGGGGTTCAAGCCAGACTTTTGGAATTAAATTCAAAGGCTCTATATGTCCCATGCGCCAACCACTCACTAAATTTAGTAGTCGTGGACAGTGCCAAATCTTCTACAGAAGCTTTGCTTTTTTTTGGTTCTGGCTCAATTATACATTCTGTTTTCAGCTTCCACACAACGTTGGGCGATTTTGAAAAAGCATGTTCAACTTTCAATCAAATCATTATCTGCAACCAGGTGGGAAAGTCGGATTAATTGCATTGTGCCATTACGTTTTTATTTGCCTGATGTTTTGGATGCACTCGAAGAACTGCAACATCACTGTATACAGAAGCGAGACGGGAAAACAGCCAATGAGGTGCAGTCATTGGTAGATGCTGTTTCGTCGTGGAAGTTCATTTTGTCACTTGTTATATGGCATGACATATTGTTTCAAGTAAACAAAGCAAGCAAACTTATGCAAACTTGTGGCATTTCAATAGATGTCGTAAAAACTGAAATCCACGCGACGCAATCTTTTTTGAAGAGCTATCGACAAAGCGGCTACAGCAGCGCAGTGACAAGCGCTCGTGAAATTGCTGAAGATCTTGGCGTAGAAAGTGTATTTGTGCAAAAGCGAAAAAGGAAGAAAAAGAGGATATTTGACTACGAATCTAAAGAACAATGCACTGAAGCATCAAAAGAATCAGAGTCTCTATTCAAGACCAACTTTTTTTTGCAGTTAGTCGACCGAGCCATTGCCTCACTTAAAGACCGATTTGAGCAAATGCATTCCGTGGCTGAAATTTTTAATTTCTTATTTAGCCAAGAAAGTTTATTAAAAGCATGTGATGACAACACTCTCCTAGATGAATGTATTTCTTTCAATAATACGATGGGAGACATTGATCCCTTCGAACTAAAGGACGAATTGAAACGATTTGTAAACGTTATTAAAACACATCGAGACAGTCTCAAGACCACACGAGATTTCCTTGACTACATTTGTAAAAAGGGATTACTTGAAGTATATCCTGATTTATTCCTTGCATTGCGAGTGGTTATGACATGCCCCATTTCAGTTGCCAGCGCAGAAAGAAGTTTTAGCACTCTAAAACTGATCAAAACCTTTCATCGCTCAACTATCATGGACGATAGACTTTCATCATTAGCAATATTATCTGTCGAAAATGCTTGTGTTCGCAGTTTGGATTATAATGGCATCATTGATGCTTTTGCCACTGCAAAAGCTCGAAACAAAAATTTTTAAAATTTGCAAGAATATCATTGATGTCACTACAGCAACAGCAGCTTACAAGGATCGCATCTTTAACTCATAATTACAGCTCCATTACCCAAATTATTTTTTCGCGTAACATTGTAACAATACAGTAATAATGGTTTTGGAATTAAATAAAACTCACTCTCAAACGATAATTGTAATGATTTTTGTAGTTAACACGGAGTGGCAGTTAACAACTTGACTTGTATGCTGCAGCTGTACTGGTTTATTTTATGTTTTGGATACCATTAATGTAAATTTAACTGCAAATTTTCGTGCTGCTCTACAATCCTGATTTTAGAAAAGTAGCGCGTCTTAGATATGTGAAAGTTAAGTGACTATTTAAGCCGATTGCAAAAATGTGCAAATTTAAGCGTTTCGGAGGGGGCCCCTTCTTGAGTTTTCGGGGGAGGCCCCGAACCACCTAGGCACGGCCCTGTACCGTACAACAGTCATCATCATCATATCACATGTTGGACCCGGTATTTTCCCCGTCGACGGAGTTGGCCGGATTTCGTATGGTCATTGTCTTTACTATTCCTCGCCATTTCGTTCGATCACATGCATCTTCTTTCCCTAGTCCATTTTTCTTCATCTCATTCTCTACCTGCTTTTTCCACGTTTGTTTCGGTCTTCCTCTTCCTCTACTACCACTCACTTCAAATTTCAAAGCCTTCACTATCACATTTTCATCTTCTTTCCTCAAAACATGACCGTACCACCGTATACTGCTTGCTTTAGCCATCCTATCTAAAGATTCCTTTATGCCCAACATGTCCATCAACTCCTCGCTGTTTCTTCAATCTAATAGCTTCACACCACACATTGCTCGAATCATAGCTCTTTCGGTTCTTCTTAAAATTGCCATCTCTTTTTCTCTCAAGCACCATGCTTCACTTCCATACAACATAGCTGATCTTACATAACTTTTGTAAATCTTTCCTTTCATCTTTAATGAAAACCGTCTGCCTTTAAGTATTTCGCTGCATTCCCTGAATTTTATCCAACCAATTCTTGATCTAGCTGTTACCGCTGTTTCGCACCCACCAGTTGCATTCAATCTGTCGCCTAGATAAGTGAACTTGCTCACAGTTTCCACACCATCACACAATTTTTCATCTGCTGATCCCTTAAAGTTATTTACCACGCTTCTACATTTCTTACAAACAAAGTTTTAACAGTAATTAACATTAATAATTAATAACAGTAATTAACAATAAATAATACTGACGACCAGGGGGCCCGGCGCACTTCCTTAATTCAATTTTTTTCCAACCAATTTAAACGTATAACCAGGGTGAAATCTAAGATTTTTGTTCGAAAGTTGCTATCTCAGGCCCTCATCTTAACTTTCTATGAACGTAATGCAATAACCAGCGGCGTATTTGCCATATGGCTAAGTGCCAGGGCCCGGCCCTCAGATGGTAAGACTTTTTTTGGTCTTCACTCATATTTAGCAGAAAGATGTTGCAAAAATTGTCTAAGTGCCAGGGGTCCTGCGCAATGTAAATCCGGCCCGGGAATAACATGTTTAGTAAGCGTAACTATCTATTGTACCAACGATTCACCTTGTCAGTTTTTACGCACAAAATACTTTTTAAAAATGAGCTAGGGAAAATGCTCATTGAACAAGTCATTGAAATCGAATTGAGGGGTCCTGGACCCCCTAGCCGTACATGTACTCCTGTAACTGGTTAACTTCATGACAAAACAAAAATCTCCAAGGAAAATCTTCGAGTGGATTATTATTTACTGCTAAAATATTGCACGAGGCAATGCACCTTACTTCCCCCTACATGGACCAAATCACCCACAATTAAAATTTTGCACTATATTGCAAGATTTGAAACGTGTTTTGGAATTTAATTGCAAGTAAAAGGAGGATTGAACAATTAAAATTTTTCGATTGGCTTTCTAAAGTTAAAAATCTAGTTCTTTCAAATGGATGTGAACACGTGCGAAATGTGATCCAATGGAATTATAATAGCTTTTTTTTCCAAAAACTTACAAAAATCGCCCAGACCCCGATAGCAACCGGCAGCTGGGGGCTACGCCCCCGTCTATGATACGTTCGATAACACTAGCTTTCTCAACACGTCTTGTGAGTTAGACATTTGCACTTTCTAACGATTAGTTTTCCCGCTCTTCCTTTACCAAAATCCTGGTTAAGTGCCAACAGACTACAGCTTCAGATCTTCCATTCTACGATATCTTTGCCCAAAAAAACTTCCTTTTTTGAAAATTTCTGATGACGTCATTGCATGTAATTTGTGGTTTGGGCCCCCCCAATCAAAAATCCTGGCTACGCCTATGCGCCTATGGGTACCTGGTTGCTCACGAAAAAATTGTTGAGTTGGAAATTTATTTAAACAAACTAGTTTATCATTGCACATTAGTTGAATAATTCAAATTGGCCTAACCTTTTTTGCAGAAATTTACACGAGTTTTTTTTGATTTACTGCTCATGGCCGGTCTACACTGCAGAGTTGTAAGTCGATCGGGCCGGGCTTTTCGAATCGGGTTTGGGCAGGGTTTGGGCCTAAAGTTGACAAAAATTTCTGGCTTAATTCGGGCCTGAGACGTGATTTTTGTTTTAGGTGAATAAAAATATAATCAAAACAACTGAATAAAATATAATCAAAATAACAACATTGCAAAATTTTTCAAACCTAACTTAACTTTCGTTTTTTTCGGGCATGATTTGGCCTTCAAATTAGTTTTCGGCTTCGGGCCGGGTTCGAGCCTGAACTAGTCGGCCCGTTTACAACTCTGCTACATTGTGCGCAAAATCGTTGGCGTACAAGCGTATCCTTTGTTTATTTTAACCAATTGACAGTTTTACGCTGGCAAGGCGGTACGTCGGGCGTACCTAATTTGTGTTCAAAATAAACCAAAAATACGCTCGTAGATTCACGATTACCTTCTTCACGCTGAAAAACACTTGGCAAAGAACAGAAACACCAAAGCTTAGAACGTAAAACACTATAATGAGTCTACAATTTAATTCCTTTTCCAGGTGATTGGCTTGTAATGTTATGTCGCAACACTTGTCTTATTTTGCAACACCAAATAGATTTGTTTTGCGACTTTCGTTAAAAATTTGCGTGCTTTCGTTCATTAAATGTTTATTTTAGAATAAATTCTCAAAAAATATCATTTTAGTCCAAAATTTATTTGGTCAATAAGGTCAATTCTTTAATTTCTTTTTAAGTCAATTTTTTAATTCTTAGCTCATTAAAACTTGCCCTAGTCATTATGCCTGTTGCTGATTTGCTGAAGAAAAGACAGGCGAAAACATGAAAATTACGTAAAGAAACTTACTGCACAAAACGAAAGCTTGATTGGAAAATTACGTTTGCTGCACAGACTTTTGTAGACTTTTGGAGTGTGATTCAGTAGAGTGAAGACTTCCCAAACCTGTCTAGACTGAAGAAAGAAAAAATCCCTTTTTTGCATTTTTGTTGGGTTTGTTGGACGAGCTTTTTTCCGAAAATGCTCTCGACTGGTTACGCTTTTGGCATATTAGTGTTCCCAAATTTTACGCTAAACAACTACATTTCCTGTTTAAATTTTGATAATTCGTAGAAAACATCGTTAATTTTCCAACGTGGTTTAAATTTTGAAAAAGCATGAAGAAAAACTCGAGTAACGCAAATATTAAGAACTGTGTTTGACTTTTTGCGTTGATTTTGCATGCTAAACATAAATATCGATAAAATTTGCACTTTCAACATTTCACAAGTTAAAAATTTTGTGGTAAATCTTTTTTTCTCGTTTGAAATTTTGATAATTCCATAGACAACAACGTTACCTTTACAATCAATTTGATTTTTGAAAAAAGATCAAGTGCGATATGTTTTGAGAAATTCAATTTTTTGCTGCACTTGTCGGCAATTTTCAATTATGAAAGATAGAAGATGTGAAAAATTATGGACACATTTTTGTCTCCATTGTTTTCGCGCAAAACCTGCCCACTCAACATATGTATTAATTAAAGGGACTTCGGTTTGATGTTAGATGTAGGTTATTTTCACCTTATGATGTCATAGTAACATTTTACATTTCTATCTTTTTCATTTTAATTTTTTTTAATGAAACTTTGAGGCAAGAGCATTAGCTGGTAAAGTATTCTCTGCTAATTTTGGTGAATTTTATCTGTCAATGTGAAATTTGAGTCAGTTATTAGCTAGTTTTTATGACTCTGTTATGTCAGTGGTAATTCTTCGAGTGCTAGGCTACATTTTTCGGTAAGTTTTATCCATTTAGTTGCCCCTTAGTTTAGCTTTACCATTTCTTATATGGACCGGTCCAGGTTTACTTGTTTACTTCCTAGCTACCAGAGGTGGAGTCCTCGAGAACGTCCTTGGCCTCGAGGACAGATTTTGAAGTCCTAAGCCTTGGCCTCGAAGGTCAAGTCCTTGGCCTTGGCCTCGAGGCCTCAAGTCCTCGAAAATTGGCCTGTCCTCGGCTCGAGGACAGCACTATTTTTTGAATAGTTAAAATTTTGTGGAGCGCTTGAAAAATTTTTTGGAAAACGTTTTTTCGTGGAGATCGCCTGAAATATTTTTGTAAAGACCTTTTTTTTTTTTTTTAGGAGATCGCCTGAAAAATTTTTGTGAAGACCTTTTTTTTTTTTTGGAGAGCACTTGCGCTTGTGTCCTTGGTCCTTGGCCTTGGCCTCGAGCGTTCCTGTCCTTGGCCTCGAGAGTGTCTGTCCTCGGAAAGGCTGTCCTTGGCCTTGGCCTCGAGCCTTGTGTCCTCGACTCCACCTCTGCTAGCTACCTAGTCCAATTAAACGGATTGATTGATTGATCCATATTTATCCTCCACTCACGAGGAAGCGACAGTGGCGTTTTTATTTTGGCGAATCTTCACCCACTTAGGAGTTGACCATTAAACAAGGACTAACGGCAAAATCAATGAGGGTATTTAACAGAGGTGGAGTCGAGGACACAAGGCTCGAGGCCAAGGCCAAGAACAGCCTTTCCGAGAACAGACACTCTCGAGGCCAAGGCAGGAATGCTCGAGGCCAAGGACACAAAAAAATCCGAGGCCAAGGCTAAGGACAGCCTTTCCGAGAACAGACACTCTCGAGGCCAAGGCAGGAATGCTCGAGGCCAAGGCCAAGGACACAAAAAAAATCCGAGGCCAAGGCTAAGGACAGCCTTTCCGAGGACAGACACTCTCGAGGCCAAGGACAGGAATGCTCGAGGCCAAGGCCAAGAACACAAGCACAAGTGCTCTTTAAAAAAAAAAAAGATCTTCACAAAAATTTTTCAGGCGATCTCCACAAAAAAACGTTTTCCAAAAAATTTCTCAAACGCTCCACAAAATTTTAACAATTCAAAAAATAGTGCTGTTCTCGAGCCGAGGACAGGCCAATTTTCGAGGACTTGAGGCCTCGAAGCCAAGGCTAAGGACTTGACCTTCAAGGCCAAGGACTTCAAAATGTGTCCTCGAGGCCAATGACGTCCTCGAGGACTCCACCTCTGGTTTTTAAACTTTGGCGAATCGCAATAAATTAGATTGGCGTTGACTCCCTCCTTTTTTACTCAGCCGTTCCAGAGATAATCTACTTCAAACAGGACGTCAGGGCCTCAAATGCTATGAATTTTAATAATTTTTATTGGCAACCTTGACATTAATAGCCTTTGAGTCGTTAGCGACGCATTCCGGTTCCTAACCTAAAGCAACGCCGCAATCAGACTACGGACGGCATCGAGTCGTTTCGCTGGGCGCTAATCGGTTTGATCTTGTCAGCACAACAGATACAAGCTGGTAAAAAGAGTATAGACTGTTTGGTAGCCTAGCGATCTCAGTAAAAATCAAGCTGTCAGATACATTTCAGTCTAAAGCATAGCCTAGTAAAACATAGCCTAGTCTAGCAATAAGGTTTTTATTACTCGGCTACAATGTACAAACTCATTCCTGATAATAAGACTGCAAGGCTGCTAGCACTTGAGTAGGCCTATTGTATTTGCTTACAGTATTTTGTGACCTAGAATAAACTTTTCCATCGGTGTTGCAAGCAATGGCCTACTACTCTAATAACTCTTCTAGCCTTTTTTTAGCTTATTCTTAGACGTTTATTACCTAGGCTACCGTGCAGTCTACTCTTTTTTCTAGATCGGATCTGTTAGAATTTGGGTGGCGTCGCTAACGATGCTAAGACTATCAACGTCAGGGTTGCAAATAATAATTAGAGGCTTGTTTAATTTTCATGTTTGTATTAATGATTAAGCTTCATGCAGCTATTTCAGTGACCTGTCTATGTTTTTAGATTGATAATCGTTTAAGAATAAACCGAAATGTTTCTAATTCAATCATGTTTCATATATTTTTGGCTGTAGTTTTTTCGATCAAATTTTATGCAATCGTTTACCAAACTTAATGATGTCTGCATTGGAGCAGAAACAAGGTGGCGAACACTTGTTTGCGAAGTTGCTGCTAAAATGGCGAACAAGTTGGTTTTGTGAGCGATAAAATTTAGCAAGAATTTGAAGGCAGTATGGCAGAACTGAATCAGCAATTTAAACAAATAAATGAATCTATTAATGAATTGGGCGAAGATTTGACCTATTGTCTAAGCAAATAGATGAATATCATTGCAAACTTATGAAGTTTGAGAACGCAGTAAACGATGTTTTGATTAATGACAAAGCGCCGTATTAGCTTTGTGTTGCACTACTGCAACGTGTTAAGGAGTTGAAAGAGGTAATGAAGAGCGTTAATAACTACAGCGTTGTTTTAGGGGGGGCAAAATTTCTTTCAGAAGGGGCCCAAAAATTGCTGCCTTTTTCTACTAGGCTATACGATCATGCTGGACCAGGCGCGTAGCCAGGATTTGGAAAAGGGGGGGGCTATTTTGAAAGAGTGAGAAGTGTGCAAACGACGTTGAATCGAATTTTCATTGACCTTGAATCAGTTTCAGACGGTTTGTCCGAAATTTGAGACGAAATGTCTCGGAAAGATCGGAAATTCAAAGGATTTTCCGCCCAAAATTAGGTGATCTCCAAAAAAAAAAAAAAAAAAAAAAAAAAAGGTCTTCGCCAAAATTCAGAGTGATTTTTCGGCCGAAATCCAATTTCAAACGTTTTTTCCGCCCAAAATTAGGTGATCTCCAAAAAAAAAAAAAAAAAAAAGGTCTTCGCCAAATTTCAGGGCGATTTTTCTCCCAATTTCGCAAGTTCAAACGTTTGAGGGGGGCTCTTTTCGTATGGGGGGGCTATTTTCCATTTTTCACAGAAAATCGGCCTCAAAAGCACAAAAAACATGCGTTTTTGCTTACTTCACAAGCCAATGGGGGGGCTCGAGCCCCCCCCGCCCCCCCCCTGGCTACGCTACTGTGCTGGACCATAAACGTAGCCAGGAATTTTGATTGGGGGGGAGGGCAAACTACAAGCAATGACGTCATCAGACATTTTCGAAAGAAAAACTTTTGTGGTACAAAGATAGAGCAGATTGGAAGATCAGAAGCCGTGGCCTGCGTGTTTTACATAATCAGGATTTTGCTGACGAGAGAGAGCTTAAACCCCCCCAAAAGTATAAACGTGTAAAATGGGAGACGTGTTGAGCAAACTAGTGTTACTCAAATGTATCACAAACGTGGGTATGGGAGCGGAGCCCCCAGCCACCGGAGGCTAGGAAGTCTGGGGGCAAAGCTCCCTGCAGCTGGGCGATTTTTTGTAATTTTTTTGAAAAATTATAGCTATTTTACTGCCATTAGATTACAATTCGTACGTGGTTAGATCCATTTGAAAAAACTAGAACTTTAACGCAAACGAAAAACTTAAATTGTTCAATTCTACTTCAACATACAAGTTAAATCCAAAACACTTTTAAAATCTTGCATTTTGAGGTTAAATTTTGTAAGTGATTTGGCCCAGGTAGGGGAAAGCAAGGTACATTGCTGCTCCAAGCAATATTTTAGCAGTAAATAGCATAGTTGGGCAAGTTAATGCAAAACGTTAGCTTCGTTAACCACTAGTCCGTTAACAAACTTCACACCTCCGTTCACGTTAATCCGATATTTTCAGCTTTAATTAACGGAAGTTAATAAAGTCCGTTAATTCGTTAACATTTTGTGTGTAATTTACATTTGTCTTTATTCACTCGCTTCTAGAACACGTATTGACGCTGTTGAGCTGATTGTAAGGAAATATTTGCTGCTATGGTGGTCTTTTTGTGTTTTGGAAGTTACATTTTAAAGTCTAATATCTAATTTCAAGATAAAAATAAGTTCAAACGCACTAACGAAGCTGCGATCTGAAAATCTTCGGAAATTGCGAACAGCGATAATAAGTAGACCTCTGAAGTCGCAGTTTATTATTTGCCACAAACGAGCTTATACGCAACAAGTGCTACCAGTGCAAACTGGTTTGTACCGGTACGATGAATGAATGGTGCAAGATATTAACGATAAAACCCTTAACGGAAACGGAAGTTAGTTTAGTCCGTTAACAGAACTTAACGGAAGTTAATTTAGTCCGTTAACATAAAAAAACTTTTTAACGGATTAACGAGTTAATGAAAAAGTTAGCTTCGTTAATAACGGATTAACGATTAACGGACTTGTGCCCACCTATGGTAAATAGTAATCCACTCGAAGATCTTCCTGAGAGATTTTTGTTTTGCCATAAAAAAAAAAACAGTTGCAGAAGTACATATACAACCAGGGGACCCAAGCCCCCTCAATTAAAATTTAATAATTTGTTCAATAAGCATTTCCCCTAGCTAATTTTTTTGAAAGTTATTTGTCGCGTTAAAACTGCGAGATGGAGGTGGATGTTAATTAAAAATGGTACAATAGATGGTTACTTCTGCTAACCCTGCTATTTCCCGGGCCGGATTTGCAATACGCGTGGCCCTTGGCACTTTAAAGGTTTTTGCAACATCTTCCTGCCTAATATAGGTGAAGATCAAAAAGTCTCATTATCTGAGCTCGTGGCTTCTAGCTGCTCTGCTCCATACTATGGTAAATCCGGCCTTAGTTATTTCATTACGTTCAAAAAAAGGCTAGACGAGGGCCTGAGATAAAAACTTTTAGAACAAAGACTCTCAATTTTCCTGGATTATACATAAATTTAATTGGTCGGCGAAAACTGAATTGAGGGGGGCTGGTTGCACTAGCTTACGCAGGATTTTCGAAAGGGGGGGAGGCATAGGCGTAGCCAGGATGTTTGATTGGGAGGGGCCCCAAATCACAAATCACGTGCAATGACGTCATCAAAAACTTCAAAAATTGTTTGTGGGGGCAAAGATATCGTAGAATGGAAGATCAGAAGCCGTGGACTGGTGTTGGCACGTAACTAGGAACTCGTTCAAGGAGAGCGCTTAAACCAATGGTTAAAATGTGAATATGTCAAAATTGGGAGACGTGTTGAGTAAAGAAGTGTACTGTAATTCAAACGTATTATTGACGGGGGTCTGGGGGCGGATCCTCCAGCAGCTGTACGCTATGGGGTCTGGGGGCGAAGCTCCCAGCCACTGGGCGATTTTTCGTAATTTTTGAATAAGAAGCTGTTTGAACGCCATTGGATCACATTTCGCACGTATTGAGAGCCTCATTTGAAAGTACTAGATTTCAGACATTTGAAAGCCAATTGAAAAAATTAAGTTGTTCAGTCCTTCTTTTGCTTGCAATTTAAGTCCAAAACACGTTTAAAATCTTGCATTTTGGAGTTAAATTTTGTAAGTGACTTGGTCCAAGTAGGGGAAGTAAAGTACTTTGCCTCCTGGAATATTTTAGCAGTGACTAACAGTCCACTCTAAAGTTTTCCTTAGATATTATTGTTTTATGATTAAAACAACCAGTTATAGGAGTACATATACGGCCAGGGCCCCAGCCCCTCTCAATCCAAAATTTGTTCAATGAGCATTTTTCTTACTGTAGCTAACTTTTTTCAAAAGTATTTTCTTGCATAAAAACTGGCCAGGTGGAGGTGAATTGTTATTGAAAAATCAACAATAGATGGTTACGCCGACTAACCATGTTATTGCCCAGGCCGGATTTACATTGAGTTGGACCCCTGGCACTTTGGGATTTTCGCAATATTTTCCTGCCAAATATAGGTGAAGATCAAAAAAAGTCTTATATGAGCGCGGGGCCCCTGGCACTGTGCCATCTGGTAAATCCGTCCCTGGTTATTGCATTACGTTCATAAAAAGGTTACACGAGGACCTGAATTAGCAACTTTAAGATAAAAACCCTTAGTTTTAATCGGGTTGTACGTTTAAATTGGTTGGCGAAGATTAAATTGAGGGATCCGGATCCCCTGGATCAATATTGTTGGAGGACCATTTAAATTGGGGGCCATTTAGATAATGTTGTAGGGGGACCATTTAAATTGTTAGGCAAAAATTGAATTGAAGGGTCCCGGGCCCCCTGGATTAATATTATTTTAGGGGGCCCATTTAAATTGTTTGGGAAAAATTAAATTGAAGGGTCCCCGGGTTTCCTGGATTAATATTATTTTAGAGGGCCCATTTTAATTGGGGGCCATTTAAATATTATGAGGGGCCAATTTGAATTGATTGGCAAAAATTCGGTTGTGGGGGCCCAGGCTCCCTGGACCAATATTGTTGTTAAATACTGTTGTACGCGTGTACTGTGGTACGGAAGATGCTAAAAGAAACTAAAGCAGAAGAAACAATAGTCTTTTTTGTGACATTTTTATCATTGGTAGCTTTTTAATTGGGGGGGGGGGGCGGGCCCCCTCTCTGGCCACGCCTATGCGGGGAGGGGGCCCAAGCGCGTAGCCAGGAATTTGGAGATAAAAACGATCTTAATTCCAAAAAGGCGAAAATGAAGACCAAAAAAAGGTCTTTAGTGAGATTCGGTCCGTTTTTCCGCCGAAAAGTAGGTGAAGACCAAAAAAAGGTCTTCACTTAGATTGAGTCCGTTTTTTTGCTCAAATTTTATGTCCAAGTTCCAAAAGGAGGGCCATGCCACAATTTTGCGTAATATTCTGAGCTAATCCTACTATAGTGGCAACCCAAGGGGGGGGAGCATGGCACAATGCCCCCCCCATAAATACGCCCCTGGCTGGCCGTCAATATTGTTGTTAATTACTATTGTAATCGAAAAATGCCAGACAAAACTGAAACTGAAAAAACAATAAGCTTTTTTGTCATATTTTTGTCATTGGTGACATTTCAATTGGGGGGGTGGGCCCCTGCCCCTCCTGGATACGCCTATGTGCTGGGCAGTTTTGTTCAGAAATGAGAAAGGTTCATAGGTGGGCACAAGTCCATTAATCGTTAATAACAAAGCTAACTTTTTCATTAACTCGTTAATCCGTTAAAAAGTTTTTTCATGTTAACGGACTAAATTAACTTCCGTGAAGTTCTGTTAACTTCCGTAAAGGTTTTTTATTGTTAATATCTTGCACTATTCATTTATCGTACCGGAACAAACCATCAGTTTGCACCGGCAACACTTGTTGCGTATTTGCACGAGTTTCATAGGAAAGCGAAGAAAGGAGCTTTTTTTGTGGCAAATAATAAGCTGAAGCCTCATAAGTCTATCAGTTATCGTTGTTCGCAATTTCCAAAGATTTTTCGATCACAGCTTCGTTAGTGCTTTTGAACTTATTTTTATATTGAAATTAGATTAGACTGTAAAATGTAACTTCCAAAACACAAAAAGACCCAATAGCGATAAATTTTTCTTTATAATCAGCTCAACAGTGTTAATACTTGTTCCAGAAGCGAGTGAATAAAAAGAAATGTAAATTACACGCAAAATTTTAACGAATTAACGGACTTTATTAACTTCCGTTAATTGAAGCTGAAAATAACGGATTAACGTTAACGGAGGTGGGAAGTTTGTTAACGGACTAGCGGTTAACGAAGCAAACGTTTTGCGTTAACTTGCCCACCTATGAAAAGGTTTTAGCAACCTCGAAAGCTGAATTCAATTCATTGGTTGGTGTAGGTATGGGTTCGTAACTGTCCTGGACGAAAGCAGCGTTATTTTTGCCTTTCGGGAATAAGTTCAAGTTTGGACGTGAAGGAGCCAGAAGGTTTAAAATAACCAGGGGCACCAGAAGCATTTGCAGATAAGGAAGTGGAAGGAGTATCCGGCAGCTTCAGAGGAAGCAGGATTCGGACCGGGGTGAGGATCTTTACTACTTCTCATGACAAGGCTATCCATTAGCCTATTACCTAATAAGACACAAGAAAACGCAGCGTGCAAAAGTTACTAAACAAGTTTTTGGCCAAGGTGAAAGCGGCCACGAGCGCTCATTATTAATGCTAGCGTGCTATCGCAACCGAACCCATAGGCGTAGCTGGGGGGGCAGGGGGCTCGGGCCTCTCCAGTCGAAATGCCACTAATGATAAAAATAGAACAAGAAAGCCTTGTTTCTTCAGTTTCGGTTTCTTTTAGCATCTTCGCGTACAACAGTAATTAACAATATTTACGACCAGGAGGCTCGAGCCCCCTCGATTCAATTTTGCCAACCAATTTAGATGCATAACCCAGTGAAATTAAGGGTTTTTGTCCTAAAGGTTGCTACCTCAGGCCCTCATTTTACCTTTTTATAAACGCAATGCGATAACCAGAGTTGGATTTACTATATGGCACAGTACCTGAGGCCCCACGCTCAGATGGTAAGACTTTTTTGGTCTTCACCTACATTTAGCAGAATGTTGCAATAATTACCAAACTGCCAGGGGCCCCGTTCAATTTAATTCCGGCTCGGAAATAACATGGTTAGTAGAAATAACCATTTATTGTACCATTTTTAATTAACAATTCACCTCCACCTCGCCAGTTTTTACGCACAAAATACTTGAAAAAAATTAGCAAGGGAAAATGCTCATTGAACAAATTGTTGAATTTTAATTAAGTGGCCTGGGCCCCTTGGCCGTACATGTACTTCTATAACTGGTTAACTTCACGACAAAGCAAAAATCTCTAAGAAACATCTTCGAGTGGATTATGATTTACGGCTAAAATATTGCAAGAGGCAATACATATCCCTTCTTCCCACCTAGGCCATATCGCTTACATTTAAAATTCAACACAAAATTGCAAGATTTTAAACGTGTTTCGGACAAATTGCAAATAAAAGGAGAATTAAATCATTTAGTTTTTTCAATTGGCTTTCAAATGTTAAAAATCTAGTTTTTTTTCGAATGGTTCTGAACACAAGCGAAATGTGATCCAATGGCATTAAAAAAGCTTCTTTTTTTAAATTGACAACCTGCTGGGCGCTTGGCCCCCAGACCCTCATACCCTCCGTCCGCTGTGGGCTCCGCTCCCAGACCCCGTCTGTGGTACGTTTTAAGAACATTTGCTTTTTTTAACTATTAGTTTAAACCCTCTACCTTTAGCAAAATCCTGGTTAAGTGCCAACAGGCCACAGCTTTAGACCTTCCATTCTACGATATCTTTGCCCAAAAAAACTTCCTTTTTTGAAAGTTTCTTATGACGTCATTGCAAGTGATTTGTGGTTTGCCCCCCAATCAAAAATTTTGGCTACGCCTATTACCGCACCTAACGTCAAAATTTCGATTGTAAAACAGTTGCTATGGAATCACAATAAAATTTTACAATATTTTTCAAAGATTTTACATACTAAACAACTTGTAGTTTATTAGCTAAATCAGGCAAGGATTGCGATAATGCAATATGCATACGGGGTGCTATAACAATCAATGTATCGATTATAAAAGCTTTGCGAAACGCAATATTTTGCTTCAGTTTAAATCATTAATCAACAGCCTTACAATAGACTACCTATCATTATTTTCTCCCATTGTCGCAGGCGCCGCCCCATGGTCCCCTCTTAGTTGCGGCCCTGCTCGAAAGCCAAAGCATCATGTCAAAAAATGACAGTCTAAGCAAGGAAGTGTGCAGCAAACCTTAAATATAGTATTGAGAAAGAAGCTCAGTTACAAAACGCAATTGCTGCAGTTCAGGCATCATATTTCATTAGCTATTAATTTTTGACTAAAACGAGTATTTGTAAATAAATTGCGAGTTTATCACGATCTTCAAGACGCATTAGACAATCAAACAAAGTGACTTCACGGCAGGAGTGATAACCGAGTTCCAATTAAATAACGTCAATAACTCGAAAGGGGACTAAAACCAATAGCAAAGTGCGGAGCGTTATGCTTCAATGTCTAAAGCTGTGTTGTTTGATACCTATGTCCTTCCAAAATCAAAATCACTGTAATGTTTTCAAAACTTTTCTCAAAAATCTGAATTGGATGTTAACTCTCACCCGAAGATCTGGTAAAAGTTGCGGAGCAAAAAGAAGCTGCGTTGAACGATGTTAAGGAGAGCAGGAGTGCATAAGAGGGCATGAAATAGAGGGTGTACACTGTGCGGCGTCATCCGGAGTCAAAAGGACGCATCCCGATTGCGGTTAACCGGCTCGACTGCGCAGCCAATGAAGTGTATGACTGGTTGACTTATAAAGCCATCGATTCCAGATATTTATCAATTATCACTGGTTGTTAGTCGACTGATTGATTGTAGCGGACGACGCTACAGGCTTCCTCCCTCTTTTGTTACGTTGAGCTGGGGGTCGCTGTGGCTGGGAAGTCATCTTCAACGATTGTGGAGGAAGGTTGCGCAACGTTATCACGTCGGGGTCACCGATTTTGCAGCGTCATCCGGTGTCAAACGAACGCGTCCCGATTGCGGGTAAACGGCTCGACTGCGCAGCCTATAAGCTGTATGGCTGGTTGACGTATAAACCCATCGATTCCAGATATTTATCACTTGTGGGTATTTGACGGATTGATTGCAGCGGACAACGCTACCGGTGGTTAAAAGTTTTGAAGTATTTTTGTGTATGAAACTGATAGACTGGTTGCAGCAAGATTCTTAATCTGCTTTGTAGTTTTGTCTGGATTTCTTCGAAGTTTTATACGTTGAATTCGCTACTTGTTCGAGTCCACCCAGTAATAAAGAGGCCTTGATATAATCGGCCATGCTGCACAGGGGCGGATCTAGCAATTTGGTTTGGGGGGATCCAAATTTTGCAAAAAAAATTGAAACCGTATATTGTTGTTGAACAAGAATGGCTATACTGCATGGCTATACTAGTATATAACGTATAGCGGTGTAGTCACGATTTACCAAAGAGAGGGGTTTACAATGCTGCGACAATCACAGCAAAGGGGAAGCAGGGGCCAAGTTCAAGCCATACTGAGAAAATTTTACAATTTTTGAAGCCAAAATAAGCGATTTTATAGTAATTTTAGTCTAATTACGCCGAATCAAGCTACTAAAGAAATAAGCTGACAAAAAACATGATTGATTTTAATATTCGGCTGAAAAGGGCAGTAAGTTGTCAATCTAAACCCTTTGTAGCTACGTCACTGGCTGTATACCAGCTAGCCATAGATAAACTTCACTGCTCACATCGAGAGGCGATATTAGCGTAATGGTAGTAATTTCTCGAGAAAGCGTCTATCATGCTTTAGTTAAAAATAATGGTCTACTATAGTGAAGTTTTGAAAAATTAAAGGATCGGTACCAGAAGCTTCAGTAAGAGTAAACTACATTGCAGCAGGTATATGTTAAGTGTGTGTTAAATCCTCAACGAGTATAGCGCTTCTCATGAACATTCGTCTAGGATGCATTTGAGCGAAGTGATTTGCAACAGCATCAATGTTAATTGGGACACTATAGTGAGAAGACATTAGTGTTAATTCCGACAAGCGTTTATCACCCATGGTTGAACGTAAGTGGGTCTTAAGTCGTCTCAAAAGAGAGAAGGAACGCTCGGCCGTTGCACTTGATGTTGGTAGTACGCATCCTATCATGAGCAAGGTGTGAATGTTCGGAAAGCAGTCTTTATCTGTAGCTCGCAGGGTTTCAATCAGCGTGGCTGGCAATTCACCATTGATACGTTGCTTCCACAAGTATATCCATTGGTTAGATTCTAGAAGCAGCATTTGGGGATTAGGCAAATCTGCTTGCCAAAAACCAAGCAACTCCTGTTCAATTAAAAAATTTTTCTGTAGAAGTTTAGGAATAAACTGGTACATCCCAACATTTACACGTTCTTGGAATCTTTCCTTTGTTTCCGTTAGCATATGATCCACAAAAGAGATGGCAATTGAACAGATATAATACATCTTGGGACATGGATTCGAGGCGCACCCGCAATGAGTTGGATCACAAAAAACAGGAACATTTCTTCTATTTTTTTGCACTGCCATTAATCTAGGAACAGTTGGTGGTGATTCGCAAAGATCATTAATTTCACTCCACCAGTCGTTAAAGTGATCGCAAATATTTCTACGTAAATTCTCAATTGACAACAAAATCTCGTCTATCAGTCCATAAGCATGCCAAATATCAATGTCAGATTTTTGCAGTTTGGTAGCAAGTGGTCTAACGTAGTCCAACGTGTTGCGAAGAACGATCAACGTGCATATAGACGAAAAATTTTCAAAGTATGTCAACAATCCAGTGGCTTTCAATTTAGTATCCGAGTCCCAGTTCCAGTCACAGTCCTCTTCAAAAACGCTACCAGGAAAAGTAATTTCGATCCAGAAACAAATTAAAGCTGGAAGAAGCATGGTAAAATTCTCAAGACATTCATGTCTTGCAACCCACCTTGTTTTGCACAAGCTTTTTAACTTAGTCACCCAAGATTCTGGATTTTTGAAAGTTATAACTTTTTCAAAAAAACGTTGTCGTTTTGGACTGAAATGAAGAAATAAAAACGCTTCGTTGATATTACTGATAAGGTCTCGAACCTCGGAGTCTTTGCAAGCACCGCAGATTGCAAGATTTAAAACATGACACTTGCAATGAACGTAAATAGCTTTGTCAGTTTGCGTGCGCTTTATTATGCCTCGCACCCCTTTTCCATCTGACGACATGTTCTTTGCTCCATCGTAAGCTTGGCCTCTTATATTTTGAGGATCCAGACCTGCTTCCTCCAAAAGCTTGACAAAATTTTCGGCAATTTTTTCTCCCGTTGTTCTTTCCAAATTCACTAAATCAATGAACACTTCACGAACTGGACTGTTTAAAGTTTCGTCTGATTGGTCGCAGTATCTGATGCATAGGGAAAGAACTTCCTGATTGGTCACCGTGTCTGTAACCTCGTCTGCAATCACAGAATAAAAAGATGGCTTTGCTGCCTTCAAAGGAGAAAGCAAGTTTTCGTGCAAAACCAAACGTATTGAAGAAATAATTTCATTTTAAATAGTTTTTGATGTATATTTGGCATTGCGTTTACAATGTATCAGATGGTTTGCTAGAATCTTGTCACTTTTTGCAGTGTAACGCAAAAGAGCAATCAAGTTTCCTTCATTATGTGCAGCCTCGTTTTCAAAGTCAATTTTGTCATCTAGTTTTCCTCTAAGCGGCAATCCTTGTCTTCCCAGCAAAAGAATAGCTTCAATAAGCCTTTTAACAACGTGGATATTGTCTTCGTAATTAGTACGATTGAGTTTACTTAGCTGACTTTCTATTCGAACAATCGGATTATTTCTGAAAGACTGAAGAAACATTGTTATAGCAACAACTGCATCTTTATGATATGTTGCATTTTCGTGAATGTTTAGGTACCCATCTTTACCTTTGGCTTTTTTATATTTCCGAAATGTATCATTTACAAAAACGCCAAGCTTTTCTTTCGTGCTATGTTGTGGTCTTGTATCAAATAAAACGCAAATTTTGCACAATTCTCCTTTAAGACTAGGACTAAAAACAAGCCAAGAGTATTGCTCTAACCAAGAAATTTGAAACGATAATTGCGAACCTTTTCGAGAGCTAGATGTGACTTGAACAGATGCGACATCTTGTTTATTCTTTGGGACATAATTATGTTTCAGGCAAAGATATTTGGATTTCGGATCAGTTGTAGAATATCTGAAAACGCTGCAGAAATTTCTAAAATTGTTGACGGATGGGTGGATGATGCTACCGACAGTGTATTGTTAATCTCGTCCGTATTTTCTGTAGTTTCAGCAATAGCGGTACCTGTATCGGAATCCATCTGCTCAAGTTCATCTTCCAGGTGTAGCGTTGCTGCTGTCATAGATGTTTGCTCTGACAAAATTGTGGAGTCCATAGTACGGATTACAAGTAGAAAGCTCAGGCTCACTGTCACTATGGGTTGCCATTGACAATTCGTTTGATTCTTGTAACAGCTGCTCCTCGACACTGATGGCTTGATGCTCTGAAATTGTTTCATCGTCCTGGATGCCAGATTCAGAGATAGTCAAAACCTCCTCATCTTGGCTGCTGTCCGCTGCAGTTCTAGTAGAAGGCCTGGGTGTGGAAGGATACCTAAAAAAAACAAAAAAGGCATAATGTCGTAGCAAAAATATACCGATAAACTTCTTGGCATCTATGATCAAAATCTTATTTCCTCCAGAACCTGGAGCCGTATAGTCTTGTCACTTTCATAGTGAGTTACTTAATGCCTAAGTATTATAAACAAACACAGCTACACATTATTTTTATTGCTTAAATTTCTGGAAAAGTAACTAGACTACGGCATCAGACCACGATAATTACGAGTAACAGTTTTAACTTTCAAGTCTTTTACAGTACTTCTTATAAACTAATAGCCTAAGGGGCATAGCAGTTCAATTTCAAACAAAAATCTAGCAAAGGTAAAATGTTGTCGTTATCATACCTATTTATACAGCGGTAGATAGAACAATTTACAGTATATTACGATGTAAATACGCAGTTGCTTATGCACAATAACTTACCAAAAACTCCTCAAAGATTTCTGTTTTTTTGCTTTCGGCATGGCAAATTAAACTTACTATTCGCGTACTGCTAATTACATGCGTCTAAAAATTATCGATATCATCTAGACTCGGATTCTTTCCAAACAAACTCTGTTACAAGGACAATTTTTTTGATCACATTTACTTGCAAGAGACGAAAGCGCAGCAGCGAGGAGTCAAACTTGCAGGCTTTCGCTTACGAGTTCGGCACCTAACCGATGCACCAACGAGTAGCAATCTATATTGCTTTCACTGCGATTGATCTGCTCAACAGCTGCTTACTTATTATACCGGTACTATTACTAGCCGTACCCGTAACAGTCTTTCACAGTATGCCTACAACACCAAGGGAGTGTGCTGTTATTTTCCACTTCACTTTTGGAGTTAAGCACTAGCAGGCTGAACAATTAGGTAGAGTAGCGGCAAGGCGTTAATCTCTAGAGCGTAGGGGCTAGAGTTCGATGCTCTTTACAGCTGCGTATTCAGCTTTGCTTGCAATTGCAAATACGGGTACCTAATTTGTGCTAAAAAATATTCTGTTCTTTTATTCACTTTATATTCTGTTAAATTTGAAAAAATAGCCTGATCTGCTGGGATTGCGTAGCCTACTTTCTCAAACTACCCGTACGGTATCGCAATTAGCAATTACTATATTGTCTTTTAGAGAAATAATGCTGCTCACAGGCGCTAGCTTCTCCTTGGTCCTTTTACAGGCTTAAATCACGGATTAAAAACTAAAGTTAAGAACTTACGAGAGGCGATTTATTGCAAATTCTCATTCTACTTCGCTTGTTAGTGTTCTCATTTGTGTCAAAACAATAACAAGCAAGAGTTAAAGAGAAGGTGAAGAAAGAAAAAGTGTGACTTTCGAATTGCAACAATGTTGGAACAGTGTCGGATATGCTTTTGATCATATTCTTTTGATCTTTTCCATTTGAGAATTTCCAGGTTTGAAAAGCAGTTGCACTGACTCGCACGGCAGAAGGGAGCCATTTTCTTGACTACTGAAATACCGAAAGCTGTATACATCCTTCGTAACGTTGCACAGTATAGCAGCACATTTTATAAAGCGGTACCGGTTTGGTCTATACACTGCGCTTTCAAATGGTACGGTAGAAAATACACAACTAAAATTCATGACAAAACGGTGGTGACTTGAAGCACACGCTAGGAAAGCGTAAATTGAAATGATGCCGTTGAAATAAGAATGTTTGCATTGTTAAATTCTAAAACGTTCTAAAAATTTTTCGTATGTCTGAAAATTTGGGGGAAAACCGACCCCCGGATCCCCCCCTGGATCCGCCCCTGCTGCAGACAAGGCTAATATTAGCATCAATATCGATTGACTGCTTCGATATAGCATCAATATCAACCTTTGTTTTGCAAGATAAAATAGCATGCTTTTCCCGTAATTTCATGGGATAAGAATAATTATTGTACCTGTATTACCCACTTCCAAACAATTATCAGCTTGTTGTTTAAAACCAGGTGAAGGAAGCTCAGAAAATAGTTAACGAAATTGAAGAAGCTTCAAGAAAGAAAAACTTGAATAAACCTAGCTTGCAATGCAAACTGCAGAAGTCCAGGTCGGTTAATTGTTGCTGGTGCTTGGTGTTAAAAGCAAAATACGCTTTTCCCTTTTACATCTGTACCAATTTTCACCAAAAGTTAATGAAAAAGCTGAAATAAAAGCATTCAATTTTGGAAAAATTTAATTGCCATGTTAAACTTCCAATGGGTTTCTGGTCAAGCTCTTATCGCTGAAAACAAACATAATGATTTTCCGGTAAAAACTAAAGCCTCCGTGCTCATGAAGTTGATTCTTTGTCTTCTTTGTCCAGGCATTACCGACACCCCTTACGTCTATCAGTACCATAAACGAAGACCACCTCACATTTCCCACTCTTATTTTACTGTAACTGTCAAGTTACGGTGGAATCGGTCGTACCATGCCTTTACGCTGTAAGCTCTTCCGCCTTTGTTGTCATGATCTTTTACTCTTTTTACGTCGCAGCCTTTTACTCTCATCATACCTGCACAGGATCAGTCGTAAGGAGAACTCTTCTGCAGCGCCTGTGAACAATCCTAGCAAGATCTTAATCGTCTCCTTCGTGGCTTTACAGACTTTGAGCCTCTACTCAATCTATTTTTCGCTCTATCCAATCTCTATCTTTGACTTTTAGCCCAGACTTTGAAGTGTGGCCCGACTGTTGGGTCTCTGCGGAGTTTCTTAACGTCCCGATACCTCGTAAGTGGTCGGATAATACCACCCCCATCAAAGGTTGCGAACTTGTAATTCGATTCCAGAACTAGTAAGATATTGTTGTGTCTTTGGGAAAGATACTGAACCTTTTTTCCCATCGGGGCCCAAGCAGTGTACCAGTTGTGGTGGTCCAACCTGACAAAAGGCCAAAGAATGACGTCATTTTTGTGTTGGTTAACTGCTGGCTGATTTGTTTTTATTTGAAAAGAGGAATTAAATAACCGATCTATATTGGTTGAGTAGTCCAGTGGTAACGCCCTTGTCTCTGGAGCTGGAAGTCTGAGTTTCAAATCTCGGAGCCGGTCAAATTGGAAGCAGTGTTGACAACTGCTCGCCACCGCTGCAGCATTTCTTCAAGATGAGCTGTGTTACCAGCAGGCGCAATGACGCAGAGATATGCTCTGCAAACTTTGGCAAATTGAAGAGAATAGTTGGCGAAGATTTGATTTTTATTGTTTGAAGTTCATCAGATATTGTTGTATAAAACAATACAAATATAAGTGCATTACATACAATTTGGGCTTTTAAATTGTAATTTGAAAAGGTTTTGCGGTGAATTTTAGATGCACTCAAGTTGGAGCAACGTCCAGTTGGGTACTGTCCTGGCACAGTGGCTGCGGGGTCATCATCAATCTTGAGATGGAAGCGGATCAGCGACGGACAATGAAAGCGCTTGGCGAGAACGAAATCGAGCAAGGCAAAAACGAAACCATAAAAACAGAAAGGTTAAGATTCAATTTTTCCGTACCTTCTCGAAAATTTCATAAGCTACAAAGTTTAATCATAGGGCCGCACAAGTTGGATTTCAAAATTAACTAAAAACTGAATTTTCGCATTGCGCTATCTGACAATTTTTGAAGTAGTTTAGTTATCTTACATGGAAAATGCTTTTTCGTCAAAAGTAAAACATCAGTTTTTTTGCAATGTATAAAGGAGAATCTAGGCATGTGCTAAGAAAAAACAATCTCACTCACCGATCGATTCGCTCGAGTAGTTCTACCGCATGAATTAAACATTGTACACTTCTTTTTTGTCATTGGCATTGCTTTTTTTAACTTTAAAACTTTTTTTGCGTGCAATTTAGATTTGCAAAGTGCTTGTTGACATTTGACACTTTGAAATACTAGTTGCCTTAATTGCCGTTAAGTTGACTGAATGATTGTATATTGTACGGCCTAAATAGAGTAGTGCATCACGTTCAATATTTTGTGTAAATGCACAGGCGGCGGAACTATCCCCATCGAAAAAAAAGCCGACTCTTCTGACAATTTTGGCACGAAATATGCATATGGAGCAGCAAATTTAGTTAGCAAGTTTACGGGTGGTCAAAAAGTTGACCAGGATCATCTCAAGCAACTGAAAATCAACTGGACCAATCGACAAAGAAATGTGATGAATTGGAACGCGAATTTGACGCTGCAAAAGTGAGTCGGTTGTAATTGCAGTTGCCAACCTTTTACTGTGGTTGAGAGCATGCTGGAATGCTGGTGCAGCAGGAACAAATTTACAATAATCCAGCTTGGGCTGAGGAACCCGGGAAAGAAAAATGGCCATTTCCACACAACCCAAAAATTGATTATTCCATCACCATACCAGCAGCCACTGCTGATGGACAATTGGACATCCTTTGGCTATTTTTTGTGGAAAGCATTCACTTGAGTAGAGCTGATAAATGTATTGAGCCGTCGTTACGGATGAGATAAGCATAAAAACAAAATCTGTTAGTTAGACAAGCGGTAATGCGTTCGCGTCTGGAACGTTAGGTCTGAGGTTCAAATCTCGGGCTGGTAGAATAGAACACTGTGCTGCCAACGGTTTGTTACCGTTGCAAAATTTCTTCGAAAGGAACTGTGTTGCCTGGGCGTAATGACGCGGAGATGGGCTCTGCAAAATCATCACATGCTTTGGAATAAATAGCAAGTATATGAAACATTTGATTTCGTATCTTAAAAACCCAAATTGCGAGTAGTAACATCATCCCGCAATCATTTTTATTCTGGGACTAAAAGCATAAAATGTTGATTGGATTACGCCAAACCTAAATAAAAATCAAATCCGAGAGGAGAGGTTTATCGATTTAAAATAAAATGTAAAAGGCATGTGTTACTACTTACGACTAAAGAATATGGAAAATTAAACGTCTCATCAAAATTAGTAACGTGTGCCAAACAGAACTATTTTTATGTAAAATAGGAGACTGCTTGACTCGATGACCTAGACGTCCCTTCGCAGGTTCCTGTTTCAATTAACCGACTGCTTCCTCTATTCCTGATATAGAAGTTTAATGTTTTTTTGTTTTTGCAAGCGTTTTTGATAAATCGCAAATACACTTTTGATGATTGATCGAGACGCTAAGAGGCATGTCTCCGTTAAGCCGTTCAGGCTTTCGAGGGGTTCCGACTTTTTTCTTTCTTATAGAGGGTCACTGCGCCCTCATTTTTGATTTTAACGCTTAAAAAAAAAAAAATGATTACTAATGTTTTTGTCCCGTTTTTTTTTTGTTTGTTTGACGTTAATTAGCTTTAAGAAAAAAGATTTCGACTTAACGGAACAAAAATTTGGCTGTGGCAACATGGCAGCATCAAATTTGCATACCTGGTTTTAAACCGAATTAGTTATGTAGCAGATCCCAAGGTTAAGGTGTATTTTTGTCAGGCTTCAGCTGTAGCTTTGGCTAAAAAAGTGTGTTTTTAAAGTAAAATTAGGCCTATTAATTTGAATTTTCTTCTTTTAACACTAAAGATATTCGATTTAGTGCACTTAGAAAGAAACTTGAAAAATAGGCCTAGTCCAATGAGATAAAATTCATAATTTTGGCTTGTGATGTACAGGCTTAACTACTGTAGTTGTTTTTTGTGATTACAGTAAATAGTCCTGGTATGAAAACGCTGTGGGCTAGATTTATAGCCTGGCTAATATACGCTTAGGAGCTAGCCTTTGTGGCAGGCAAGTAGTGATTAGCCAATTTCACCAAAAGCTTTAAGTTTAAGTGAATAAAACGAAAATGAAGATTACTCATTCGCGCATTTTTTATTATCTGTACTTTTCGAAGAGTTTAGATAAGGGTTAGGTTTGGCGTTTGGGACAGCCTAGTTTATGCGTTCTTGCAGTAGCGTAGCCAGGAGGGGGGGCTATAGCCCCCCCATTGGCTTGTTGACTAAAATGCAGAATGAGAAAAACACTACGTCTTTAGCACTTTTGAGACTGTTTTGTGCACTGGAGTGGACTAAACAGTGATTTAAAACATTTTTTGAAACATATATTCAAAGGGGGGGGGGGGGGGGGGGGCTAATTTTCAAAAATAGAACCAACAAATAAACAAAAAATTTGAAAAATGGTCAAAAATAAGCAATCAAATTTGATCGCAAGTGAAAAATGCTAAACATAGGTGTCATCAACAAACGTACTATAAACTAAGGAATAAGGGGGGGCTATTCCGTATTAGTTAATTACCAATCATTCTCTCAAATCTCTTTTCATTAGCCCCCCCCCAATTATTTTTGTCTATAAACTGTATACAAAATAGATTACTCCGTGTGAGTTTTATCGAACTATTAGATTTTCTAATTACCAGCATCTAGAAAACTAAAACTTTACCATTCGCCACCTCCCAAATAGCCCATTTATGCAACCAGTTTAATCATGTTTGCACTGCCAATTTCTAAGCCACGTTTTAAGAGCATTATTTTTTTATCAAAATAGCCCTAAAATTTAGTTATTTTTGCAAAAAAACGCAAAATTCTCGAGCGCTGGGGGCTCCGCCTCCAGACCCCAAAACACTACCCCCCCATTGCGAATTTCTGGCTACGCGCCTGCGTTCTTGTAACCTTGAGTAATTATGATTTTAACTAACTAACTAACTAACATTATCGCTGCTTCCACACGAGCGACACTTAATGGTTGATTCACAACTTATTCAAAAAAGGGACAGGATTGCAACAAATAGCGGAATAACAAATGCAATTATCTTTCAATGCAGTATTCTAACGATTGTAAAATCAGCCCCAAAAATTAAGGAAAAATACAATTTCGTTTGGTGTGGAAATAAACGAGTTAAAAAAATTAGACTTAAATGCCCCTTAAAAGAAACATTTACTGCTGAAAAGAGAGAGTTCATTTTGCTACTTATAGCCCATACAATAGAGAATAATAAACAAAAACAATAATGCGCAAAAAGTACAGTACATTTGCGCAACCCGCAATTTCAGTAGCAGTTACTTCAAAAGAGTAGGTTGTAAGGTTTCGTTAATACATGTTGTGTAAAAAAGCTCAAGTTGTTTGTATGTAATAGCTGCCATTGCTTTTACGATTTGATTTGAGTACGACACGTCTGATGATAGCGATTGCGAGTGAAACAGGCTGTAGAGTTTGACACTTTTTTAACTTCTAATTTTACATGTGACGTGTACATCTATATTCACCGAGTCGCCCTACTCAGGAAACATCCAAGGAACTTGTAGTGTTCGAGTCAAGCTGCCACCTGGCCAAACTCTGGAACTCTATTCCAGAGTACTGGAAGCTTCGCAGTGTCGCTTTTAATGCTGAACGTCACGCAGTGAAGATTTGCTATGCCAATTGTTGTTTTTGATTTGACACGCGCGGAAATCGGACCCGTGTCTATAGTTTCGGTTGCAAACGTGCAGTACTGTACACTAAGTAAGCCAGTGGATCAGTTATTGCTTTTGCATACTTTGAAAAGTTCATTCGCGATGTGGAGGTAGTAATCGCTTTACATAGATTACGTGTTGCGTTGTATTCGTTTACTCCAGGAATGTCTAATTTCCGGAATGCAGGCTATTTTCGGTTCGCGAAAAATTTTTAACTGATTGAACTCTCTTAAGGACCCATCAAATGGACCCCCTTAACTACAAATTGCGTTTTACAGCAATCGGCCGTTTATTACAAGAGAGCAAACAAAGGATGGGAAGATGAAATGGAACAATCTGAACGACAATATTCCAGTATTATGCACTTCTCCAAGAACAATAAATTAAAGGTATTATTGCATCACCACTGCACGGACAACAAATCACCAACTAGATGTTTTTTTACAGTCACAAAGAGAGGTGCTTTTCGAATACCATAGCGAAGCTAGCGTTAGCAGCATCACGGGATTCGGCATTACATTGCTAATTTAGCTATAAATCCATTAGGATTAGACATTGGATTGATAATAATTTAGTAATTGATAAAAGGAGTTTTTTAGGGATCAACCCTTGCCCCGCTGCTGTTCTTACTATATATTAATGATCTTCCTAACAGTGTTGATAGTGTATCTTGCTTGTTTGCAGATGACACGTGCTTACTTGTCAATGCATCTTGCTTGGATCATTTAAATCAAATCTTGAACTAAATAAAGTTAACGATTGGATAATAGCCATTAAGCTGATTTTAAATGATAGAAACAAATTTACTTGTAATTAACTTCAAATTAAACTCTTCTTTTGCGAAAATAAACTTAATCTGCCCCGCTCGATTTATTAAATCTGTCAATATAGCAAGTACCTTGGTATACCTCGTATACCTTGATTACAACTAAATTTCTTGATCATATTAAAATGGTCGAAATTAAAGGAGCACACTCAGTCGGAATTTCTTATTAACTGAAATACGTTTTACCAAAAGATGCCCTAATGCAACTTTACCATTCGTTAGTGCATTCATATTTTATTTGTGGGCTTACTGTGTGGGGTAAAAAATTCCCAATTTATATTTTTACATTACATGGACTGTAAAACAAAGCCATTGGAGTTGTTATTGGAAGTAATGGGAATGAAACTACTACCCCTCATCATCAAATTTTAAAAAAATTGCCTTTACCATTATTGCTCCGGTTTTCAGCTGCTAAGTCTGTTTACTCCCATAGTAGATTGCGTCTTCCTCTTCAATTTAACTACTACTTTACTTTATCTAAGCGTGTACACTATCACACTACAAGATTCTCATCCAAGAACCAAATAATAATTCCGTTATTCAAATCTCAAAAAAACACAAAAATCGATCAAATATATTTGAGCTAAATTGTGGAACTCTATTCCAGAGTACTTGAGAAACTATTCTTTTCCTAAGTTCAAAAAAGGGTATGAAATCTTTTAATTGTCTTGTGCTAAGTGAAATTTTTTTACATTGTCTCAAATAGATTTTCACAAGAAAGTGTCACCGCCTTTGCCTAAGTGTGCCCTGTACCGGTTGCTGCCACTCTCGTTTTTTTGTTGGAGTTGGTGTTTTCTGTTCTTTAGTAATTTTTTTGTGTTATTAATATTAATGTTTGCCGCAAAGTGCAAGAATGCACATTCAGCGACTTATGTTGCTTATGAGTCATTAACATGACGATTAGGGTATGGCTGCCGACTCGAAGACTTAAATGTCTCTTCGCAGCCACCCTGTCGCTGCCATTGCTATTGAGTTTTTTCAGCTGATTATTTTAGCTTATTGAAGGTTGCGACAAATAAAAAAAAACTCAAACTCTTCTGTAGTAAATATTCCCACCAGGGTAACAGAAACGACCCAAACTGCAATTGATCATATTCTAACCAACATTATTACAGACGAAATCAAACCTAAAGTATTGCAAACTGATATAAGTGACCATTTTCCAACTTATGTCTACATCTCTAATCATAAGATATCCCATTACAAGAAACATGAGATGTTGAAAAGAAATCTAAAAAAATTTGACTCGGAAACTTTTGCTGTTTGTGTATCTATGAAACTGAAAAATTATTTCCACAATCTGGAACATATTAATAAAGTCAACATTAATAAAGTATGTGAAGATTTTGTTCAAGTTATTAAAAATGGAATTGACAAACTTGTTCCAATGACTATATCACTGGAACAAAGAAAGTTAGTCAAAAAACCATGGCTTACTAAAGGCATCTAGACTTCAATTGAAAACAAACAAAGACTATATAAAATGTGGTTTCTCGAAAAAAATACTTACGAATGCCGCCTTTATTAGAAGTATAGCAATTGTCTAACTCGAGGAAAAATAACAGCCAAAATATTGTACCACTCAATTTCGAAATTCGTGAACTAGTTAATCCTTCAAAAATAAAAAACACCTAAAACTTTAGCGATTGGCAATAAAACTCATAAATGATGTAGAAGGTATACCTGAAAAATTCAATTACTTTTCGGATTGTATTGCAGAAAAGCTGGCTTACACTCTACCTAAAACATCTCCAAGTATTGAAATTTTTTTGAAACTCAGAAACAAATTCTCTATTTTTCTAAAAGCACCTTCAAGCAATGAAATCTTTAGCATTATTCAAAACTTAAATGTCAATAAATTGCCGGGTTTTGATAATGTTTCTTCGCTTTGTTTCCATGAACAATTGCTCTTGATATATCGCCATGTAGCCTATATCCATTTTGCCTTTATGCTGCTTGGAGTTTGCCATTTTTCATGATTGTTTCCACATTTCTCGAGTTACAGTATGCCAATTTATAAGGTGGGCTTATAATCTGAGTAGACTAATTATAGACCAATTTTCTTGCTTTTGAACTTCTCAAAAACTCTTGAAAAAATAATAGACATCAGGATGCCGCGACGGATATCATTACACAAAGGTACAAAAAACCAGAAAACAAATCACATTGCTCTTGAAAAAATAATATAAACATCAGGATACTTGCTTTTCTGGATAAACACAATATGGTATATAATTGTCAATTTGGTTTTAGAAAAAAGCGTTCAACTATCCATACCGTGACAGATATCATTACACAAAGGTACAAAAAACTAGAAAACAAATTACATTGCTCTCTTATTCTAATGGATATAAAAAAAGCTTTCGACAGTATTGATTATCAAACTTTTATTGAAAAATTAAACCACTGCGGATTCGAGTGGTGGCAAATGAATTGATTAAAAGTTATTTATCCGACAGATTTCGATGTGGAGAACTTGACAACGTCAACTTGTCCAGAATTTAAATAAAATACGGCGTCCCCCAGAGTTCGATCTTAGGTTAGCTTCTTTTTACGTTATGATGATCATCAATGCTCTCCCAAATTCTTTAATGAATCATTCAACTTTATTTGGCGATGGCACTTGTATTCTGGTTAGCAACCACAGCCTTGTAAATTTGGAAACTCAAAGCAACGCTGAATTAAAACGCGTTTCTGAATGGATGATCGCCAACAGGTTGACTCTTAATCTATGTAAAACACAAACTCTACTATTAACCCGATCCAAGCAAAAGCTCAGCCTTTTATGTTGTCGCTTTACAACATTCCTACGAAAATACGACAGAGTGCAAAATATCTAGACATTCATCTTGATTCAACGCTAAACTTTACTAGATATATTCAAATGATTGAGCGACAAGTATCTACAGCCATTGGCATACTGTGTAGATTAAAATCTATGACACTTGTTAAACTTTTGCTTTTCTGTATACTACGCAATAGTTTGTCCACATTTAATGTGCGGAATTTTGGTCCAAGGATTCTCGTTTATTGTAGGAATTTTGGTTTGGGGATGCTCGTCTAAAAAGGATTTGCATAGACTCTAGATGTTTTAGAACAAATTTCTGAGAATAATAGAAGACTGGCAGATAAAACAAAAACTTAAACTTTATTCATAAAATTTGAAATACTTATTATTAATTAACTGCTAAAGTTTGAAATTGCTAAATTCATGTTTTTGTTTCAAAAGAACAGCTTACCTCAATCATTTAACGTTGCAACAATTTTGTTATGGCCA
Organism: Trididemnum nubilum; assembly: GCA_963965965.1. NCBI lineage: Eukaryota > Metazoa > Chordata > Ascidiacea > Aplousobranchia > Didemnidae > Trididemnum > Trididemnum nubilum. The sequence goes on along the minus strand of OZ014483.1, from coordinate 34,302,557 downwards.
AAGTAAATTTTAATAAATTGCCTGTGTTTTTTGGCAATCATATAACGATTTTTGAACATTGTCCTCTATCCATACATAATCGAATTATCATCAAAAACTTGACAAAATGCAATATCTTGAGCATTTTTGCGTTTAAAATTGATACAAAATTTACCAACCATATTTCAGAAAAATTGTATTCTCGGACCATGGCCTTGGCCTCGACCGTTCCTATCCTTGGCCTCGAGAGGGTCTGTCCGCAAAAAGTCGGTCCTTGGCCTCGGATTTGTTTTTGAGTCCTTGGCCTCCAAGGTTGTGTCCGTGACTCCATGTTTGACTCTTACTTTAATACATAAAAGGGGTTCTAAAAAAACTGTAAGTTTTACTTAGGCTTTGTTGCCAAAATTTTTTTGAAACAATAATTAAATTTTTCCAAATCCGTTGCTTCTATTCCTACTTGCTTTTTCCTAACTTTCGGTGAAAACTTGTATTCATGTAAAAGGGTGAAGTGTATTTTGCTGCGAATACCAAGTATCAGCAGCAATCAACCGACCTGCGTTTCTGCAGTTTGCATTGGTGGCTTCAAACTAGGTTTTGTGAACTTTTCCGTTAATATCTAAATTTATTGTGCCAATAAGTTTAAAGTGTAAGATTTGACGATTGCACCAGATCTCAAGGATATGATCTTGATTTGTTTGCTTCCGTTTTCTTCTCCAAAAAAAAGGCAGAAAATAAATACGATAGGCAGAAAATAAATAAGATTAAAATAAATAATAAAGGCTAAAATTTATACACATAGAAGGATGATTGACTCAACAGCATTTAAATTCTCGTATAAAACAGCATTCACCAACATAAACAAAGTTTCCTGTTCTAGTGCTTAAATTTCTTGCTCTGCGATAGTGATGCATTTTACTAAAATGGTATTATATGTTAGCACTACAGATTATTTATAATATTTCTTTAGTTTTTCTTCCTGGTACCAAAAAGACATTCGCGCGCGACACAGCGTCTGATGTAATGTTCTGTTGGTTGGAATAGTGGGTAAACATAACTTTGGTTTTCAATTGATTCTTCTTTTGTCCAACAACTTCGCTCTCCGTTTTTAGTTTGTTGATCATGTTTTGCAGTTGATCAGCAGAATTTGCCAATAGTAGAATATCATCGGCAAATCTTAAGTTTGAGAGGTATTCACCATCAACTTCAATGCCATATTTCTTTTCATTCCAGTTCAGTTTTTTGAAAATTTCTTCTAAGCAAGCAGTAAAGCGTTTGGGCGGTATGGTGTCTCCTTGTCGTACTCTTTTGTGCCAGCACAATTTCAGTGAATTCAAGCTCTTTACAGTTTACCAAGTACAAATAAGCTTTAAAGTCTAAGACTAGACAATTGCGCCAAATCTCAAGAATATGGTTTTGGTTGGTTTACACAATATAAATACGTTAGCTTTTCCTTCAACCAGAGGTGGAGTCCTCGAGGATGTCCTTGTCCTTGAGGACACATTTTGAAGTCCTTGGCCTTGGCCTCGAAGGTCAAGTCCTTAGCCTTGGCCTCGAAGCCTCGAGTCCTCGAAAATTGCCCTGTCCTCGGCTCGAGAACAGCACTATTTTTTGAATCGTTAAAATTATGTTGAAAAATGCCAGAAACCTCACGGAAACTTTGCGAAGTCCTTTTTTGTTTTCCTTTTTTGGAGATCGCCTGAAAAAAAATTTTGAATACTTTTTTTTTCGAAGAACACTTGCGCTTGTGTCCTTGGTCCTTGCCCTTGGCCGCGAGCATTCCTGTCCTTGGCCTCGAGAGGGTCTGTCCTCGGTCTTGGCCTCGGATTTTTTATGTTCTTGGCCTTGGCCGCGAGCTTTGTGTTCTCAATTCTACCTCTGGTGACTATTCACTAAAACAAAAGCTAGTTTTTTAAAACGAGTTTTTTTGCATTCAAAACATAATGCTTGTTTTTGAAACAAAAATTTTTGTTTTGGAAACAAAAAATTTGTTTTCGAAACAAAAAATTTTGTTTTGAAAGCAATGTTTTTAGTAGGCCTACCGCAGAACAAAACTTTGATAACATAACAAAAAGTTTTTTTGTTTTTTCAAGCAAAATCTTTGGTTTTGAAACAAAATTTTGTTTCGATATACAACAAAAATTATTGTTGGAAATAGTGAGATTTATGATTTTAAGTATTGTTTTTTTTTTTTTGTTCCGAAGCAAACGGTCAAAAATCGAAACAAAATTTGCTTTGGTAAACGTGCTCGTAATATTTTGACAAACGAGAAATAACAATGAATCGACATAGTGCATGATATTTACTATCGCATCGAGAAATTTTAAAATTCCGTAACTGCTGTGTAAATGCTTTTACAGCAGAAAAAATACACGTAATACCTTTGGCAATTTGTTTGCTGGATAATACCTTTGGAAAAAAAACCCAGACCCTTCAATTGGCAAGAAGTTGAGCAAGAAAATAGCGTCTAGATGTGCAAGAAAATTGTACAAAAAAATCGATCGTGTGATCCCAGCCTTATGCAAAAATTTACAGTTCTAGGCAATTGTTTGAGTTACTTTAAGTTTAGGGTTGGGATTGGAGTTCTAACTGTTGTTGTTGTTGCAACGTTGAGGTTAGTTTTACAAATGTCTTTTGGCATTGTCTTATAAAAATGTCTTCCAGGCCACTCAGTACTCAGGTACGGGACTATTAGGCAGATGATTAAAGTATTTTTAGTCTGTCACTGTCAGTCTATCTTGTAAAATTATCCACTTCCTTTAGCAGACCTAAAGCTTGATACAAACTTCGGTAAGTGACATTTGTTTTTTTGACAGTGGTTGAGGTTGTCTTGTTAAGTAGAACCTGGAGTAGGTCTACAGTATCAGAATTACTATCAGATATGGTAGGGTTAACTCGAGTAATTCCGAAAATGAAAGTAAAATAGCAATTATTATGTTTTTGTAGTTCCGATTTCATTGTAGATTATGATTATTTTCTGTGATTAACCCTATTCGAACTACGAGTAATTTTTTTCATAGTCCCAACTCGGGATAAATTGTGCCCCGAAGTTTGTGCAGCTCTATCTCATGAACTACTTACTGTACTTACGTCACGTAGAAAAAAATTTAAAGGTACAGCATGTAGCAAATCTCATAGTTTTTTGCCATGAATGTTTTTTTTTCGTATCATGCTCTAAAACTTTTAAGTTGCCGCTATCTTCATTAGACCTAATTTCGAGGTGGCTCAGTCAAACAAAATTATTACTTAGCGTGATTAAAAGAAAAAAAGATTTCTCTCTCAAGCGAAAGCAAAAGAACCGGGTTAGTGACGGAATGTTTGGGATGACTAAATTTTAATCACCGGGCAAATTTGACAAAAAACTAAATGGCACGAACGAACAACTCGTAGAAACGTATAGTCGTTTTGCGTGCTTTTGGTCTAAAGGCCGCCAGCGCGGAGCCTAGGGAAGAGGCATCGGAACAGCGAGTACTTAAAACAAGCAATACGTATAAGTTGTCTTCCCACTGGAATTGAACCTCCAGCCTTTGGATTACCGGTCCACTGCTCTACCACTTCAGCTACAGTAGACGTCTGCTCGTACGCTTAATTTTGGCTATTTAAACCCAGCAACTTGCTTGTTCTATGATTTTAATTATAAGTCAATAATGATGTTTTTGACGTTTGCGAGCCAGATTTTTAATGCTCAATCGTTCAAATAGCCTAATTAAGCATGCGAGCAGACGTTTTCTCTAGCTCAAGTGGTAGAGCAGTGGCCGGTAGTCCAGATGCTGAAGGTTCGAATCCTGTGAGAATACAACTTTTTCGCATTGCTTGTTTCAAGTAGTCGTCGTTCCGATGGCTCTTTCCTTGGCTCCCGCGCTGGTAGCCTTTGGGCCAGAATCACACAAAACGATTAAACATTCAAACTAGCCAGCAAACGTCAAAAACATCATAATCAGAGGTGGGGTTTTTGAGGACACATTTCGGCCTTGGCCTCCAACCCTACAAGTCCTCGAAAACGTCCTGGCCTCGGCTTGAAGACAGCAGTATTTTTTGGTTGGTTAAAAAGGAAAATAACCAAACAAAAAACAACATAACTGCTTGTCAGTCAATACGTTGTTTCTCTTCCTCATTTGAAAAATAATACAACCAAGCCAAGTCATACTAAAACTTATTTTAAATGGCATTGTGTGGCGCTCTAATCCAGCGTTTCTCAACCAATTTCTTCTGCTACCCAAGTTCGTTCGAAAGCGTTATCTGCTAGAACAGCTGCGACCCAGCTAAATAAATACTAACACACAAAAATAAAAACAAAGCAGAAAAACAGAACAGCAAAACCAGAACTTTTACTGCACAACATTTATTGCCATTTCGCTTCAACAACTTTTAGAAAAGGAACACTAAAAGTAACAATAGTCTTTGTCAAAAAATTAAACCAGATTTTATACTTAATTAGTTTTTGCTAATTTTTATACTTATTGCTAACGCTTAATGCATTAAGCAAACTGATCGATTTCGGGCTGCAGCGCTGAATGCAGTACTGTGATAGAACTAGAAGTTGGATCTCATTGCGGTCAATGTCATGGGGATTTTGGAAGATTATTTCTGTCATCAACTGCGGCCATGTTTAAAACCTTTCTAGATTATGAATAATTGATATAGTTGGCATTGCTTCTTGGCAAGTAATAGTTTACGTAGGCTAACTAATAAGATTTGAAAATGCTTCATTTAATGCGCGTTCAATATTGCCCTATTTCCATGTTTGCGCCAAATAATGGCATTGATGTTTATACGAAGTCGCTATTCAGTGTAGCGAATTATTTTAATTACGCTTTTGTAATATCTAAAAGGCGAAAACACAAGGCAAGTACGCATATCCATCCCGAATTAAACCTGACATATTGTCGATCTTATACCCGGTCCGACTTACAACTCGTATCAATATTAATCGCTTTTATTGTTTAGTAGGTATCGTAACAATACTTTGTTTTGTACTAACAAAGTAATGCGTTACGCAGATCGTAACCGATATTTCAAAGTTTACTTGTCAATTAATAATTGCTTTTTAATACTAATACAGTAATACGTTTCACTAAATTTCTATTCCTAAATAAGTTCTGGGTCCTTTGGTGCCATCCTATGCTGAAGTTGAATCACGTCCACATTTTTCTCCTTACTCCGCGGCGTAGTTTTTGTGTGGTCTGGTAAACCGGATGATAAAAAATGTCAGGGCTACGGAATTATCGATACGCTTTAAGGCGTTGTATTTTTTACAGCAGCAGAGTGTTAGTGTATCGGGGTAGTGATCGAAAGGCTGCTGGTTCGATTTCCGAACTGGTGAAGCGTCGTTGTGTTTTTGGAAAGACACTTTATGCATATTTTGCATTGAAGCCAAGCAGTCTACCAGCTGTGGTGGCTTAATCTGACAAAAGACTTCCAAACCCAAACAATGGTGCTTAAGGCGTTAGTTTGGTTGGGTAGACGCGGAGTACCTGGTTTATTTACATCAAAATCAAATCTTTCTCTTTGTACTCGCTGTATTACACCGAAGCGTGTAATAAGTTTTCGGGGTCAATCTCCACGTCATTGTGCCTGCGGGCAATACAACTTGTAGGTGCAGATTAGGTGACCTCCCGGTCTTGAACCGGACTCGTGGTCTTTCGTGCCTACTTCAATGACTGATGACTTCTGCATTATTTATTTATTTGTAAATTTTGTGTGCTGTGTTGGCCACCGTACATTGTCACAATAAGCGAAATGTCTCTCTCTCTATCTCTATTCTACATACCAGGGGCGTATTCTCCATGCATGCAAGGCATGCCTAGTCATTTAGCCAAACAAATAATAATAATTTAAACAAGTAAATGTAAAAATTTAAAACAAAATCAAGCGAAGTGGCCACAGTTACGGGCATCAACTTTCAAGTCAAAGTAGCGATAAATAGTCTCGCTTAATTTATTGACTTCAGTTTTAGCCTAGTTTTAGCATATCGCTAAATTACAAAAAATAGTGGCAACACGCATGCAATTTTTTAATTGCATTTAACGGCTCAAGAGATCGCTAAGTTTTGATAACATAACGAACAAAATTCAATAGGTTTCAAAAGTTTGATTGGCGCATTGTTTGCTGCAAAAGTTCTTTTATACGTCTAAGTTCTTGTGTTTGTAAAATGTAGTCTCTATTTTCATTTTAGATTTGTAACTGTAAATTCGCTTAAAACAGGCTACAAGCTTTAAGCTTATACCAAGGCATGCAATTTTAAGTATTGCATGCGTGTTGCCCGTTATTTTGCGCAGTTGAGCGAGGTGCTAAAAGCGAATAACTCTGGGGCGAACTAAGCCGTGATAACCGGTAGGTATTAGCATTAGGTAATGTGAGTCAGAATGAGGTTTTGGTATGGTACTGTTCGTACTAGTTAGGCTAAATGTAGGGCTAGAAAAGTGAGTGCAAGATATGAAATTCATTTGAACAGAGAGTTACCGGTAGTTGGTCTAGTGCCGCACCTACGGGAGGGCCAGGGGGCGGCTCCCCCTCAAACAAAAATATCGCGCTCCAAACCCCGAAGCGACAATAGGAGAAAATGGTAAGTAGCCTATTCGAAGGCTGTTGATAAATGATTTGAACTGATGCGGAATATGGCGTTTCGCAAAATTTTTTATAATCGGTACATTGATTGCGAGGGCACCCGCTATGTATATTGCATAATCGCAACCCTTGCGTGATTTAGCTGACAAACTGCAAATTGTTTAGTATTTAAATTTTAGAAGAATGTAGCAAAATTTTATTGTGATGCAACAGCAACTATTGTACAATCAAAAATTTGACGTTATGTGCGGTTGCGGTAGCACGCTGGCATTAGCAATGAGTGCACGCGGTCGCTTTCACCTTGGCCAAAAAGTTGTTTAGTAACTGTTTTACAGTGCGTTTTGTTGAGACTTATTTGGCGGTAATGAATAAATTTGTTATGAGAAGTAGTAAAGGCCCTCACCCCGGTCCGAATCCTGCTTTCTCTGAAGCTACATATACTCCTTCCACTTCCTTATATGTAAATGCTTCTGGTACTTCTGGTTATCTTAACCTTCTGGCTCCTTCACGTCCAAATTTAAATTTATTTCCGAAAGGCAAAAATAGCCGCTGCTTTCGTCCCGGATGGTTTCGAACCCATACCCTCACCAATCGATGAATGGAACTCAGTTTCAGAGGTTGCTAAAAACTTTCTCATGTTTAAAATAAAACTACCTAGCATATAGGCGTAGCCAGGGAGCCCGCCCCCCACGTCACCAGTGACAAAAATGCGACAAAAAAGCCTACTGTTTCTTCAGTTTCAGTTCCTTCCAGCACTTTTCACTAACAACAGTAATTAACGACAATACTGACGACAAGCCCCCCCCCCTCAATTCAGTTTTTACTAACCAATTTAATTATTTAACCCGGGAGAAAATGAAAGTTTTTGTTCTAAAAGGTCTTATCTCAGGCCTTCATTTAACCTTTTTTTGAACGTAATGCAATAACTAGGGCCGGATTTACCATAATATGGCACAGTACCATCTACGGGCCCCGCGCTCAGATGGTGAGACGCTTTTTCTTTGTCTTCACCTATATTTGGCAGGAAGATGTTGCGAAAATCTTCAAAGTGCCAAGAGCCCCCGCCGCGTAATGTAAATCCGGGCCGGGCAATAATATGGTTAGTAGGCGTAACCGTCTATTGCACCATTTTAAATAACATTCCACCTCGCCAGTTTTAAAGCGACAAAATAGCTTTGAAAAAAAAAATTAGCTGGGGAAAATGCTCATTGAACAAATTATTAAATTTGAATTGAGGGAGGCTTAGGCCCCTCGGTCATATGTAAAAAAAAACAAACTTTTATATAAATCAATACTTTTTAGCAGAAATAAAATATAGATTATAAAAATGGAATTAAACTAAATCGTATATAAACACTTTTTAGCAGAAATTAAAAAAAAAAACATTGAGCAAATCAACAAAAAACGAGTAAAATTCCGCAAACTTTACTGCTTACTGTGCGTAATACTATAGTCGTTAAAAAAAATGCTTTGCTTACTACAAAAATGGAAAATGTTAGTATAGAAAGTACCCAAAAATTTTTGAAACTTGTTAGTTTACTTTTTTATTTTAAACGTCACTCTGGTAAGCTAGAAATAAAAATTCACTATCAACAAAGGGGGGTTCAAGTTTTCAAAAAGCATTCAGCACGCAACTGTAGTTAATTTATTTTAACCATTAAAGAAAACCTACAATGTTTTGTTCAAACAGAGTTTCCGGTCAAGTTTATTGTTCCTGAAAATATTCATGTCAATTATATTTATGTCACTTGTTCCTGAGAATAATTCTTCGTGCAAATATTATGATTTAAACTTCCAAAGCAAAAATATCAATTCCTCGCATATTCCAAAAACATACAAAATTTTCGAGCGCTGGGGCTTCGTTTCCAGACTCCCGTAAAAGCCCCCCTGCCCGTTACAGATTTTTGGCTGCGCGCCTGCGTACGCTGAAATGTAAAAAATAGTTTGTAAAAAATAGATTGAAATGTAAAAAAATGTAAAAAATAGATTGAAACTCTAAATGTGTAATCGTCTTTAAAATCACAGAAATTGGTATTTGTTTCACAAAAAAGAAAAAACCTAAAATTACTTAACGAGGGCATGTGGAGTTTGGCTTCGCTTCATAACCCCTATTTTTTCAATGCCAAAAACTTATGAGCTTACAAATATACTTTGTACGGTACCTCAATTCATTTTAAAAACATACAGTCGCAGTATTTTGCAGTAATTTTAGCCAATAATTTTTAAAAAATTTCGTGAAAAGAAATTGTTTAACCTAACAATACGGTTTGCGATTAGGAAACTACTAAAAAGCGGGATTCATAATCAGTGGAGGTTTGCATCGGGGCTCTAACTAATGAAATTAAAGCCTTAAAATTGACCATTTCTAAGTTTATAATTTACGAGTGTTTATAATTCACGAATCTATACGTTTATAATTTATAATTTACGACCTTAAAATTCTCGGATCATGGCCTTGTTTCACTACCACGATACCGCTACGATACGTGATCAACATTAGCTGCTAACGTGAAAAATTTCAAAATGGCATTCATTATTATTTTGAAAAACTGTTATTTTTCAAATTATCGTCCAAAACTTAACGAAATCCAATATCTTAAGCACTTTTGTGTCTAATAGTTACAGATAATTTGCCGGCCATAATTTAGAAAAAATGAAGAATTGTGGTCTCGTTTCTTGGCCTTGGCTGGACCATTCCTGTCCTTGGCCTGAGAGGTTCTGTTCTTGAAAAGTCGGTCCTTGGCTTTGGATTTTTTTGGGGTCCTTGGCCTTGGCCTCGAACGTTGTGTCCTCGACTCCACATTTGATAAAAAGCTTGCTCGCGAAAACTAAATTCGCTCTACCAAACGCTAACCACCCAGGTGCAATTCGTCTTTGAATTTCAATATTTTTTTGTCTGGTGTCATTGTTATAGTTTGACCAAGATCAAAAGAATTTATTCATTGATTTAAATTTAGCAGCGTCTGATGTAATGTTCTGTTGGTTGGAATATTGGGTAAACATAACTTTGGTTTTCAATTGATTCATTTTTTGTCCAACGACTTCGCTCTCCGTTTTTAGTTCGTTGATCATGTTTTGCAACTGATCAGCAGAATTTGTCAATTGTAGAATATCATCGGCAAATCTTAAGTTTGAGAGGTGTTCACCGTCAACTTCACTGCCATATTTCTTTTCATTCCAGTTCAGTTTTTTGAAAATTTCTTCTAAGCAAGTAGTAAAGCGTTTGGGCGGAATGGTGTTTCCTTGTCTTACGTCTTTTTGCCAACATAATTTCAGAGAATTCAAGGTCTTTACAGTTTACCAAATACAAATAAGCTTTAAAGTCTGACCTGACGATTGCGCCCGATCTCAAGGTTATGATTTTAGTTGGATTGCTTCTGTTTTCTACCAAAAAAAAAATGATAGAATATAAATACGAAACCTTTTCCTTTAACCCAATCAGGGCACTCAAATTTACACACTTAGAAGGATGATTGACCAAAGATTATGTAAATACTAGTATATAACATCACTCACCAACATAAACGGAGTTTCCTGTTCAAGCATTTCAATTTTTTGCTCAGCGACAATGATGCATTTTACTAAAGTGACATTATATTTTTAGCGCTATAGATTATACGATATTTCTTTGTTATTCTTCGTGGTAACAAAAAAGTCATTCCATACCTACTTGTTTCATAGTGGTGAATATTACATGTACTGTTTAATGAGTCAAATTAATTTATTTATATTCATTTTAATTATTAAAGTGATATGCTTTTCAAATTTGTGCAAATTTTGTTGATCTATCTAATGTGGAATAGTTGTACTTGACTAATTTATGTGCCAATTGTCGATATAAAGTGTCATTTGATTCTCTGAAACAGTCGTCTTTTAACATAAAACTGTATGCTTTGAATTAGTTTAGGATATTAAATTAATTTAGGACGTAGCAATAATTAGAGCAGTTAGCCAAGGGGTTTGCAAAATTTTTTTTTCGGTGGGCCATATAACCAACTTCAGTCGTCTGGCTGGTTCGCACAAAAAACTTACTTAAGCTTGCAATCAAAACATAATTTAGTCATATCCGGTTGAAAAACAAAAGAAAATTCGCCGCTAATTGGAGCAAGATAGCAGCTAGACCGAGCAAACAACTGAACAAGTCTCAACCACAATGCGAAAAATGCTTACGTCACGTATTGTCATAGTCAAACTAGATGGGAGTTTGCCAGCAAACACAGTGAACGACCGACGCGTAGCTAATGCTGTGACGCTCGAAAGTACTTTTTGTCTACCATAAAATCAGCACTTATTCAAAAATATCTGACAATGGAACCTTCAGAAAAGTAGAGTCAAAATAGTTGTCAGTTAAATATCTCCTGATATCACAAAACACTGGCACCCTAGCTTGGGCCGTTCAAAAGATTGATTTTGGGGGTCCATTTGGGGGTTCCCGGAGAGGGGGTGGCACCCCCAAACTACGCCAAAAATATTTGTCAGTTAAATATTTGCTGATATCATAATACATTGGCACCCTAAGTTGAGACATTTAAAAAATTGATTTTTGGGGGGTCCATTTGGGGGGGTGGCACCCCCAAACTACGTCAAAATATTTGTCTGTTAAATATCTGCTGATATCATAAAACATTGGCACTCTAAGTTAAGCAGTTCAAAAAATTGATTTTTAGGGGGTCCATTTGGGGGTTCCCCGGGGGGTGGCCCCCCAAACTATGTCAAAATGTTCGTCTGTTAAATATCTGCTGATATCATAAAACATTGGCACTCTAAGTTAAGCCATTGAAAAAATTGATTTTTGGGGTGTCTTCGGGGGATGTGGCACCCCCAAACTATGTCAAAATGTTCGTCTGTTAAATATCTGCTGATATCAAAACAAACTGGCACCCTAAGTAAAGCCATTCAAAAAATTAATTTTTGGGGGGTCCCCAGGGGGGGGGGTGGCACCCCCACACTATCTCAAAATATTTGTCTGTTAAATATCTACTGATATCAAAAAGAACTAGCACCCTAGCTTGAGCCGTTCAAAAAATTGATTTTTTAGGGCCCCCTTTTGGGGGGGTTCCCGGTGGAGTTGCCCCAAAAAATTTCGGGAGAAAAATTTGCGTTTGCAGCTCAACAATTTTACACAAAAATTAGATTTCCATGTTTTGCGGTTTTGGAGAGAAGAGCGTACAAAAATTAGGAAGAAAAAAAAGGAAAAAAAAAAGAAATGAACCTCATTGCGGCCAAAAGTGGGTTGGTTGGGATGAAAGGGTATCTTAAGACATACAACCATATGAAATATTTTTTGCCGTACTTAAGCCGTTTTTGACTGAGACCGCTTTTTACGCCAAACTTGCGGGGCGGTTTCGGTTCTAAAACCAAAGTCACGTGACCTCTTGCCTCGAAATTTGGTACAAACATATAGCTCATTAATCTCAAACTGCTGTCAAAATTTCATGTAGCTAGGCCAAACCGTTCTCGAGTTATAAGCAAAAGTTTAAAATTTTGCACTCGTGAGTTGGAAAATGGCCGAGTAAAAACAAAGAAACACGCGACGCGAGCGTCGGTTGTTCCAATAACTGTTTCCATCTAAGCTACTGAAAAAATACACGAGGTCTAAATCATCAAGTAGAATTAAACAGCTGGATTACAATTTTATGCTTGATGGGGAAAAATCAAACTGTTGACAAGGGCCACACTACATGGCTTGGCAGACCGGGTTGTGGCCCGCGGGCTGTCTGCTTCACACCCCTGAGTTAGCTTATAGAACCTGCTATACTAGAACTGAAAAACTGTTTTTTTGACAAATGGGCCTAACTAACAGGCCTAACCTAACAAAGTTTTCACAAGCACACGATTCTTTTAACGTATTTTTTTAGAGTACATCGATTTAAAAAAACCTGCTCCATGACGGCATCGTATTTTTTACAAATTTGCACCGATTTGAGAAACATCAAATCGGTGCGGAGTATTTTCATAAACATGATGTCAAAATGTAATACGATGGATCGTATTTATAAACGCACGCCATGGCGATTGAAATGCTAAAAAGGTGCTGCTTTACGTATGGATGACGTCATAATGACGTTAGGCTACAGATTCGTGCTTGTCATCAACCGCATATAAAATTTTTAGCAATAATATTTCAAAACGTAGAAATTAGCATTTTCCCGGAAATTTGGCTGTTTTTCGCTTCCTATTATCATTTGGTAAAATAATATAGCTACAAGCTTATCGGGCATATACGAAATCAGTCGTAAATTATATAATACTGCTTTATTTATTAAAATCGATTTCACCCCAGCGGGGCATCATCAGTTAGATCTAAAACAATCAGCGTATACTTTAAAACCAAAATCATCATAAAACCTATAAATATACTATAACATCAATCAAATTGAAAAGAACATAAAATGGACTTCAATAACAGCGAAATTAAAGAAAATAATACTGTATATAGCAAAACCTCTTTCGCAAAGCAAATATATTGAAAACCTTGTTTTATCTACACCACCACAACATCAGTAAAAAACTATACAAAAAGGTTGTTTAAAATAATAAACCCCTACAAAAAAAATTTAATTTTTTTTTTCAATTATAAAAAGCGTTGCTAAGCAACCAAAAAAGTAAACATATCTCTAAACCTTAAAATGTAGAAAACTTAAATCTTTTTTTCAAAAAAAGGTGGAATTGGAAAAGAAAACATTACCAAATTCTTACCTTGGTTGGCAAATCCACAAGTAGGAAGAAAAGGACCTTTAATACTAACTTCTCCGAAACATACTGTTACAATATTATCATTTGGGCTATTATAGTCACTCTTTGTTTTTTATTTTGATCTCACTATCGCAGTTCGTTGATTCGCCATTTTTCTCCCAACTAATGTATAACAGTTTTCTAACTAATTTATAACGGTACACTTACTAAGCTGTGAATAGTTTCTTTGTCATCAGCGTCCTCAATTTAACGCACTAGTTGAAACCGAATACTTTTTAGGAGAAATACAAAAAATATAAAAAATTAAACAAATCCCCCAAAAAGTGAAAAGACGGAGATTTTTGGATCGAAATTATTCGTTTATTACTCAAACCCCACTTGACGCGCAAAGCTGAAATTTGAACGCAACTTGGGTGCTTACGAAGGGTTGATGTGCACCGATCTTGGGGGCGCCTCATCACATGACCAAGATTTACAGGCCGAAACATTTAGAAAAACTGTTTCATCTGTCCTAGGCGTCAAGAGGGTCAGTCCTCGACAAGTCGGTTCTTGGCATCGGATTTTTTTTGGAGTCTTTGGCCTCGAAAGTTGTGTACTTGACTACCCCTGAGACTTTTACTTTGATGCGTCAAAGGAGTACTAAAATCTTGTGAGTTTTGCTTTGGCTTTTTCGCCTAAAAATTTTTTTGAAACAATGATTAAATTTTTCCAAATCCATTGCTTCTATTACTGCTTTTTCCAAACTTTCGCTGAAAACTTGTATGCATATAAACAAGGAAAGTGTATATTGCTCCTAATACCAACTATCAGCAGCAATTAACCGACCTGCGTTTCTGCAGTTTGCATTGGTGGCTTCAAGCTAGGTTTTGTCAACTTTTCGTTTCTCGAAGCTTCTTCTCTATGAGAAATTATTTTCCCAAGCCTCCATTACTTGGTTTCAAACAACAAGCAGATAATTGTTTGGACGTTGGTAATGCAGGTATAGACCGATTTAGTGGCGTGTCACAATGCCCATTGTCTGGTTCTTAGTGCAGATCGCAGTAAAATTAGCCCATTTAAATCAATGGTAAAATTATTACATACACGCAACTTCAAACAACCACTGTAGGTTAGTGGGCTGCGTTTTTTGTTTGATTTTACTTTTATTTGAAGGGCCAAAGCTTCGTAATTCCATTTCAGGTTATTTCCAGGGTTAAAAGTCTTTATAAATGCGTATTAAATTCATTTAAAAAAGGATACTATTATGACACAGAAGAGCGTTTCTGGACAACTACACAGGATATACTGTACAGAAAATCAATTGCTAAACAATCATAAACATAGCGAAATGTGAAGTCAAGAACAATCTAAGACCAAAAAAAGGTCAACAACAATTTTAGAAATGAGTAAAGGCTACAGCTCTAAATTAACAGCTCATAGTGTAGAAAGGTCAAAGCAAAGTAAATGATTTTGTATTATTTTGTGAATGCAAAATTAAAGTCGCATATACAGGCGTATACGGTAAGCGCGGCAGGGCCAGCAGGGGTAAGGTTTAGGAGAGCTAAATCCCCCTACATCCAGTGCCATAGTAATGTCACTTACGATATTTAGTAGAGAAAAGGGCTTTTTAGACAAAAAATTGCTATTATAATAATTACTTCTTCCTTAAATTACACTCCGCCACGAGGCAGCACAAAACGCCTAAGTAAAACCAAAAGATGCCTAAGTACTGTAAAACCGAAAAAAAATATTGTGAAATTTTGGACCATGATGTCAATTTAAGTCACCGTTTTTAAACAAACGTATCCAAAATTTTTGAAAGCGGGGCGAATGCGACGCCAAAAAAGCCATTAGATCGATTTATTTGACAATATATTAGCAAACGAGAACGAAGTTAGCTAATTTTTGACTGAAAATAGCGTGGAAACCCCTATTTTCAGTAAAAAAGGCCAAAAATTCGGCAGCGAAAGTATTCTTTTTTTGAAAAATTTTCTCCTCCCGACTTTGAAAATTCTGGGTACACCACTGGGCCGGATTGATGCTTTAGCGGGCACTCCAAGAACAACCCAATCTAGTTGCCCTATTCCCAAAAATAAAAATATTACCGGCAGGGATCTACTTCTACTGCAAAATACCTTGGTCGTACTTCAGATATGATGGTTACAGGTCATCACTGAGGAAGTATTTAAAGTTTTTTAAAAACTACTTGTTAAAGCAAAAGTGTTTTTGCCAAAAAAGGGACTAAAACTTAAACAAAAAAGATCATTACTAGGGTAGGGAGGCGCTCCAGTTTCGGACCTGGACTCCTGGAGCTCCAGCTTTGAACCTGGACTCCTGGAGCTCCAGCTTTAAACCTGAACTCCTGGCGCTCCATGCACGTCCTTTGTGCAGGGCTTTTGACAGAAATTGAGACTACGTAGTCGAAAAACCTGCAAAAAGTATGCCCAATAAATAAAATTAGAAAACTTAACAGTTTTCCTTTTCGTCAGGGTTAAGGTCAACTTGCCCAACTCCTCCTCCATCGAAGAACCTGGCTGTTAGCTAGCCACAATGCTTTAGACCTTTGTTCCTGCAGAGGAACAAAAAAAGTGAACATAAACAATATTGCTTGATATTCTCCTAATCGTCTATCGAAAAACATGACTTCATATAGTGATTAGTTTTGATTATAAAACAAGCTTACCTGCAGCGTGATTCCCATTTTGATGCCAAATTGCTATTCTTAGGAAATCGGTAGAATTTGCAACTACTCATTTTGCTTGTATGATCGCATCCTGGTGCAAAACACAATACCATTCTACACTTTTATCCTATATGCCTATCGCAACTCTGCTCAGAAATACCACATGTCATTAAAT
The DNA here is from genome assembly GCA_963965965.1 of Trididemnum nubilum. Lineage (NCBI taxonomy): Eukaryota > Metazoa > Chordata > Ascidiacea > Aplousobranchia > Didemnidae > Trididemnum > Trididemnum nubilum. The sequence continues at coordinate 34,286,481 of OZ014483.1, read as the reverse complement.
AAGCGTTAAAACGCTATTTTACGGTGCAATAGTGCCCTTTTTAAAATGAATTTAACACGCATTTATAAAGACTTTTAACCCCGGAAATAACCTGAAATGGAATTACGAAGCTTTGGCCCTTCAAATAAAAGTAAAATCAAACAAAAAACGCAGCCCACTAACCTACATTGGTTGTTTGAAGTTGCGTGTATGTAATAATTTTACCATTGATTTAAATGGGCTAATTTTACTATGATCTGCACTAAGAACCAGACAATGGGCATTGTGACGCGCCACTAAATCGGTCTATTACGTATCCTTACACCTTGCACAAAAACATTTCCCTGAACTTTCTTTTTCCAGAATTAACATTTGTCAGAAATCACACTTGCCAGAATGAACACTTGCCTGAAATTACATCTGCCAGAATGAACATTTACCTGAAATTACATCTGCCTGAATGAACACTTGTTTGAAATTACATCTGCCAGAATGAACACTTGCCTGAATGTACATTTGCCAGAATGTACATTTGGCCGAAATTACATTTCCCCGAAAACTTATTTTCCAGAATTTACACTTGCCAGAATTTACATTTGGCCGAAATTACATTTCCCCGAAAGCTTATTTTCCAGAATTTACACTTGCCAAAATGTACATTTGGCCGAAATTACATTTTCCCGAAAACTTATTTTCCAGAATTTACACTTGCCAGAATGTACATTTGGCCGAAATTACATTTCCCCGGGATCCCTGGCTACGCCTATATGCTGGGCAGTTTGTTTCAGAAATAAAAAAGTTTTTAGCAACCTCTGAAGCTGAGTTCAATTCATTGGTTGGTGCGGGTATGGGTTCGAAACCATTCGGGACAAAAGCAGCGGTTATTTTTGCCTTTCGGGAATAAATTCAAGTTTGGACGTGAAGGAGCAAGAAGGTTAAGCTAACCAGGGGCACCAGATGCATGCGCAGATAATTAAGTGGAAGGAGTATCGGTAGCTTCAGAAGAAGCAGGATTCGGACCGGGGTGAGGGTCTTTAATACTTCTCATGACAAACCTATCCATTACTGCCAAACAAGACAAAACGCAGAGTGCAACAGTTACTAAACTACTTTTTGGCCAAGATCAAAGTGACCACGTGCACTCATTGCTAATGCTAGCGTGCTACCCTGGTGCTACCGCAACCGCATCTAACGTCAATTTTTTGATTGTAAAATAGTTACTATTGCGTCACAATAAAATTTTGGAATATTCTTCAAAGATTTTACTTACTAAACAATTTGTAGCTTTGATTTATTTGATTCGGATTCTTAAAGTTATTATTGCTATTTAGATATTCCTGAAGAGGGCCAGTGGTAGTGCCGAAAACGTTCGTTTAGAGAAATTGTAAATAATGTAACTAAATAAAAGTGATAGGCCTAAGCCTAAAATGCACCAAATTTTGTGGTTGCTGTACATTGCGATTATTTGGTACAAAAAGTCGACCTCTTTGCCGAAACTATAATTTGTAGCTTGTCAGTTACATCAAGCAAGGATTGCGATTATGCATTAGGCTTATGCATACCTGGTGCCAGTGCCACCACAATCAATGTACCGATTATAAAGGTTTTTGCGAAACGCAATATTTCGCATCAGTTCAAATCATTAATCAACAGCCTTACGATAGACACTTTATTTAATAGCAATTTAGGCTACTTAGGCCTACCAATATTTTCTCCTATTGTCGCTTTGGGGTTTGAGCGGGCGAAATTTTTGCTTGATGGCGCCGCCCCTTCTGGCCCCCCTGAGTTGCGGCCCTGCCGTAATCGCTTGAAAACTCTATCTGCAGCAGTGAATGCTGCCCAATGCGCAACCAGGATTTTCCTAGAGAGGTGAAACAAAAATTATTTTTGCACAAAAATTGTCTAATTTAGGTCTTTTGCTAAACAAACTGATGCAACTCGAGCGTGTCACAGACCGGGGCCTGGGGACGGAGCCACCCAACCACTGGGCAATGTTTGAGATTTTACAGCACAAAAATAGCAATTTTAATGGCATTTTAATCACCTTTCGCACTTTTTGAAGCGGCATCAATGATTAAATTGATAAAATTCAGAAGTTATTTAAAAAACTTAAATTGCTTAACCCCTTTAGCCCTCCCCCCTTACTTCAGATCAAGTCTAAATACTTTTAAACGCTAATATTTTGACGTTAAATTTTCTAAGTGACTTGGCTAAGAGGGCCTAGGCCCCTTCACAATGGTGCTCCACTCACTGCGACCTAAAAATGTTGAGTGTGCTCCAAAGATCAAAAACAGCGGCTACTCTTTGAAAAAAACGTTTTCACCTATTGTTTATGTCATAATCACTAACAAAGTATCGGTAGCGATTCTGCAGTCTTATATCTCTCTTCCGCGACACATTTGTAGAGGCGTGTTACAGTAAAAAGGCGGGTTATTCCGTCACATTTATGTACACCAGTTGATTGCCAACAATTTGGCAAAAGATCTGAAAACGTCAAAGGAAAATTATGTTTGAAAGTTATTATTGCTATATTTCCATCATTGACTATTGTCTTATCGTTTCGTGATGTTGCAAAAACAGCATTTTGAGTAACTGAAATCGGGGGACGTGGCCCCCTGTAGCGACGGCACTGCATCACTTCCCCGCCTACGCTACTGACCTTTGCGCAGATTTAGACGTATGAAAAGACGAAACTGAAATTTGACGACCATTACGCTTACGTATGGCCAACAGCAGTGGTTTTCAACCTGTGGGCCATAGGAGCATTTTGTGGTGGGCTAGAGCTATTTGGGTAATTGCAAATTCGGTTAAAAAACTGTCTTAATCATTAGGGCTGTGGGGCCCGCTAGAGAGTGAGCTAGCACAAAATTTGCGGTTTTTGGCGTGAATACCATACCTTTTTTTTGTGGGGATCACCTGAAAATTGACAAATTGCGATTAAGCTAGCGATTTAGATGTGGGCAATGGAAAATTTTTGAATTGAAAATAGGTCACGATGATGAAAAATTGGGAAGCACTGGCCCACAGTCTTGCTTTAATGGAGCTCGTTAGGTAAGCGTTTTCTCCTAATAATTATACAATAATATAATGAAATAGGCCTATTCGTATCAATAAATTTGAAGAATAAAAAGAACACCGTACGGAACTGTCATTTTGATTTGAGGTAGGCATTACGCGTCTTGAGGAAAAATTTATTTAAAGCAAAAATTAATGTTTCTCTGACACCAATGTGTAAATTGGTGAAGTGGTTCAATTCGAAAGATTGACAGGAGCCTGGTTGCAAACAAATATTAACTCAAAATTCTCTGGTCAAAAGTACACAGCAGAGAATTCTCAACTGCAGGAAATTCGAATTTTTATCCTATGCAGTTGCAGTCCAGCTACCTCCCCAACAACAATCTCGACAAGATCATTCATTCTACGTTGCTCCTTACCAATGCTGCCACCAGCTACTCTTCAAAATTCACTAGAAGTTTGTGAAACACGAAAATTTTCACAACGCTTAGTGATTTGAATTTAAAATTGAGTTAAAAACAAGACAATGAGACTGCTTTTTAGGTGATCTCAAAAAAAAAAAAAAGGTCTTCATTTGGTAAGTTACAAAAATTTCTCTACATCGTTTCACTAGGACACTAAAACGGACCAAAATTCACTAGATCTATAGAAAATTCACTAGGAGTGGCACCACTGGTCGTAGTTTTTGCGTGAATTTTTAGGTGATCTCCCGAAAAAAAAAAGGTCTTCACTCCAGCGACGCTCGGTTTTCGCGTAATTTTCTTGATCATCTCTAAAAAATAAAAAAAAAGGTCTTTCAGGTATTTTCACATTCTACAAAAACATTCACTAGATCGTAAAGTTCACTAGCTCACTAGACCGGACCAAAATTCACTAGATTTAGTGAAAATTCACTAGGAGTGGCACCACTGTTCCTTACATTGCATTATGCGGTCAGTTTTTGCTACAGGAAGACTCGTAGGTTTTAATTGTGACGTCACGTAATGGAATCATTTATCTTCTTGCTACCTTCGCATGAACTGCGAATGAAATGTTCTAAATTGTATGAAATGTGAATGGCGGGAATTGACATCATAATGAACTTTCCGTAGAAGTGGATTTTGGCTGCTTCGTACTACAGCTGCAGATTTAATTTTGTCGCGAACACAAGACTAATTACACTATTTTTTTTTATAACAATAAATATTTCATAAAAACCCAAGGCTCATTGTTGCTCAGAATCTAAAAAAATGCCAGCCTCCATCAGTAACAAAAAGATTGGAAACAAACAAGAATAAATTTCAAACCTTGAAAGCAACTAAATTTTGTGCTAATTCAAAGCGATGAAATTTTAGTATTTTTCCAGTATTTACAAGCAAAATATTGCAACGATTGTAAAATTACAGAGTGCTGCTTCAAACTGCGCTAGCAACTCAGAAATATTTGGATGTTCTCAAGTCAAAAAAGAGCTCCGTACTTTTTCGCTTTTGCAGTTTTACGATGCTGCAAAAAAGTCTTTGCTCAAGCCAGGCGCGTAGCCAGAAATTCGCAATGGGGGGGGGGCTGTTTGGGGGGTCTGGGGGCAGAACCCCCAGCCGCTGGAGGCCAATGGGGGTCTGGGGGCGAAGCCCCCAGCTGCCGGAGGCTGGGGGTTTGGGGGCAAAGCCCCCAGCCGCCTGAGGCACGGGGGTGTGGGGGCGAAGCCCCCAGCGCTCGAAAATTTTGCATTTTTTTGCAAAAATAACTTCATTTTAGGGCTATTTTGATTAAAAAATAATGATTTTAAAACGTGGCTTAGAAATTGACAGTACAAACAAGATTAAACTGGTAGCATAAATGGGCTATTTGGGAGGTGGCTAATGGTAAAATGTAGTTCACTTGTTTAGATGCTGTTAAATTATAAAATCGAATAGTTCAATAAAACTCACTCGGAGTAATCTATTTCGTATACAGTTTATAGAGAAAAATAATTGGGGGGGGGCTAATGAAAAGAGATTTGAGAGAAATGATTGTTTATTAACAAATACTGAATAGCCCCCCCCCCCTATTCCTTAGTTTATAGTATGTTTGTTGATGACACCTATGTTCAGCATTTTTACACTTGCGATCAAATTTGATTGCTTATTTCTTACTATTTATCAAAGTTTCATTTATTTGTTAGTTTTATTTTTGACAAATTAGCCCCCCCTGAACAGATGTTTCAAAAGATGTTTTAAATCACTATTTAGTCCACTCCAGTGCATAAAACAGTCTCAAAGTGCTAAAAATGTAGTGTTTTTCCCTTTCTGCATTTTGGTCGACATGTCAATGGGGGGGGGGGGGGGGCTATAGCCACCCCGCCCCCCCTGGCTACGCTACTGGCTAAAAACGTGGTATTTTCCAAATTCTGCAATTTGGTCGGCAGTTCATTAGCCCCCCCCTAAATAAACGTTTCAAAATAGTCTAATCCAGTGCAAAAGACAGTCAAAGAAATGCTAAAACGTGGTATTTTCCTTATTCTGCATTTTGGTTGGCAGTCCATTAGCCCCCCCTTCCCCCAAATAACGTTTCAAACTATGCTTTAAATCATTTTTTAGTCTAATCCAGTGCAAAAGAGAGTCTTAGAAGTGCTAAAAACGTGGTATTTTCCTTATTCGGCATTTTGGTCGGCAGGCCAATTGGGGGGGGCTATAGCCCCCCCCCCTGGCTACGCTACTGGCTCAAGCTGACAGAGCATTCGGAATTGGACTCCAAAATAACTTAAAAAACATGGTCGTTTAAATTGACATGAACGTTCTCAGAATTCAAGGAATAATATTAAGAACAAATGAAGCAGCAAATTGGCAAAAAACTATGAGAAGCCAGCTCAACTTAAAATTTATTGGCTCTTCTAAAAAAAGTGTAACCTGGGTAAAAGTAAGCTTGCTTTGCCTCAGTGAACATGCTTGCATCGATTTTTAATTGCTAATTTTCGTTACGCTTGAAGCACAACTTATGATAGCAAATTGACTAATAAGCTAGGTTATATTAATCATTCCGCTAGCTAACTGTTATCGCAACGTTTCTTAATTTCAACTAAAAGTTTGTTCTGTTTACTAGAAATAAATAACCTAAACATAGAATAATTTTTCGAATGAAAAATAGTTTCTAGAAAACGAATTTTTGTGGAAATGTAATTTCTGAAAAATAAGTTTTCGGGGAAAAAGCTTTCGGGGAAATGTAATTTCGGCCAAATGTACATTCTGGCAAGTGTAAATTCTGGAAAATAAGCTTTTGGGGAAATGTAATTTCGGCCAAATGTAAATTCTGGCAAGTGTAAATTCTGGAAAATAAGTTTTCGGGGAAATGTAATTTCGGCCAAATGTAAATTCTGGCAAGTGCAAATTCTGGAAAATAAGTTTTCGACTTTTCGGGGAAATTTAGTTTCGGCCAAATGTACATTCTACCAAATGAGCATTCGGGCTCATGTAATTTCTGGCAAGTGCATGTTCAGGAAAGTGTAATTTCTGGAAAGTGTTCGTTCAGGAAAATGTAATTTCTGGCAAATGCACATTCAGGAAAATGTAATTTCTGGAAAGTGTATGTTCAGAGAAATGTAATTTCTGGAAAATGCACGTTCAGGGAAATGTATGTTCGGGATAATGTAGTTTCGGCCAAGTGTTTTTCGGGGAAAAGTAATTTTTGGAAGATGTTTTTCGGGGAGGTGTATAGGATCCGGTCTATTATCCCTAAGCAATAAAAAAATGTTTGGTTTCGATCCTATAGTATCGTTCCCTATGCAATGTTTGGTTTCTGCTGCAAAACGTCAATACAGTTATGATGTCGAAGAAGTCAGACGACAATGCAGCCAGCAGTAGCATTTTCGGTCGTTAGGCCGATAAGGCAAAGTCCTCGTTTTCATGACGATCTTGATCGCACGAGCTGGTTCAACCCACGATTTGATCACATAGTTGCACTCATAAATAAGATGTTTATTGCTCATGCTCATTCATTGATAGGCAGTAGATGTGAGAAAAACAAAATACACTGAAACGTGAAGAAAAGATTGGCTTTGGGAAATTGAGAGATAATTAAGTGTTTCTGATTTAGCATTAACGGCATTTTCTTTTCAAATTGCTTTGAAAATGTAAATGTGTAATCGTCTTTAAAGTCACAAAAATTGCTATTTTTTCCAAAACTAAAATCCCGATTTGAAAAGAATCCTGCTCCTTGAGCGTATTGTTGTTTTTTTACAAATTTGCATCGATTTGAGAAACATCAAATCGATGCAAAGTGTTTCCATGAACACGATCTCAAAATATATTACGATGGATCAGTTTATGTAAACGCACGCCATTGCTATTGAAATGCTGAAAAGGTGCTGCTGTACGTATGGATGACGTCATAATGACGTTAAGCTACAGATTCGTGCTTGTTATCATACGAATATAAAACTTTTAGCAATAGCTTTTCGAAACATATAAATTAGCATTTGCCCGGAAGTTTGGCCGTTTTACGCTTCCTATTATCACATGGACTATTAGGGCCCGTCTACACTGTGCGTACAAAATTTCCAAATTTTTTACGCTCGTACGTCGAGAGTGTCTACACTATACAAAACGGCGCTTACGAGCGCAACAGCTTAACAGCGTATTCTAGGGGTGGCCATAATATTATGCTGAATTGGATGACGGAAATCACAGATTTATTACAATTCTTTGTTGTTTCGGTTAAATTTGGGTCAGATTATGCATCACGAAAAGTAGTATTGTCTTTTTGATAATTTGAACGTGATTTTTTTCTACCTTCCTCACAAAAAAACATAACGTACGGCCAATCAGTGATCGAGTGTCTGTTACCGAAAAGCTAGATCTGGGTTCGATTCCTGCTTAGCATTCAGCAATAAAAAGGGACACCGTGAAGACTCCACAGTGTGTGGTAGACAAAACGTGGCAGCTTAACTCGAAGACCAAAAGATTTCTTTGCTGTCTCCTGGCCAAAGCAACTTGGTGAATACAACAAAATTACAAAAATAACTTATAGGCCACTGATGCCAGCCCAGCATCAGGATAGCGTGACTAGGGGGGCAGAAATAAATTTTGGGGGAGCACGAGAAGTTTATTTACGTGAATTTAAGAGTGTGGATCAAACGAAAAAGGTGAAGACGTAAAAAAAAAGGTCTTCAGTTCAAAAATTTTCACAAACTCTGGTTTCCATCTCAAAATTTTGCGATTTTTCACGAATCCTAAAGTGAAGACCAAAAAAAAAGGTCTTCGTCCCCAAAGTTTCATGAAATCCGGTGCGAGTCCACAAAAACTACGAAATACAGTTCTTGCTCGCAAATTCTAGGGAGATAAGCACCAATTAGGGAGTCTTAGGCCTCGATTTGTACTCCAGTAGCCCCGAGCGTGTTAATTTCTTCGGAGCACAGTCCTCGCTTGGCGCACAAAAGCAGTCATTTGGGGGGGCACGGCCCCGGAATGCCCCCTCGTGGTGCCGGGCCTGCACTGATGGGCACTAGAGGCTGGTTTCAAAGGTCCGGTTCTTAATTGAATTCCTCTTAGCGGAGAGTGACTCGGTGGAAAGATCTGATCACAATGTTTTGTAGGGTACATTTTGTTTTCAGCTTTCAACTGTTTTTCAGTTCTACTGATACATTCCGTTTACAGAGGTGGAGTCCTCGAGAACACATTTTGAAGTCCTTGGCCTCGAAGCTTCAAGTCCTCGAAAATTGCCCTGTCCTCAGCTCGAGAACAGCAGTATTTTTGGAATCCTTAAAATTTTGTAGATCGTTTTTTGTAGAAAAACTTGTTTTTTCGGAGATTTTTTGATTTTGTTTTTTTTGAGAACACCTGAAAAAAAAATTTTTTTTGAAGACATTATTATTATTTTTTTTTTGGGAGAACACTTGCGCCTGTGTCCTTGCCCTAGAAAGGGTCTGTCCTCGAAAGGGTTGTCTTTGGCCTGGGATATTTTTTTGTGTCCTTGGCCTTGAGCATTGTGTTCTCAACTGCACCTCTGTCCCGTGTCCGTTTAAGCCAAATGTTGAGCGTCTTCCGCCTCTCTCCCATATCAGCTTTTATATAAACTTTATCCAGTCCACCCCCTGGAAACACAACAGACAGTGCGTGATGCGTAGCATGCAGGTGTAGGTTATCCTTTCGAATTGTCGAACAGTTTGAGTGCGCGAACACATTAAACTACAATCTTTTCCGCATTTAATCTCTTCTGCAAAAACAACACGCATTTTATCATTATTGTATTGACTCCTCCCCCAAGCGGTTTGAGTTTACTCCTTGTAATCAATCAGATTGAATTGCATTATTGCATTATAACTCGTAATTTCATAACTAAAATTTTTGTTGACATGCTTATTATTATTCAGTGTTTATTTCAGACTCATGAAGTCCATATACAAGCACTATACACACACACACACACACACACACAAAAAAAAAAGAAACACTGTACAGCAGGAGCTGTTCTTTTCCTGAATGGTGCAACATACATCATCTTCTATTCATTCACAAACCAAATGCCACAATAATGATCAAAGTATATAGAATCATAGAAGCAATCAGAGACATTAACAATTTAAGCCAAAGGTTCTGAGATAAGTGACAGCGTTCAACAAATTTATAAGTAATTTTACGCTGTAGAGCGTAGAACGAATCAATGTTATAGTATATTTGACTTGCTCTGGCACTGTGATAGCGAGTCATGCCATGCAGAATTCTATACGCATCATTGTTGGCAACTTTTAACCGATTTTTAGCTGATGTGGAGTAGTTACACCATAGTTGACTAGCATAAAAACACATGCAGTGTGCACAAAATAAAATGTTTTTCACCTCAATTGAACATTTAAAAAAACGAGTTTTGAGCTTATTGGCTGGCTGCACAATATAAATATCTCGCTTGTCTTGCAATATCAGTATCATCACATAAATCACTGCTAATACTAACTCCAAGATATACCACATTATTCACAAACTTTATTTTCTGACCATCAATATTCATATTTCAAGGCATAAACGTGTACATATCCATTGAAGAAAAAATCATACCAACAGTCTTTTTACAATTAAAAACAATATCATGTAATTTGGCATAATTACTACGCACATCTAATAAATCTTGTAGCCCTCTAGCACTCGCTGCAAAGCAGCATAAATCATCAGCATACATTATTGCAGTATTCATCTTTTCTTTTTTCACGCAAACGCTTCTACTGAACGCTTTTTTTACTACCACTCTGGTAGTTTTGTTTTACAGTAACGCACAAGAATTTGATAATAAAAGTTTGGGATTCAACCCCTCACCCGCTAAACCTAAACTTATTCGGAGAAATGCTTACCCTAGCATAAGCCAAAAATTGAGAGAAATCTCACTGATGTCCAGATACTTGCATTTTCATAAAGCATAAAACGAAAATAGAGCGAACTATGGTAGCTAAAAAATTTCAATTACCCTATACTGCAGTAATATTATTACCACTAAAACTGCAGAAAATTGATTGTACGATTAGAGCATTCAATAAGTTTACTGTACTCCGAGGAGGAACTTTTGAATTCTCTCAATAAGACAGATATTGCAACTTTTGTAATACAACTGTAATCAATATTTTCAAAAACTCAATAAACTAAATTTGTTGCAAGCAAAACCACAAAATTTTAAGCGCAAAGCAGTTAATATTTCAGAAAGTAACACATCGGGCATCTCATACGATTGTAATGTTTCGGAGTGAGTGAGGAACCCTCCATCTGGTTGTCGCTTCACGTAGATATCAGCGCAGATTAGACAAGCACATATTATTATTGATAGTATTGATAAAATGTATAAACAAGTGTAAAGCAAAAGCTACCTCAGACATTTAATCAAAACTTGTAGGTAAGTTCATCTCAAGAGTTTTTGCTTAAAGCAAAAGCTGTCTCATAGGTTTAATCAAAACTTGTAGGAAAAAATAACCAGAGGATTAAAAAGGATGCCAATGTCCAATCAGTCTCAGAAAGCAGATATTTTATGATACATCACCAATACTTTGATTATAAAACTTGAATATGAGTAATGCCTGGATCCTGGAAAAGTCAAGCAGCAACTCTATGAAGCATTAATAATCACCAATGTCTTGATTGATTTCATGGTGGGAAAAGAAAATGTCACAAGTTCAGCCAACAGCACTTAACCCAAGCCATGAGCAATTTTAATTACGGTGTGTTGACCATGAGGCATGTTGAAGAAACACAGAACAAACATTAATGAAATTTGATGACTTTACTTCTGCTTTTCACTCTTATCACTAAAGGGGAAAATGTCATATTGTTAGTCAACAGCGCTTACCCCAAATCATGATCAATTTTCAGTAGGTTGTGAAGACCATGAAGCATGTTGTAGAAATACACAACAAACATTAATGGAACTTATGGCTTTTGGTTTTCAATCATGCAGTTTCAACAATTTTCCAATTATCTCCTACGCGTTGGAGGTCCTAGAGTAAAGCAAATAAAAGTTACTCCTACCAAAAAAAGTTCAAAATTCTGCAAAGTGTCCAAAACCGTCATGAGCAGTAGACATATGAAAAAAACGGACCAATTATGCATAAAACAGTTGCAGTCAAAGAAGAGTCCACAATTTTTAGAGGCAACCAGTTGACACTAGACGATTGACTTGGCCAACTTTAATCTTAGTCCGAACCAGACCCGAAAGATATTTGACGCAAAACCCTAACCATATCAAATTTTCTTGCATCAAACCAGTCACATTAAATCTCAAAAAAGCGCCAATACTACAATACAGAACAAAGTTATCAAATCAAATTAGCAAAATTAAAGCAAAAAAAACAACTTTTTTTAACACTAAACAAAGAATAATTTTTTCTGTCAAAATTAATTCTAGCGAAGACATCACTACAGCATTTTTTAAACCATAAGGCGCAGCAAACTGGAACATACAACTGTTAATTGGCGCGCTGTCGTAGTATCGATAAATGACTTCTATAATTATTATTTTCTAGCATAAAGCGCACCAAATGGCTTCTATAGCTTTTGTTTTAAGGCACAATGTGCGCCAAACTATAAGATGCACTACATTACATTAAATTTATTAAACTCTAAAAAACTTTTTTTAAATCTAAATGGTTTAACTATGAATGAAATTATGGAATCAAATCAAGTCTTTCATTATACATGCTGTAATACATCAAAGCGCATAAAGTTGGCTGGGCCCACCACAGCATCATAGCACCCGAGCAACATAGCTGCCTTGAAAGAAATGTCGCAGCAATATAGAGCCACTGGCAATGCTGTGTTTGATTTGACCAGGCTGATTTAAATCTCAGACCTATACTCCAGAGACGAATGCATTACCACTTGATCAACTGGCCGTAAGAGAGCATAACCAGAAGTACAGATTAAATGCATCAGAGTATAAGGCACAAGTTGGATTTCTTAAAAACTCCAAGTATCATTGGTGCACCTTATGGTTTGAAAAATATGACACTTTAAAATCTTAGATGCACCTAAGAAAAACAAGCAATGCTACTCATATGATACAAGAAACTTGAAATTGTGTAGTTAAGTTGCAGTGATGTGAACACTGTCTTGTCACACAATCACATTAGAAAAAACTTTAAAAGTGACAAATTTTCTTTGGTCCACTGCTAATTTTAAATGATTATTTTAACTAAAAGCAAATGATTTAGATAAAACTTCCAAGTTTGTTGTTTTTATTTTCATTATGAAAACGCTTGAAGTTTTTTTTTTTTAATAAAAGCTCAAATAGCTGGTTAAGATTGTCAATCTAGAAATACACATAACTAACCTTGAAAACTTGATAATGCCACTGTTAGATTGATTTTCATTCTTGAAATCTTTGAGCATTAACGATCACCATTGTTTCATAACTTCATCAATAAGTCTCTTTGAGTCTGGACCAAAGGACCCTATCATTGATAAATTTGTTAAATCCCAAATACTTACAGTTACTATATTTTGTTCATTACAATAAATACTTGCTAATAGAGTCTTAATTTACAGTTCTGAAACGCAGTTGCAGAATATAAAAACTTTTGATTACTCTATCTTATTGACATGAAAGTAAGCCAAACCTATTGGCTTGGCAGTGTCTGCAATTCCACTCAACTATTTGTAGAAGTCTAAAACCTAATAGTTACTGAATAATAAGTGAGCACATCTTGAAATAGAATAATTTTACAAGCCTATATAGCTGTAACTGCACAGCTTATCATATCAGTAGGCTAGTATTAGGGTACACCTAGATTATAGCATTTTAATTCTGCTTTTATTTCTGCAGCTGTAGGCTAACTGATAGTGTAATTCTAATGCTACCGGTATAATCTGTAATGCAGCATCACTGCACCTGCAAAGTGCACCAGTAGGTTAAATCTTTTGAACTAAACTAGACTACAGCAGCTATCAGGCTAAGATTACTAGTTTACTTTAACAACGTGGTATATTACACCCTAGGTACGAGTACCACCAAGACGTAGACCTATCCCACCTACCATACTGGAAGGCCTATTGCTACTGGTTTTGGCCTAAGCTAGTCCCCCTGGTCAGGACTGTGATCTGCATCGCCACACCACACATCAGCTTTAATTTTCAAATTTCTTTACTTGGAATAGGCAACCAAATGTTACATAACATCAAACATTTTATATTTCAATTCTGGGCCTATCGACCTAGGCCTCTTTTTTGCAAGTTTTTCCTCATAGAGCCGCAAATTGACCATTTTCATGTTGAACTAGGCTATTTCAAACCAACACGCATACTTCCACTTTTGAAAATCAAATTTTTTTCAACAAAACTTATGAACCTAATTTTAGCCTACCCCAAGACCTGGCAAACCAGTTTTTAGAATTTCACGCAAATCGTGAGCTTACGAGCTTACAAGCGTACCGGCGAAAAAAATTTGCTCTTTAAGCAAAATTTTTTCGCCGGCAATTTTACTCTTGTAAGGTGCTACGCCCGTAAGGTGGTACACCTGGGCTTACGGAATTTTCCTTTAAAATGAACTAAGGTTACGCTCGTAAGCTGACGATTTTACGCACAATGTAGACCGGCCCTTATAGTCGCTCTTTGTTTTTTATCTGGATCTTACTATAGCAGTGCGTTTGATTTGCCATTTTTCTCCGAACTAATTTATAACGGTTTGCTTAAGCTTACAGGCTTTGTGTGTTTTCAATTGTTGGGGTGAAGTTGACTCAAAGTTAAGCATTAGTTGAAAAAGAATACTTTTTAGCAGAAATACAAAAAATATAAAAAATTAAACAAATCAACAAAAAACGTGAAAAGACGGAGATTTTTGGATCGAAATTATTCGTTTATTACTCAAACCCCACTTGACCCGCAAAGCTGAAATTTGAACGCAACATGGGTGCTTACAAAGGGTTGATGTGCACCGATCTTGGGGGCGCCCCATCACATGACCAAGATTTACAGGCCGAAACATTTAGAAAAACTGTTTCATCTGTCCTAGGCATCAAGAGGGTCTGTCCTCGACAAGTCGGTTCTTGGCATCGGATTTTTTTGAGTCTTTGGCCTCGAAAGTTGTGTACTTGACTACCCCTGAGACTTTTACTTTGATGCGTCAAAGGAGTACTAAAATCTTGTGAGTTTTGCTTTGGCTTTTTCGCCTAAAATTTTTTTGAAACAATGATTAAATTTTTCCAAATCCGGCCATTGCTTCTATTACTGCTTTTTCCAAACTTTCGCTGAAAACTTGTATGCATATAAACGAGGAAAGTGTATATTGCTTCTAATACCAACTATCAGCAGCAATCAACCGACCTGCGTTTCTGCAGTTTGCATTGGTGGCTTCAAGCTAGGTTTTGTCAACTTTTCGTTTCTTGAAGCTTCTTGAATATGGGCAATTATTTTACTGAGCCTCCATCACCTGGTTTCAAACAGGAAGCACATAATTGTTTGAACGTTGGTAATGCAGGTATTATCCCTATGCAATGTTTGGTTTCTGCTGCAAAACGTCAATATAGTTATGATGTCGAAGCAGTCATACGGTAATGCAGCCAGCAGTAGCATTTTCCGTCGTGTGGCCGACAAGGCATATACGCATCATTGTAGGCAACTTTTAACCGATTTATAGCTGATGTGGAGTAGTTACACCATAGTTGACTAGCATAAAAACACATGCAGTGTGCACAAAATAAAATGTTTTTCACCTCAATTGAACATTTAAAAAAACGAGTTTTGAGCTTATTGGCTGGCTGCACTATATAAATATCTCGCTTGTCTTGCAATATCAGTATCATCACATAAATCACTGTTAATACTAAGATTATTAAAGATGGAATTGACAAACTTGTTCCAATGACTATAGCTTATCACAAAAAAAGTCTGTCAAAAAACCATGGCTTACTGTTAAAGGCATCTGGACTTCAATTGAAAACAAACAAAAACTATATAAAACGTGGTTTCTCGAAGAAAACACTTATGAATGAAGTTTTTATAAGAAGTATAGCAATTGTTAGAAGCAAAAACGACCAAACAAAACGTGGGATTTAATTTGGGAACTAACCTTGTAAATTTTGGGAACTCAAAGCAACGCTAAATTAAAACGCGTTTCTGAATAGATGGATGATCGCCAACCGGTTGATTCTTAATTCATATAAAACACAAGCTCTACTATAACCTGATCCAAGCAAAAGCTCTAACCTTTCATGTTGTCTCTTAACAATATTCTCATTGAAATACGACGGGGTGTAAAATATCAAGGCATTCATCTTGATTCAACGCTGAACTTTTCTAATATATTCAAATGATTGAGCGACGAATAACTACAGCCATTGGCATGCTTTGCAGATGAAAATCTATGGCACCTGTTAAACTTTTGCTTTCTGTGTACTACGCTATAGTTTGTCCACATTTAAAATGCACGGAATTTTGGTCTGGAGATGCTCGTCTAAAAATAGTTTGTATAGACTCCAAATGCTCCGGAAGAAATGTCAGAGAATAATACAAGGCTGGCAGATAAAATAAAATCTTCAACGTTTATTCATGAAATTTGAAATACTTAATATTAAGTAACTTTTAGATTTTGAAATTGTCAAATTCATGTTTTTGTTCCAAAAGAACAACTAACCACAATCATTTAAGATTATGCAATAATTTTGGTACAAAAACTAGTCTAAAACCACTGTATGAACAACTACAAGTCCTAAATATCGATGGAATTTACAAATTTAAAATTGCCAAATTTATGGTCAAAGTCAACTTAAACACATTGCCGTTGTTTTTTGGCGATTAATTAACGATTTTTAGAGCATTGTCCTCTCTCCAAACTTACTCGACCCGAAGCGCGTCTTTCAAAAAATTTTTATGAGCAAAGAACATCGTTGATAAAAACTAACCGATCGCTTGAAATTTCTGATGTTAAAATTTGGGATAGTTTACGAAGACATATAAGAGTTAAAGTTTTAACTTCTAGTGACAAAATATCATCAAAGATACTACAGTTTTACTTTTTGCAATCCCGTACCCGTTTATAAGCGAAACCATTACTTGTATGGATATTAAAATGCAGGCTTATTTGTGTGTGTCTGTGTGTTTTTTTCTCTTTTATCCCTTTTCTTTTTTATAGGAATTTTTTTCATTTTTTTTTCTAATTGCCCAAACCAAAACAAAACTTCGCGTTCAGGTTTAAAATCCTACGGCTGAATTCTCTGTCAGTTTCCAGTCTACTAATAAGGAGTCTATTGTTTAATAAACGAAAATACTTTCAAATTTTTAATTTGCCCACCTTTAATTTCATATTTTCCAATGCATTTCTGCTCTCTTCAACATCCTTCAACGCAGCTTCTTTTTGCTCAGTAACCGAGAGAATCAACCTCCATTTCTGATTTCTAAAAAAACGTGTCCAAAACATTTTTAGTGATGAGTTTTTGTGGTTTTAGAAAGACATGACATTAAACAACTGAGCCCAAGACATAGAAACATACCGCGCAGCGCTTTGCTGTTGATGATTTTATTTCGCTTTCGACTTGTTTACCTTAGTTTCAACTAACTTATTACTCCCATTGTGAAGTCACTTTCTCTGATTGTCTGATGATGCTTCTTGAAGCTCGTGAACTCAAGAATAAGGAAAACGATCTCTTTGTGACACCAAAGCTTAGATTCGTTTGGATTGCACGAGTTATTGCAGTTCGCACTTATCAGCCTAATATTGCCCAAACACTTTGTGGGCATAGCATGATGTGAAAGCGAAACAAGCAAAAACTTCTGATTGTGACATTTTTATTAATTTGAATGATTGCAAAACAATGAGACATCCTTATTATGTCGCAAACAAGTGATCGTTTCGACGACGATTTAAGTTTGTAATAGATCATAGACACAAAAGAATAATGCTTGCATACTCTGCAGCATAACTGATATATGGTTTGAGATTAATTTATTATTATTAATTGTATTTGTGATGGTCTGAAACTTTGATTGTTTTTGCCATCCTAAAAAGTTCTATTTGAGATTTTTGCTTGCATTGCAGCTAGGATTAAGCATGCTTAGTTATCAATTATAACTACAATTTTCAAAAGTTTTCGACTTGTATCGTTGCGTTCTCCTTATGGTCATTGTCATCATGATTATTACCGCGCCCTCATCAGGATTATCGTGATCCTGATGAGGGCACAGTAATAGTTTTCCGAATTGCTTGAAAATTATTAAAAAACTAATAACTAATTTTATGAACAATCCTGTGATGCTACTAACGTTAGCTTCGGTATGGTATTTGAAAAGCACCTCTTTTTGTGAGTGTAAATTAACATCTAGTTTGTGGTTTGTTGTTAGTATAGGTAGTGGTGATGCGACAATACCTTTAATTGTTCTTGAAGAAGTGCATAATCTCTGTTATATTGCCACTTAGTTTTAGATTTAGTTTATTTTTGGCGAAATGCAACAAATTAATATAATAAATGACACAAAGATAAATGATGGATTTCAACTTTGATGCACTTCGCCACAGTTCCCATGAGAAGTCCAATCAGGTGACTTACAAACACCTCCAAAAATAGAGGTGAAACATGGGAACTGCGACTAGACAGCACTAATCGAAAAAATATATCAGCATTCAGCATAAACAAAAGCAAAGGCAAACAGAAAACAAAATAAAACAAAGAGGAAACAAACAACGAAAACACAAGGAACTAGCAAATCTATCGTGTGATCTTTGACTGGGTAACAATATATCGAGTGGCAATATATCGACAATACCCTGACTTGCATCAAATAGAACCTCCTAACCTTAACTTGCCGTTCAGCTTGGTCCATTTCCTCTTGCAATTCTTCTTTTACTCTCAAATAAAACAAGGGCGATTGCTAAACATAGGTTAAGGTTAGGGTTGTTTATTTGATACAAGTCAGGGTTTTTATTGCCGATATATCACGGGTTTCCAAACCTTTTTGAAGGAGTGGCAAATATGGGGTTTCGATACGTCCCGTTTTTGAGGCCTTGTCCCGGTGTCCAGCCCTGTTAAAGAGGATGAAGCATTCAGCCAATTTTGGTTGTTTTAATGATTAAAATGAAAACATAATTTTTGAAATTTTTTGTTTTCGCTTTGAGACTGCGGTTGCAAAGATATTTAACAAATACAAAGAGACATTTCTCTCAAAAGTTTTTGGAAACCCTGAATTTGTTCTTCCAGTTCGAATTTCCAGAAAAGGGGGAGGTTTTGCCAAATGGATTGGTCACGTGATGTGACTGAATAAATTAACATGATTCAGTCTCTCTTTTTCCTGGAAGTTCTTGCTGAGAGAGCAGTTTCAGGGTTTCCAAAAACTATTTTAGAAGGCTATCGCTTTGTATTTGTTGAATATCTTTACAATAGCAGCCACAAAATAAAAAAAATAAAAATTCAAAAATAATATTTCCATTTTAGCTATTACAAACTACCAGAATTGGCTGAAAACTTGACCACCTTTAACCATCTTGTCCCAGTTAACAGATTTGTGCCAGATTTTTGAAATTATTACTTGATTCTACTGGAGGCGAATAAGTTTCCTGTATTTATTTGTTTTTCTCTTCACTTAAATTGCAGTAAATTACAGCTATCACGTAAAACAAACTTAATGTTTTTTTTCCGCAAAATGTATCAATTGAACCTTATAACCCATTGTATTGAGGTAACTTCTGCAATTTAATACCGTACTCGTATAGGAAAGTAGATGAGACAGCTTCACTAGCCGGAACGACATGGTCTTTCGCGCTACATTTCAGATTTTAATCATATTTAGATTTATAAAAAATCAAATCTGTTATTATACTCGATGTATTACGCTAAAACGTGTACCGAGTTTGCGGGGCCCCATCTCCGTGTCATTTTGCCCGGACCACACTGCTCATTTCGAAGAAATGTTGCAGCGGTTGGCAACACCATATTGTTTTGACCGGCCCGAGATTTGAACCTCAAACCTTCTGCTCCAGAGACGAACGCGTTACCACGCGATCAAATGGCCAATTTTTTATGTTTATCACTCTACTTTTTTAGTCCCAAAATAGGAGTAAAACCATAATGTCGCGTTCGAAACCCTGATTCCCTCACACTATGACTTACTGTCCCTTTTTCTTCGGCTTCACTATCGTTGTCCAGGAGTCTTGGTTCAAGTTGAGTATCCGGTTAATGAAGTATTATGATTCCATTTAGTCTTCCAACTCCAGTTCTTTGCACCACAGTCTTTACCACCAGGATCAGCCTGGCATACACCCTAATTTAAAACCTATTTAAATAGAATCAAGAGTTAGCAACGAAGTAAAAAAACTGGCTCAATTAGACGTTGTACTTCAATTCTAATTTCCTAAATTTCTAATACCGTATCATTTATATTATTGCTGCAAACAGTCGATTGCATATAACCAGGGGTGCCGAAACCCGGGGGGGATATATTTCCCGAATAATTTGACTGTATCCCCCCCAATAACTTGAGTATGGTCTTCATCAGCATCCCCCCCAATAATTTGACTCTGGTGTGCATCTAAGCGCAGGTCTTTACCCGAATTCGGGGGAAAAAAAGCGTTCCATTTTTGGTGAAGACCTTTTTTATATTTTTTATTTTTATTTTTGGTCTTCACCTGAATTCGGGGGAAAAAAGTGTTCCATTTTTTGGTCTTCACTTAATTTGCTCACCTGAACAAAATCGTGGTCGAGGTTCATCCCCCCAATGTCAAAAATAGGGCAAAATTGGGGTAAAATTGCAAATTATCCCCCCAATGCTCAACAAAGATATGCACCACTGCATATAACTGTTCTAAACAATCAATACTTGCAGAGATACACAATGGTTTGGCGATTTTGCAGTAACAGATTAAAACGTCGCTCTGCTTCGACAAACATTTGTAATTTAAAATCGTGGTCGAGGTTCATCCCCCCAATGTCAAAAATAGGGCAAAATTGGGGTAAAATTGCAAATTATCCCCCCAATGCTCAACAAAGATATGCACCACTGCATATAACTGTTCTAAACAATCAATACTTGCAGAGATACACAATGGTTTGGCGATTTTGCAGTAACAGATTAAAACGTCGCTCTGCTTCGACAAACATTTGTAATTGTAATTACATTTTATTCACCAAGTTACCTTGGCCAGGAGACAGCGAAAGGACCTCTCGGTCTTCGAGTCAAGCTGCCACCTGCCCATCTGTCTACCACACACGATGGAGGCTTCACACTGTCCCTTTAATTGCTGAACGTCAAGCAGGGAAGCTGTGAATACCAATTTTTATAGTCTTTGGTTTGACTCGACCGGGATTTGAACCCGTGTCTACCGCTTCAGTAGCAGACGCTCTATCCACTCGACCACTGACGCTCTGTCTACTCGACCATTTGATCATGCGCTTTGACAGAAAAAGAGCGCCTGAGCATGCATTACAGAATCTGTACTGCCGGTGAGAACCATGATGACCACGGTTCGACACCAACAGAAGACACTGATTACGACGAAACAACCCACAAGTTTGGGTTTAAAGACATGAAATCAAATCTTTCGTTACTCTTGCTCTTTTACGCTATAAGGCGTGAAATGAGTATGCAGAGCCCATCTCCACGATATTACGACCGAGTAACATCGCTTATTCTTCCGAAGAAATGTCGTAAAGGTGATGAACGTTATTAGCAACCCTGTGTCTGGTTTTACCACCCAGAGATTTGAACCTTAGATCTACCATTCCAGAGGCGAACGAGTTATCGCTCGTCAAACTGACCAGTCTTTTTCGTATCATATCTCATCCACAACTTACTAAACGATGCTTAAAACACATGTCAACTCTACTCAAGTGAAGTCTCCCATTCAGAGGGCTACAAAAGGCGTCTAAGGGATGCTTATTTGCTCATCAGCGGTAGCAAATAGTGTGGTGATGGGTTGCTCAACCTTTGAGTGGTGTGGAAAGGGCCATTTTTCTTTCCCGGGTTCTCCAGTCAAGCTGGGGTTTTGTAGTAAAGCATTTCTGCTGCACCAGTTTGCTTTCATCCAGGCACGTAGCCAGGGGGATGGGCGGGTGTTGCCTTCCCAAAATTTTATTTTGCCCCCCTCCCCCCAGATAAATTTTACTTGACCGTTTACATTTGAAGAAGGAGAGAAAAGGGCTGTAGAAATCATTTATTGTCACTGAAAACTCGAAATTGCAGTTCAAGTCACTGACATAAATCACCAACAGTACTTTCACAATCTTCGTATCGTACTTCGTTTAACCGGCATTTCATATTATTATCCGTCCAATAAATCAGAATATTTATGCGGTAACAATCAAGAATTTGAACAGTATAATTTAAAGTTTTCCAACAGGTTTCTTATTCTAACGTGACAAAGCTCCTCTGTTCCAGAATTCGGCTCAGTGCTGTTAGAATGAGACAGTAGTTTTATCAGTCGTTTGTAGGATTTAGTGGACGTTACTGACGTTAACTAATGTTATTAATGCTCATGTTGTATTTCCTTTTTCAAAAGTCAACGTTCGAGTTTAAAGTAGGGTTTGAGTTAGATTTGAGTCAGAATTTGTAAGAAAAACTAGATAGAATTTGCCAGTGAAATACAGTAGAGCTTTTCTTAATATAACCATCGACCTTTGCAATACAGTGTGACCAGGGCTGCGAACTCAACCAATTTTTATTCGAGTTCCAGTTCGGCCCGTTTTAGCAGGTCTGAGAAGTTCGAGTTGTGAAATTTTTTTGAGTTTAAGTTCGTCTAACGATCGAGTTTTTTTCGCGTTCGAGTTGAAGAGTTTGCAGCCTGAGTGTGGCTATCCTTAACTTTAAAATGGTATTATTTGGCTTGGCACAGTATGTTATTTAAGCTATAATAGTCGTGATAATTAAAAACGTACGTGCCATTTGAGAGTTTCCATGATGTATTGTAATTTTTAACATATATTTCATGCAACATATGTATGTGTGACCTAACGCAATCCGATGTAAAGTTTTCATGGTTACAACAAACCAATACGAGGCTTCTGCTAACTGCATGAGCGAAACAAAAATGATTGGTTTCAAAACCATTCAATCGCGAAGACTGGCACAAAAATGTTGCCCCCTCAAAAAAAATTCCGATCTAGCTGCGTGCCTCCTCTCATCCACAGAAATGGGTCGGGCAAGTCCAACCAAACGACTCACATTTGCGGCGTCAAATTCGCGTTCTAATTCACCTCATTTCATTCTCGATTGTTTCACTTCGGTTTTCAGTTGCTTGAGATAATCCTGATCAACTTTTCCACCTGCCGTAAAGTTGCTGACTAAACTTGCTGCTCCATATACAAATTTTTTGCATGAATGGTATAGGCAGAAAATTAGGCTGGATTTTCGATGCCTCTGGTTTGGCCATCCAATCATTGACACAATGCTAAACGTGTTGCATTGCCTTATATAGGCAGTACAATTAAGCACTTATGCAGTTAACCTACCGGCAGTGTAATTAGCATGGCAAATGTCAAAAAACACCTTGCAAGTCTAAAGGTGCGATTACGAAGCGAAGGTTGGCAACCTTCGCGAGTGGTTGCTTACGTCCCTTGCTCAAATTAGGCCAACTACCGATATCAAAAAGAGATTTTGTTTTAAGTGAAGTTAGCAACTTCTTGCAAAGTTTGCAATCGGTTGAAACCTTTTACAAGTAGCCAATGACATCAAATTTTGGTTGCTCTGCATCAGTGCCAATGCACCTCTAATTACGCGAAAAAGGCTTCAAAATCAAAAATAGCGATCCTGATGACAAGGAAGACGTATACGGTACTTTTAATTCATGCCTTGGAATTTTTCAAACTAATCGTTGAGTAAGATTGTGTCTTATAGAAGATACTCACCTCGGTGTAGCTTCTCATGTATGCATTGCAAAGAAGCCAACTTTTTACTTGACGAAAATTCTAATAAAATTTGACGAAAATTGGTGTAGATTCTCATGTACGCATTGCAAAGAAGCCGACTTTTGACGAAAAACGCATTTTTCAAAGTATGATCACTTAAAAGATAGCGAGAAAACGCATTGCAAAAATTTATTTTCAAAATAGATTTTGAGAATTTTGTAGTAAATAGGTGTAATAATTGATAAGATAGTAATTGAATAAGATTTCATTTTTACTGATGATCATCGTAGCTAAGTCCGAGACGTTTCGAAATTTTACTATTTTAAATAAGGCTTTGCAATCTTTAATCAAATTATATGTAATAAAGTCCAAGATTAAATTTTTCAGCTTGCTCTATGTATTGCGAAGGTGTTATTGATGTGCATATTTATCCTCCTGCCACTGGACAGCTTATATATCCATCTGTCGGACGCTAACTATTGGACAATCCGCACACTTTTTGTTGCAATGACTACTTCGTGATTGGAGGAATTCGCACCTGCTTAGGAGTTTCCAATGATCAAGTGTTCGTGTGGATTTCTTTACATTGTTGTCCCTTGAATTTGCTGCTTGTTCAAAGCCACCAAACAGAGATAATGATCGTAAAGCGTCTTATCCAAGCAGAGATAATGATCGCAAAGAGATTATAATTTAGTTGTGATGCTTTGACGTTTGCTTGGCCAGAGCTTTTAATATTTATTCGTTAGCGTGGTAAGGTGGGAAAGCTAACAGCGTTTAGGACATTACTAGCCTAATATTTTGCCGGAAGCACAGGATAAACTTGACAATTAAGATAAAAAATAAGAAACGTTACGTCTCGCTTTATCTTACTCGGTGTATATCTATATCTTTCAAGGATGAAAGAGGTGCTTCAGTTGATTTGCAAAATGATCTCTGGGGGTATCTCTAACCGGCTGATCAGTGTTGACTAATTTTGAGGCAAGAGTGCTGACAATAATTATGGAGGAAAACGTAGAGCACGCTCAAAGCATTATAGCTTTTCGCTTTCCAAAGATACTTTCAAGGAGGGAGTTGGGCTTCGAGAAAAATCAACGGGATTGGATGGAAAAGAGGCTTCCTTTAATGGCTCTTGAATAGCTCTTTGTGGAAATTTTCTAATTGATTGATCAGGGTGTTGCATAGGAAGGAGGATGATCCGGGAGAGGTTTATTATGAATCATGGTAACACCGGTATCACAAAGGCTTTGCAGAGAAGAAAGAGGGGTTTTTGGAGGGACCCTAAAAAACGGTAGCATTAGAGCTTAAGGCTTTATGTCTCGAGTAAAACTTGGAGCATAGGGATTGTACATGGGGCCCCAAAAGAACGAGTTCGGTCAAAAAAATTGGCAGTGGCGTTGAAGAAAAGATAGATGCACGGAAGTGCTATCAGAGGTTGAAAGGTTGTTGAATGGGTATCTTTGCTGAAGAAAGAAAACTCTTTTTTGGTGGGTTTTTGTGGTATTCGCCATTAATTAGACCAACAATCCAACATCGTGAGGAAGGACTGGACAGCAGCGGAGGCTCTGAGTAGGTCAGATGGGTAGGAGGACCAGAAAGTAAAATGATCTTCTTATTCTTACGTATGAAATCAACAAATGCCCGGCTGTGTGCCCAATCTCAACAATAACAACAACAGAGGAAATAGTTAAGGTTTTGTTTGCAAGATTTTGTAAAGACAGAATCACCACTGTAAGTTACTCAGTTCCAAATGAAATTAGCAAAAAAAATATTATTGGGATTAAAATAAATCCTGAAAATATTAAACCTACTACGTGATGAAGTTAAAACAAACTGACGTCGATTTATAAACAACTACCAACGCCAAACCGATCAGTGGTTGAGTAAATAAAGCGTCCACGGTAGACTCAGATGTGATTCTCGGTTAAGTCAAACCAAATACCGGTACCCGGTACTATAAAAATTGGTATTCACAGCTTTCCTGCTTGATTTTCAGCAGTGGTGCCGATCTTTGTTGAGCATTGGGGGGGATAATTTTCAATTTTGCCCTATTTTCAACAATGGGGGGGATGAACCTCGACCACGATTTTGTTCAGGTGTGGAAATTTAGTTAAAGACCAAAAAAAAAAAGCAATTGGAACACTTTTTCCCCAAATTCAGGTGAAGACCAAAAAAAAGGATCTTCAACAAGACTAGAACACTTTTTTCCCCCAAATTTGCGCTCAGATGTACACTCATTCAAACTATTGAGGGAATACAGCCAAATTATTGGGGGATATATCCCCCCATCCCCCTCTTGTTTCGGCACCCCTGATTTTCAGCATTAAAAAAAAACAAAAACAGATTGAAGTATCTATCCGCGTGTGGAAGACAGGTATACAGGTGGCAGCGTGATTCGAGGACCACAAAGATGCCTTCGTTGTGTTTTGGCCATGACAACTCGATGAAAAATTTTTATTCGCCAAATTGTCTTAAGCACAGAACAAATTGCGCTGTCCGGTGACTGAAAGATAAATATGCTTAACATGATCTACAAAATGAAGCACTTCATGCTCGGAGGAATCCGCACGTGCTTTGGAGATTTCTTTCGACTTCTTGTCCACTGAATTTGCTGTTGTTCGAAGCCGTCAAGCATAGAACATAATCGTGAAACGCCTTATTCGAGGACGGAAACATGACCAGGGTGCGTGTTGAACCGTGGCCACCGAAACAACAAGGCCTCACGCATGGTTTTGAAAAAGGCGATGACGTCATCGCGAGTAGGCTGTCTGGCGAAAACTTTTTTGCTTGCTAGCGGTAGGTGACTGCTGTGAAAAACTACATTAGTTAACACTTAAAGTGAAGTAATTTAGAGTATTATGAACACAATACCTGGCAAAAAATTATAGATAGGCTACACCGCATTCTTGCGATATTGAAAAATTAGAATAAACAAATATTCTTTTTGTTTTTGATCTTAGCGCAGTAAAATAACTTGAAGATTTGTGCAATGTAAAAGGTAATTACTCTGCAATTTGTACTACAGATAGAAGTGCGAATATCACAATTTGATGAATCTCTGCGTAACCAAATAACACTGCTTTTGTACCACATAACAGTTACAGTAAAAATAATATAATATTGTGATTTGCGAAAACATTCAAGAAATACTGTAAACCAAGTATTTAACAGCAAAAATCTTGATCATACATAAACCCAAGTATTTAAAAGCAACTAACATTCATTGCAGAGTTAATATTTCAATGTTGAAAATGGTCTCAATGGATCACGACATTAAAACAAATATATAGATATTATTTTGTCCATTACTATAGCTATGCCATTTCCAATATAACTACTAGATTTTCAATGCGTTTAACTTATTGACAGAAGTTGATATCAGCTATTTCAAATAAAATCAAATGAGAGAAAAAAAACACGTTTTAATACTACGTATGGGGCGCCGTTTGTGTACCCGAATTTGTGCAAATTTTTTTTGCATATTTAATTAAATAGTCATTTTAATTAAATTTACAAAAATAAATATACAAAAAAAACTAGTGCAAAAATAAATATACAAAAATTTTTTGTGCGGACTTTTTTTGACTATTTATTTTTGCAATAAGAAAAAACTGCGCAGAATATACCGTTGCAAAACTTAATAGTCAAAAAAACTGCGCGCAAAATAAACCGTTGCAAAAATAAATCGTCAAAAAAACTGCGCACAAAATAAAGCATTGCAAAAATGCGCTGCAGACATTTTTGTATAATTGTTAATGGAGCGTGGCAAAGTGCTTTCGGCTGCTCATAGAGCGCATTAAAGAAGAGCCGATAGCGCATCAAAGAGCAGCCGAGAGCGTTTTGCCACGCTCCATTAACAAATATACAAAAATGTCTGCAGCGCATTTTTGCAACGCTTTATTTTGTGCGCAGTTTTTTTGACGATTTATTTTTGCAACGGTTTATTTTGCGCGCAGTTTTTTTGACTATTAAGTTTTGCAACGGTATATTCTGCGCAGTTTTTTCTTATTGCAAAAATAAATAGTCAAAAAAAGTCCC
This sequence comes from Trididemnum nubilum, assembly GCA_963965965.1. NCBI lineage: Eukaryota > Metazoa > Chordata > Ascidiacea > Aplousobranchia > Didemnidae > Trididemnum > Trididemnum nubilum. The sequence goes on along the minus strand of OZ014483.1, from coordinate 34,259,204 downwards.
CACAAAAAATTTTTGTATATTTATTTTTGCACTAGTTTTTTTTGTATATTTATTTTTGTAAATTTAATTAAAATGACTATTTAATTAAATATGCAAAAAAAATTTGCACAAATTCGGGTACACAAACGGCGCTCCATAACTACGCATTAATGAATACTGAACGATTGCAAGGTATTTATACAGTACACATAAGTTATTGAAGAGTTTATGGGGCGCCGTTTGTGTACCCGAATTTGTGCAGTGTTTTTTTGCATATTTAATTAAATAGTAATTTTAATCAAATATACAAAAATAATTATACAAAAAAAAACTAGTGCAAAAATAAATATGCAAAAATTTTTTGTGCGGACTTTTTTTGACTATTTGTTTTTGCGATAAGAAAAAACTGCCGTAGAACAAACTGTTGCAACAATGGATAGTCAAAAAGACTGCGCGCAAAATAAACCGTTGCAAAAATAAATCGTCAAAAAAACTGCGCACAAAATAAAGCGTTGCAAAAATGCGCTGCAGACATTTTTGTATATTTCGTTAGTGAAGCGTGGCAAAGTGCTCTCGGCTGCTCATAGAGCGCATTAAAGAACAGCCGATAGCGCATCAAAGAGCAGCCGAAAGCACTTTGCCACGCTCCACTAACAAATATACAAAAATGTCTGCAGCGCATTTTTGCAACGCTTTATTATGTGCGCAGTTTTTTTGGCAATTTATTTTTGCAACGGTTTATTTTGCGCGCAGTTTTTTTGACTATTTACTTTTGCAGCGGTATATTCAGCGCAGTTTTTTCTTATCGCAAAAACAAATAGTCAAAAAAAGTCCGCACAAAAAATTTTTGCATATTTATTTTTGCACTAGTTTTTTTTGTATATTTATTTTTGTATATTTGATTAAAATGACTATTTAATTAAATATGCAAAAAAACACTGCACAAATTCGGGTACACAAACGGCGCTCCATAAGAGTTGCCAATTTTCTTCTTTTTGAAAACTTTGCAGCCCCAAATACATCGTTTTTCATAAAGCAATATTTGTTTAGTAATAAGTTAACACAAGAGTAGATTGCCATTTTAACCGATTAAATAGACTCATGATTGGACGAACAGGGAGCCAAAAAGTCGAGCAACGTACAGTACTTCATCCTCCAGTGTAGCTAAAATTGAATTGACTGAAAGAGCTCGTTGTGAGTTTGACCTGAGAAATTCGTCAAAAGCATGCAATCTTTTGTATTACAATATAGCTTATGAGTCCTATGTGCAAAATGTCAGCATTAGGATGTAAAAGATTTCCACTACTTATGCCTTTGATCAAAGAATAGTCGAAGCTGGTATCATCCACATCACTGGAGACTATGCGAAGTTTACACTCCTCGCACTTTAATTTTTTGTTCATGGAATCACAACAATAACCGCCAATATAGGCAATCACGGGAATGGTGTCGCTGGCAGAACTAATGTCTTCTTCCGTAATAGCAACTGGAATGGGAAGAAAGTTAGATGAAGATGTTTACTTTCCTGTTTTTCTATTTTTTTCATCAAATGTTGAAGTTGTACGCAGAATTTCGTGAGGATGAAAATGAAGTTTGCACACCTAGAAATACAAGTAGAATATTAATATACTTGCTTCGAAAATCGCAGGGCGTGTGATCAAAATAAACCTAAACTAGGCCATTTAATTTATAGAACAACCCTCTGTAACACATCATAACATAAGTTTTCAGGTTATGAGCAAAATATTTAATTATCATACGCGACAAAAATCTAATCAAAGCTTGATATTTCTTCGTAGTATATGTACACAATTAGCTTCCAAAATAATATTTTCCGTATAGTATGTTGCACCAACTTTAAGTGGCATCGAAAAATTATCTACCGTACTTCAGCAAGTAATGAAACAGCCAATAGTAGTCTTGAACACTTGTTAAACTTACTTTGCTATTTTTGGATGGAATAAAATCTTTTCTTTTAATAGAATGTATCCATTTTTTCTTTAAATCGGTTTCTTCAGAGAATCCGAAACGGGCTACTTTGGGACTTGTATCATAATTTCCTTTGCAGTTGGGCACACTACATCTATAAGACTTCACTTCGGAAGGTACCAAAATATTCAAAGTAAAAGTAGGTTAACAGATTTTAATTGCATAAATTAAAATTTTGTCCTGCGACAACCACAGTCGTAAATTTAAAACAAAACCAGTATTAAACTAGCAAAGAACTCAGTTCAACAACATTTGCTAACTATTCTTGTCCTAACTCATACATTTAATAGCTTGCATGCATGCTGATGCAAGGTAAAGATGATACGCTTACTTATCATTTGCAACTTAACACAACACAATCTAACTGAGCATGATCTAATTGGAAACTTTTACAGAATCATGGTTTCATAATTCTTGCGGTTCTGTAACCGTAATTATTTCAGTGTGCTTGAAATTACTTTTAAAAATATTGTTCGCTGCATTGTCCTTTGACCTGGTACATTGTCTTTTTATAGTTTTAGTGGTTATTTTTACTAAGAACTCATACTAAAATACACTGTGCGTAATTTATACAATGGTACTAATTAAGTTAGTAAGAGGTAATATTTGGGTAATTTCTTAAAATACTGAGTACTAAATTATACTGCAAAATACTGTAAACGTTAATAACATATTTCTTAACTGATTAGTGCAACTGAGCAAAAGTACTTATTGCTGAACTGTCACTCTTTCAGTGAAACGCTTGTAACTGTGCTTTACAAACTAATGCAAGTCTCACGATTTCGCACTTTTGTTAGCTAACAAAACAACAGCGCACAAAAGTAGGACAATCAATCGGACTACTTGTAGTGACGTCACAAACCATGCGTGAGGCCTTGTTGTTTCGGTGGCCACGGTCCAGATCATGCGATAAGGTCGTCGTAAAAATGACCTTTGAGCACTATCGGCTACGCAGAAGTATATGAGCTCGACACCTCGTCGCGACTCCATTCAGAAGTTATGATTTTCGATCCTTTGATATACCGTATATTGAGCGGACAGATTGACATAATTTGTTAACTGCTAGATGAAAATAATAAGCTGCTCTGGATACAAAATATGTCGTGCATGACGAATTATTTTTCAATTTCAATCTGTTCTACAAGACTAAAAATTGAATTTTCCTTTTTTTTTCAATAGATTTACGCTGCAAATATACAAAGTAGCTGTATTTACCAATTAATGAAAACAGCCATAAAGTCAATTGATTAAACCATTGCACAAACAAGATTTTGCTCGAGTAAAATTTTATCAGCTGCTATGTCCTCAATTAAAACTCAAAATGCAATAATAAAAGAATTAAAAAAATTCCAGGTGTTAACTAGTAACTTGATTTTACAATAATATGAAAATAATGTGTTTGATATAAATGTCCAGCTGTTGCAAAATAATATGTAACGGTACACAGCATACACACTTAAAATGATTACACCTTATCAGTTATCAGCTGCTGTCTCTGGAAACCGACCAGTTGGCTGAGCGGTAACGCGTTCGTCTCCTGAGCTGGAAATCTCGGGCTGGTCAAACCGGACACAATATCGCGAACGGCTCGCCACCGCTGCGACATTTGTTCAAATGGAGCTGCTGCGTTGCCCGGGCGCAATGACGTGGAGATGGGTCCCGGCCAACTCGTTACACGCGTCGGCGTAGTACAGCGAGTATAATGAAAGATTTATTTGACGAGCAGTCTCTTGATCAGCGGACGCAGGCGCGGCGTCGGGATAGCGTGACTGGGACGGGGAGAAAAAAATTGTGGGGGGGCACGAAAAGTTTATTATTTGAATTCGAGGGGGCACGAAAAGTTTATTCGAGTGTGCATGAAACGAAAAAGGTCAAGACCAAAAAAAAGGTCTTCGTCCCAAAAGTTTTATGAAATCCGATGTGGGTCCACAAAGATTACGCAAAAACAGTTCTTGCACGCGAATTCTAGGGCGGTGAACACCAATTTTGGAGTCTTAGGCCTCGATTTGCACACCAGTAACCCCAAGCTTGTTAATTTCTTCGGGGCAGAGTCCTCGCTTGTGGGGGGAACAAGCAGTCATGTGGGAAGGCACGGCCCAAGAATGCCCCCCGTGGCGCCGGGCCTGAGCGGACGTCAGTTAGAGAATAGGAAAGTGAAAAAATAAATATAGTCGGTTGTTTCTTTACCCACCGACTATTGAAGTAAAACCATCAAAGTTTATGTTATGTAGTTTTTTGCATCCTTATCTTGAAACTGTATATTTGCCCGACACATCAAATCAAATCTCACCGTAGTATACTCGCTGTATTAATCTGAAGCGTGTAACGAGCTGGTTGGGCCCATTTCCGCGTCATTGCGCCTGCTGCGGACTACACAGATCCTTTCCAATTAATATTGCAGCGGTAGCGAGCCGTTGATAGCACTGTGTCCATTTGATCGACCCGAGATTTGAACTTCAGACCCACCACTACAAAGACGAATGAGTTACGGCTTGACCAACTGCCCGGTTTGAAGGACATGTTAGGAACTCGTTTAGGTTACATTGTGGTCATGTGGCTACGAAACCACAAAAAATCTCTGCGATATTATTAGCGTTATCGAATGTCTCATCCCCCTCGTGGTAAGCTACTTTTATTAGCATTTCAAAACTTATTATTCTAGTTCTTAGAGGAGTGTTATTAAGCAGGGAGTTACTATCTCACCCAAACTTTTTTAAACGAAAATGAGGTATAAGTTATTCGCCCGCCGCATTTTCATTTATTTTTAAGGATCAAAATTAGGTTTGATTTAGGTTAGGTTTGGGGTTAGTTTTAGAATAAGAATTTGGGTTTGAGTTAGATTTGGGTCAGAATTAATAAAAAGAAATGATAGAAATTTCGGGTATAACAGTATCTTCCGATTAAAATTAAACATTCAAGGTGATGCTGCATAGTAAAGTTCAATTGTTTCCTTCGATGCCACCTGAGCCGGTGTGCACATTCTTCGCGTTCACTGCTCCAGAGAATTCACTCTTAATATTGTCTGTAAAAAACAACAACATTTTATTAGTTTATGAATAGCGGCCAACTGGTAGTGCAAATCAATCCAACGAGTAATCGAGTCAACTGGACTGTGAGGTTCTTATATACACCGTGAGAGTTGCAGTGACTGAATTAACACGCTCCCCTAAACAGCTGGTCAAGGACATTTTTAAAGAGCTTGAGGAGAAAAACCGCTGAGCATATTTGAATGTTTGTACAAGACGGAAGAGTTAAGCTTTGATGAATTTATCATTTTATGCTTCACCCTCCCTCTTTTAATTATTCTGATGTTTTGAAAGTTTTGAAATTTCCTGTTCGATCAGTCGAGCTGACAAGACGTGTTTTGGTAAGCTCTCACAGCTTCAGAAAAAAGGTGACAAAATGCCTGCTAAAAAGTTGGACGAAGAATTTCGACAAAGCTGTTCAATTAAGGTAGCTGAAATTCTACAAACTCAAATTGATGAAAGGTGCAAGGCAGCGGTGCAAAAGTTTAAACAAGGCTACGAAGATGAAATAGCAACATTGAAGGCAGAAATTTCACAGTTAAGCAACAGCCAAGAATTTATCTGCTCGCAATATGATATTTTAAAAATCGAAAACGATAAACTAAAGAGAGAAAATGCAACACAAGGCAATGAACTTCGGACTCTTAAGACAAATTCTACCAAAATAGAGAAAAAAGCGGAAATAGAGGCAATTAAACTTGATGGCATCGACCAGTATAGTCGAAGACAAAATTTAGAATTCCACGGCGTACCGCAAACAAGCAATGAAAACGTAATCAATATTGTTGTTAAAATTGGTAAAATGCTTGGTGTGGACATCAACCAAAATGATATCTCAACAGCACATAGACTTCCACAAAAACCTCATTCGAATCGGCGTAGTGAATCAGATGAACCACCACCACCCCCATGAATCATCAAACGTTTTATTAATCGAGACCTTCAAAATTTTATTTACAGCAAACGCGCAGTAGCAAAAGATATTGCAAGTAAGGACTTTCCGGTAGCCGGCATGCAGAGGCTGTATTTAAACGAAAATCTGACTCAATCACGCAAGCGTTTACTATGGCAGACGAAACAAGCAGCAAGGACAAGAGACTATTCATACATTTGGACTCAGAATGGAAAAATTTATGTACGAAAAAATGAGAATTCCGATTCTGTGTTGATTAATAATGAAAGTGAATTACGAAATCTATGAATATTAGTGACTCTGATATTATGGTTTATTGAAAATTATTGAAAATTTCTCTGCAAATAGTCGAAAAAAATGCCCCTGGGGCATTCAAGATTATTCAATTTGTTGTACGTATGATGGAGTCGATGATATCGATAAAACGTCCAACTCGCTTCCCAATTTAAGTATATGTCATGTAAACATAGTGAGTCTGAACAAAAACATTGATAAACTTGAAGAATTTCTAAATAAATTTTCCCATTTGCCTGATATCATATGTGTAAGCGAAACCAGAACCAATGAAGTAAATGTAAAAAATATTAATATTCCAGGTTACAATTTTTTTTTAAATAACTCGTCTACCAGAGCTGGTGGAGCTGGTATCTATATCATTGACTCACTTACGTGTCGTGAACTATTAAGCTTTCGCATGAATGTGCCTGCTTGTGAAGATGTTTGGATTGAGGTCACTACAAACCCAAAAACAAAATTTGTCATTGGAACTGTTTATCGGCACCCACAACAAAATTTTCAAACTTTTGAAACTGCTTTTAAAAGAAATTTAAAACTTTCTAAAACCTATATAAAGTATGTTATTATTGGCGATTTCAACATAGATTACAACTGTTATGACACCAATGCAATTGTCAAAAAGTATGCAGATGAAATTACTTGTTTAGGATGCGAACAAATGATTGTCTTGCCTACCAGAATTTCACCTAATCGGCAATCAATCTTAGATCATATTTATATTGAAAACTCTATGCTTAACGAAATTATAAGTGTTGGAGTAATCAAATTCGACATTTCTGACCATCATCCTACTATCATAACATTAAAAACTAAAACTCAGCGAAAAGATATTGCTAGACCTTTGGTGAGAAAAATTCAAACAAATAAAATCGAAAAATTTGTAGAAGAACTAGACAAAAATCTTCAAAAACATTTTAGAGATGACTTAATGCATAAAAATATTAATGTGTTGATTAGCAGTGTAAAAACCGTTACAGATAATATCTTTCCTAAAACTAGAGTGTCAAGAAAGCAATTCAAAATTGCAAAAAAACCATGGATTACAAAAGACATCCTAAAAGCACTCAAGCGTCAAAACAAATTATACTCTAAGTATCTAAAATCAAAAAAGGAATCTGATTATCAAACTTACAGAACATTTAGAAATGAAGTAACACGTATGAAAGAATCGTCCAAAGCAAAACACTATCAAAACCTAGTGGGAAATGGTAGTGATGTTTCAATGACTTGGAAAGCCATTAACCAAATTCTTAGAAAAGACAGAAAAAACGCATCATCTTCACTTCCGACCAGTATTAAGTTAAATAACAAAGTCTTTAGCAAACCTGTCAAAATTTGTAACGCATTAAATCAACATTTTTGCAAAATTGGACATAAAATGGCAAACAGTATAAATACAAGATGTGCTAATACTCAACCCAAACGTTTTTTTGGCAAACGTGTATTAAATTCATTGTATCTGGAGCCTACTGACGTGTACGAGGTGACGGATATTATTAGTACTTTAAATCCACATAAATCTCCGGGCATTGATGACATTCCAACTAAACTAATAAAAGCAGCTAAGTATGTACTAAGCCCTTATCTTTCGAAGTTGATAAATTATTGTTTGAAAAATGGACGTTATTTTGACGAACTCAAAATCGCTCGTGTTACGCCACTTCACAAAGGAGGCTCCAAATTTGACTTGCAAAACTATCGTCCAATATCAGTACTGACTTCGTTTAATAAGATTTTTGAAACAATTATAAAAAAACGCCTATTGAAGTTTTGGAATAAGTATAACGTATTTACCGCAACCCAATTTGGATTTAGAGAAAATTATTCAACTACTCTTGCGGTTACCCAGTTTTGTGAGTATATCAAAAACGAAACAGACCAAAGCAATAATGTATGTGCTATTTTTATGGATTTAGCGAAAGCATTCGACACCGTAAATCACGAAATTCTTCTTTCTAAATTAGAACAGTATGGAATAAGAGGTTTAGCATACAAAGTTATTCGAGATTATTTAACTAATCGTAAGCAATATGTACATGTTAATGGTGTTTCTTCTTTGCTAGAAAACATTAATATTGGCGTGCCACAGGGTAGTGTGCTAAGACCGATCTTATTCCTTATTTACATCAATGATGTTGTTGATTGTTCAAATTTCAATGTTACTCTGTATGCTGATGATAGCATGTTAACTCTGGCTCACAAAAACATAAGCATCTTACAATCTAATCTAAATATAGAAATTCCAAAAATAAATTCGTGGCTGATAGCAAACCAATTATCACTGAACATTAGCAAAACTAAGTTTTTGTATTTTGGGAAGTCTAAGCAAAAACTTGAGATAAATATTCAAAGTTCCAAAATTAACCAAACTGATTGCATAAAATACTTAGGTGTATATCTGGATGATAAGCTTAAATGGCATAAACATATTGACTACATCGAATCTAAATTATCAGCAGCAATTGGTGCTTTATATAACTTGCGCAAATACGTTACACAAACCGTTCTGATTTCGGTGTACTATAGTTTAGTATATTCTTATTTGCAATATTCCGTGATTTGTTGGGGAAATACGACTAAAACTCTTTTACACAAGTTGCAAGTAAAGCAAAATCATATTGTCAGAATCCTTTCCCGTGAATTGAAAAGAAAAACCAAATTAAAACCGTTGTATGAAAAATTTAAATTTCTGAATGTTGAAGGTGTATTTAAACTAGAAATTGCCAAATTTATGATGAAACTCAATACTAACAAACTGCCTGATATATTCACAAAAAATTTTGCTAAGGTAGCCTCTGTACACTCGCATTTCACGCGAAGTTCTAGTTCCAATGATTCTTATGTACCTAGATCTTTTTATGTCAAAACAAACCAATCAATACGAATAACGGGTGCAAAAATATGGAATGACCTCCCAAGTGAATTAAAAGATAAGGTTGGGAGTGTCAGTTATAGACTGATGTCTAAACAGCTCAAAGAACATTTATTACAGCAAACGTTATAAATAAAGCATTCCAACTCTGCCAAATTTTTACTCTGATAAGTCTTTTGTTTGTTAGTTTTACCTAGATTAAACTAAAGTTAGCTTTACCGTTACTGCTGTTTTACATTATTTGATTATACTTTATACCGTTGTGAAATTTATTTCTTGAAAATAGTCAAGCCTAATTGTTGTTAGAAATTTTTGTAAAAAGTCTACTTTTTTCTATGGTTAAATTGAAATGATATGTGAAATACGTTTTGTCACTTTGGACTTGAAAGTAGAGGAGTTGCAGACTCGGCGACCGGCAAGCTACGCTTGCCACATGGTCTTTCGCAATTCCTCTATGAACTAAATGTAGAAATCGGTTTGTAATTTCCTACAGTTTTTTTTTTGTTTTATCTATTTCCGTAAATTCTGATTTGTGTTTTAGTTCAAAATAAAATAAACTCTCTCTCTCTCTCTTTTAAAATCCTAAGCAAACTTTTTAGCATGAGCAGAACAGCAAGAAGTACTCTATAGGCGTTAATTCCAAAATGGTTTTTCAACATTTTACAATATCTTTTTAGATCAAACTTCAACTAATAAGGGCCCCCTAAATCAGCTCGAGCCTTTCAAAAACTGCTCCAGAAACTTCCTTCTCAACGGCCCTGATAATGGTAAAAAACCTTGTTTCGTTGTTTGATCTTTCAACTTATTCCGCTCCTATCTTTGACTACTGCGAGTCCCGTGTAAATAATATATCTGTATACAGCTATGACTCTGCATTGTAGAAGCTGTAGAGCTTAGGCCTGTTTTGCGGGAATGACCTCACTTAGTGGTATTGCTGAGATTCTAAGAAAGATCAATTGAATCCATAGAAGCGGCGGATTCCAAGTGATAGAGTGTTAAATTAGTGATAGAAAATTTGCTGATACCAAGTTCAATTTCGGAACTGTAATGGGTCGTTGTATTCTTGAAAAAGACACTGAGTACAATTTCCACCGATGAGTCCAAGAAGTATACCTGTCTCGGTGACCCGAAATTCGCAAACGAACTAAACATGGTGCTTTGTGCTGTAGTGGTAAGGTAAACGCAAAGAATCTGATTTGTACCAATGAATAAATGAATGGCAACATCTTATTAGTACGTATATTGCACAGACATTTGTAGGCCGAAATCATTATATTGTCAATATGCAGGGTGTCTCAAATGTAAGCATACACTTTAAAATTGGAATAACAATCTACCTATCGGGAAACAACTAATTTAAGTAAGCTCTGTTTTTCCTGGCGTAATGTGCAGGAGCTCCATCTTGATGGAAGTATCAGTTTTCAACTGAAGCATTGTTTCTCAGCTCTGTGAGGAAAAACCTAAATTTCCTGTTAAAAAATTCCCTGTTAAAGAGGCGCTGAGTTTGCCTTCATTTCTTGGGTTAATCTCCTCCTCATTCGGTGGGTCGATAAAAAATGCAAGCAATACCTAAATTTTACTACTTATCCACACTATGTTCCCTGAAGAAATGATTTAAGTACCTGAAAAGCAAATCAAAATTGAAAGTGCATGCTTACTTTGAGACACCGTGTAGAGTAATTAACAGTAAAAATAAGTTTACCGTTGGTACGGAATTTATCGATTTTAGTATTATTTCCAAACACAATTTTTCCTTCGCTTTTATCCACTTCTCCGTGATACGTATCCCTGGACCCACCGGTTTGAGCGTTATCACCAAAATTATGGACAGCAGCATTGTAATTCACACCTGCAGAAACAAAAACATTATTTTTGAAAAAGTTCATAGTGTTTGTGTCATTATACCGAAGTACTACTTAGTACTGTTTAAATTTTACGTAATTTTGCTCAAGTGTAGTATGTTTTTAAACCATTGTCAATGTTTCGCCGCTTTTACTAAATGATTTTATAAGGACATTCCAATAAAACTAACTACAATTAGTAACTTACAGTGGAAACAAAACAAAAAGTCTAAAAACATACAGCGGTAGCCCGAAGTCATGTGAAATTGAAAATACAAGGCTGTCTCAGTGCTGTTTTGTTTGAAATTACTGTATTAGAAACCAATATAAAATATACGGAGCCAAGATAAAACGAAGCATTCTATTTACGAGACGTTTCGACTTAAACTTAAGTCAATATCAATCTTATTCAAATAGTCTATTTACCAGACGTTTCGACTTGAACTTAAGTCAGCATCAATCTTATTCCAAATAGTCGTATACAAATAAGATTGATAATGACTTAAGTTTAAGTTGAAACGTCTCGTAAATATAGGCTCTATAAACGTACGGTTTGTTTCGTACCAAATTATAGCAAAAAACAGCAGTCATTAGTCAAGTAGATACCCGCGATTTCGAAAGGTCGCTAACTTATGTACTGCGGCTGTAAGGGTTGCATAGTACTTAGTCGTAGATAGTGTTAAAAGCTGATATGCCTTGTGTGTTGCTGGGCTAAATTTTAGCAACGGCTAATGAATAATTGCTTATGGACTGTCCAGTAGCGTACGCAGGATTTTCGAAAGGGGGGGGGGGCAGGAAATTTAGAAAATTGAGATTAATAAAGACCAGAATGAAAATTTTCCAGCCCAAAACTTCCAAGTTCGTTTTCCTGCCCAAATTTAGGTGAAGACCCCCCCCAAAAAAGGTCCACCTAAATTCAGTCCGGTTTTTGGCCCTAAATTAGGTGAAGACCAAAAAAAGTCTTCACTCAAATTTTGTCCAGTGTTTGGCCAAAAAAAAGCTAATTATACTATTCTGTTCCAATGCTCCCCCCTAAATACGCCCCTGGTACTGTCTAAGCCAGGGCTGCCTAAAGTGCGACCCACACAACAAGTTTTTGCGGCCCGGAACTGGTATCGAGATTTACCATAAGTTTCTTTTGAACTTCCAATTTTTCACCAAAAAATTACTTTTGTCAAATTAGTTGACGTCGTTTTTTTTTCAAGCAATATTTTTGTGAATCGTAAATGTTGTTTGGTTAATAACGCCAATATACGAATATACTAGAAAATTGTAAATTTGCGTTTCGTCGGCCACTGCTTAAGCTGCAGTGTAACAATTTTCGATTCCTTATATTTTCATCGCCGCGGAAGTTTGCATTCCAAAACGAAGAGTTGCAGCTGTACTGTACTTCATAATTCGCCAAAGATGTGTTCACTAGGGCAGCTATTGGGGAACAGACGTTGCGGGGGATGAAACCTCACTCGTTAGCCAAGCAATTTCAAAGGTTTAGCCAAACATGCAAGCTTTTTAACGTGTTTTGGACCTGAACAATAATTGGGAGAAGGGGATGAATTGGATTAGCAATTCGATCCTTTCGAAGTGGTTTTAAAAAGATGCAAAATTTCTTTCAAATAGCGTTAAAATGGCTATTTTTTTACAAAATTGCAAAAATAGCTCAGCGGCAAAGGACTTTGCCACCAGATGTCTTCCATAAAGCATTTTAACGTGCTTTGGTTTATTCAAGATGTAGGAAAGCTGGATGCTGTACAAACTTCGGATAGAGAAATGTTAGCTTTTGGTTTAAGCTAGCACCTCTTCAAGTTAGCTTTTTTAGACTTTTAGGTGCGATAAAAGCCTAAAAATATATTATTTTAACCACAATAACTCTACTTTCGGGCTCAATACGATTATTACAACGTAATTATTGATATATTGCGTCAAAATTGATCAGCAGTAAGTAGTTTGATTTTAACCACAATAACTCTACTTTCGGGCTTTTTCGGGTCTGATTTTGGCTTCAAATCACTTTTCGGACTTACGTTTTCGGGTTTGAGCCGATATTAGTCGGCCCGTTTACAACTCTGTACTGCAGTGTTTCTAATTTACTCTTTGTTATTGTCTTTTGCAGTATTGAAAGTTACTGCGGTTTTCGGTACCCAAAAGTACGTAGTCAAATTTGATTTATGTCGTTAACAAAAGTAGAAATATCTAAAATAATTGATCAAATGTTTCCACGATGAAACTAAGCAAAAAGTTTAAAAATAACATCTTTGTGATTTGAAAGTAACTTGGATTACTACTCAGTCCAATCAATAGGGTTGGAATGAATTTGAATTTTGAATCCGCTCAGGAGTTATTCATAAATTTAAATTTAAGTTCGACTTTTGCAAAGTCAATGAATTTGATCAGGCACGTAGCCAGAAATCCGCAATGGGGAGGGGGCTATTTCGGGGGTCTGAAGGCAAAGCCCCCAGCGCTCGAAAATTTTGCATTTTTTAGCAAAAATAACTTAATTTCAGGGCTATTTTAGTAAAAAAATAATGCTTTTGAAACGTGGCATAGAAATTGGCAGCGTAACATGATTCAACTGGTTGCATTAATGGGCTATATGGGAGGTGGCTAATGATACCACTGTAGTTCTCTTGTTTACATGCTGGTAAATCATAAAATCTTATTATTCCATAAAACTCACACGGAGTGGTCTATTTCGTCTATATTTTATAAAGAAAAATAATTGGGGGGGGGCTAATGACAAGATATTTGAGAGAAGTGATTGGTAATTAAAAAGCACCACTGAATAGCCCCCCTTATTTTTGAGTTTTTAATATATTTGTTTATAATATAACCTCAAAACCAAAAAGAAACCCATCAGTTCCCGCCAATTATTGTGCGTTTTTCGAATCAAGACAAACGCAACGAAATATTCAGAAAACGAAAAATTCTTCAAGCCAATCAATACATCAAATCAACGTTTAGCAATGCCAACCTGAAGATAACAGAAAATCTGACCAGGTATAAAAAAACTCTATTTGATACCGCTAAATTGGCCAACCAAGATCTCCATTATAAATTCCTTTGGACTTCTCAAAGCCAAATTTGCCTTAGTCAGAAACCAAATAGCAAAATTATTACTGTATCCTCACTATCTGACTTGAACAAGCATGGGTATTCCGGCCCTGTTCCTGGAAAAACTGGGACGAAGTATTAAGTGTGCCTATTATTGCATTTTACCAGTTTCATACTACATTAATTTTTATTGCGCAGCAAAATGACCTTCCGCAACAAAAAGACTTTTTGTAAGAACTGTAGCATGCTCAATTGTACCACCATATGTAACAAGTGTTGTAATGCCTTACTTCCCTTTTTTTCAATTAGCGACTTAGAATATAAAATTTTGAATACCGGTATCAGTGATCACAATTCAATCCAATGTAATAACAATGCTGAAACCAGTGTAAGAGACGATGAATATTTTTCTCTCAAACAACTTCGCAATCTTATGAGTAAGCAAAATAATTCATCGTTAATAATTCACTTTAATACAAGAAGTTTAGCAAAAAACAAAAATTTAATTGAAGAATTCATAACCGAAATCAAATATTCTCCAGAGATAATTGGCATATCAGAAACTAAAATTAATTCTAACACGTGTCTCAATTTAAACATTCCAAATTTCGATTTTTTTCGTAATGACTCTCCCACAAACGCAATAGGAGTTGGAATAAACGTAAATCAAAGTTTGAAATATAAACTAAGAAATGATTTATTGCTCAATGTACCAAATTGCGAAGATATATGGGCAGAAGTTTCAATCAACCAAGGCAGTATAATTTTTGCTGTAATTTACCGACATCCAAGTTTACTAACTTCCTAGTTTTTGAAAATGCCTTGCGTAACACCTTAACCGAATTGGAAAACCAAAAACTTAAGTATGTAGTCAGCGGGGATATAAACATAAATCATTTAGCATTTAATAATCAAAAAATCAGCAATTACTTTAATTCGCTAAATGCGTTAGATAGCAAACTTTTAATTAATGCACCTACTCGGTTTTCGAGACAATGCAAACCTTCTTTGTTCGATCATGTCTACTCCAACGTCACCCAAAAAGAAATTATTGGTAAACCATGCTTATTTCACATATCTGATCACTTGCCGACTTGTGCGATAATAAACAGCTTTAGTGCTAACAAAAAATTTAAGTCAAAAATGAAGAGGTGTATGAAAACCTTTAAAGTATAAAACTTTATTATTGATCTAAATTGCCAACTGCAAAGCTATCGTAATATAAACAACCAAGACACGGATGTCAATGAAGATGTCTCCAGAATTACTGAAATTTTTATGAAAACCTTAAATAGCCATGCACTCCTAATGTCTATGTCCCGACGTGAAAGAAAACTGAACGAGAAACCTTGGATAACTAACGGCATTTTGAAATCAATCAAAACGAAAAACAAGCTATTCAAATCTTGTTATAGCTTAAGTGTTCTGAAGTTTGCAAAATTGAGTTTTACAAGAAATACCGCAACAAGCTTACGCATGTAAAATTTCTTGCAAAGAGTCAATATTACAACAGTTTATTAACAGAAAACCGATCCAACCCTCAAAAAACCTGGGAGATTCTTCGACAAATTATTGAAGGCAAGAACAGCTCGCGCAATAAACTATCCACTTTCTTAAAAATCAACGGACTAACATGTGAAACTGATAGTGATGAATTCTTAAACCGAATGAGTGAATATTTTGCTAACGTTGGCTCAAACTTATCGAAAAGTAATAAATCTGACATTTTCCAACTAAAGATTTTTTCCAAGTCTATAATGCAAAGTTTTATGTTGCTTGAATTTACTGAAAGCGAAGTGTCTCTCGCTATTAGCGATGTTAAAAGTAATTCGGCTCCTAGAAATGACGGCATTTCTCCAAAATTTATTTAAATGGCTAAAGTTGCCTTAGCTCCTATTTTGACTAAATTATACAATAAATGTTTGCAACAGGAATGTTTTCCTGATGATTTTAAAGTAGGTCAAGTCATTCCAATTCCGAAAACATTAGCACCCAAAGAACTTGGTAAATTTCGACCTATAATTCTCTTAAACCTCTTTTCTAAAGTCTTCGAAAAAGTGTTGAAGTCTAAATTTATGGATTTTATTGGCAAATATAATATATTAGCTCCTGAACAATTTGGATTTACGACAAACAGCTCCACTGAACTAGCAATAACCACGATTCACGACAAATTACTAGATAATCTTGATAAAAATCAATATACTTGTGCTATATTTCTCGACATCAAAAAGGCTTTTAATTCCCTTGACCACAAAATCCTACTGAAGAAGCTAGATCACTATGGTTTTCGAGGAAAAATTTGGAATTTGGTGAAATCCTGTTTGGAAAACAGAAAAATTTGCACTAAAGTAGAACTAAAAACTTCGGGTTTTTTTAAAGTAACTCTCGGAAATCCTCAAGGCTCTGTCTTAGGACCACTTCTTTTTCTGTTGTTTATCAATGACTTACCTCAAGCATCAAAATTCAATGCTACTTTGTTTGCTGATGATGCTAACTTGCATATTTCCCACCAAAATTCAAACACTTTGCAAGTAATGGTTAATGAAGAAATCGAGAAAATTGAAAACTGTATGTACTCAAACAAACTAACGTTAAACTACTCGAAGTGTTGCTTTATGATTATAAGCCGCAAGCCCCTTAATATCTCAAAATTTAGTTTGACAATATATAACTTGAATATCAAACGAAGTGATTGCGTAAAATATCTAGGTGTGTTATTAAATGAAAACTTAATCTGGAAAAATCAAGTACAACAACTAAACAAAAGCCTTTCAAAAATATGTGGGTTAATCTTTAAAATAAGACACTATGTACCCTTAGCCACTCGCAAACTAATTTATTGCTCTATGTTTTATTCCGTCATATTGTACTCTTTAATTAATTGGGGAAGAACTACAAATTCGTGTCTACACCAACTGGAAGTTTTGCAGAATAAATTTATCAGAGCCAATTACTTTCTTCCTCGAAATTCTCCTATCGATTGTCTTTATGTTAAATTTCAAACTTTAAAGCTATAAGACATGATCAAATTTTTATTTTTAAATTTAAAACTAACATGCTTCCTTTATCATTTAGTAATTACTTTGTCGATCTAACTAAGATACACAAACACAACACTAGACAAAAATCAGCCGGCGGTTATTATCATCATACATTCGGCAGTGAGTTTGGGAGGAAAAGATTACATGTTAATTTTTCGCCAAGCTTAAGTTTACGTCTGATATTGTTTTAAGTATTGCTATTTGGTGCAGTTGACATAGATGACCGCATGGTCTTTTGCTGCTTCCTGCCTGCATACTTTTTAACGTATGGTAAAATAAACTTGACTTGACTTGTTGATGAAACCTATGTTTGGCATTTTTACACTAGCGATCAAATTTCATTGTTTATTTTTGGGCATTTTTTAAAGTTTTCATCAATTTGTGACGTTAATCTTCGACGAATTAGTCACCCCCTCTGAATATATGTTTCAAAAATTGCTTTAAATCACTTTTTAGTCCATTCCAGCGCAAAAAAACAGTCTCAGTAGAGCTAAAAATGTGGTATTTTTTTTTATTCTGCGTGTTGGTTGACAGACCAATGGGGAGGCTATAGCCCCCCCCCCCCCGCCCCCTCTCTGGCTACGCTACTGATTTTGATTTTGTCAAATCAAAACTTACACAGTGAAAGTAGCGATTTATAAACTGGCCAAAAAGACTCAGAATCAGATCAGAACAAAAGTTATGTTTTGATCAGATTCTGAGTCTTTTTGACCCGTTTATAAATTTATCAATCTCTACTAGCTATTTATCAACTTGTCAAAAAGACTCCGAATCAGACTAGAGCTGGATTGAATTAGAATTTTGGATTTGAATCCACTCACGAGTTATTGATGAATTTGAATTTGAATTCGACTTTTGCAAAGTCAATGAATTTCAATTTCAATTTGAATTCAGTTTTGCAAAATCAATGAATTTGAATTTACTTTTTTCACAGTCTATGAATTTGAATTTGAATTTAGTTTTTTTAAGTCAATAAATTTGAATTTGAATTTAAAAATTAAAAACAAACTGAATGGATCCAATCCAACAAATCAATCGCATTATGATATCACACTGTGATTCCAGTTAGAAAAGTGGTTACAGTATATGTTGTGCTATAAGCTGTTCAAAACTACTGCAATTAAAAAAATTTTTTTCTGTGTTTCTCACCTCCTTCATGGACGTCTCCTCCTGCGTTTACCACGTGACTTCCTGACACATTCTGATTCACTCCTCTAGCGGTTCCTGCGCCACCACCAGTATTTCCTAAAAATACCATCATTATTGCCTCACTGATATAAAGTATCATTAGAAGAGAAGCATAAAGCAGTGCTATGTGCGGGTCATATCACAACTCAGTCTCCAAAACAGTTTTTCTATTTTAAACTATATTATCAGTCCCTATGGTTAGGCTAGAATATAAAATGTTTCGTTAATCATAAAACGACAACATTAAGAATTGATTCTCAAACAAGAAAAGATTGTTCAGTGTCCCTAAAAATTTTTACTTTAGTTCTTTTATGCAACACTGTAGCAGTGCAAAACTTTACAAAGTTTCACAATCAAACAAAGCTAGCTTGCAACAGTGCACATGGGTCTTTTAATACGTCAAAGTTGTTATTATACCGCACCGGCCAGTTGCTCGAGCGGTAACGCGTTCGTCCCTGGTCGAGCGGTCCGAGGTTAAATTGTCAACTGTTCGCCACCGCTGCGACATTTGTTCTAATGCAGTTGCTGTGTTGCCGGGGCGTAATGACGCGGAGATGGGCCCCGCAAACTCGTTACACGCTTCGGCTTAATCCCGAGAGTATAAAGAAAGATTTGATTTGAGGTTGTTATTAACTAATCGTTGCTCAACGTCTATTTTGCTCATTTGGGTTCTTCGAGAAACAACAGTTTGTTGAACTATAACCAGAAAACATATCAACCCTTAAAAGACACCAAATAGACTAAGCAAACCAATAAATAAGCAGCGTATAATTAATTATGAGAACCTGTATTCAATACAGACTTTCAAGCTACTAGCAGTAATACAAACCTTCCTTCCAATATTTGAGCAAACGTCTCGCACGAGCTTTGCCAAGAATTTTGTTTTCGGTAAAATCGTTTTCCTCAATTACCTCCAGGTCACTCTTATCAACAACTCCCATGTCATCTGTGAGAAACTTCACTACTTTTTGCACATCCGCCGGGCTTAAGTTTGGCAAAGCCTTTGACACCCCAAAGTCAGACATTGTATAGCACTTCAGTACTTTTGTCAGAGAAAAGCGTTTACTTGTATAACTCAAACGGAAGAAAAACGACGACCAACAGTAAATATCAATTGCAACTCCATAAAATATTTGTTTGCCAAGTTATCTAGAGCAGGAGACAGCGAAGTGACCTTTGCGATTTTTGAGTCATTTTGTCATCTGTCCACCTGTCTATCACACACGTTTGAGACTTCTAGTTCGGCATTTAACCGCTTTCCTAGTAACTGTCTCTTTTATTGCTGGACTTCAAGTAGGGTGAATACTAATTTCGCATTTGGAACGACCGACGCTCGCGTCGCGTGTTCCTTTGTTTTTACTCGGCCATTTTCAAAGTAATGAGTGCAAAGTTTCAGACTTTTGCTTATAACTCGAGAACAGTTTGGCCTAACTTCATGAAATGTTAAAAGCAGTTTGAGATTAATAAGCTGTATGTTTGTACCAAATTTCGAAGAAATACACCTCGTGAATTTGGTTTTAGAACCCAAAAACCGCACCAAAAGTATGGCGTAAAAAGCTGTCTCGTTTGAAAAGGCTTAGTTGGGCAAAACACGGTTATATGTCTTAAGATACCCTTTCATCCCTCTCCACCCACTTTTAGCTACTATGAGTTTTTTTTTTCTTTTTTTTCCCTTTTTTGTTTCTAAAGGTGAATTTACACAGTATCCGTTTTTCGTACGTTTTCGTCCGTTTTTTTACGTTTTTGCTTCTTCTTGAAAAAGTATGCGCTTTTTCATCTGCATTTTTATAACTTCATATCTGCACAAGTAGACTGTTGTATATAGGTAAAAATTTTGTTCAAAAATTTTGTGTATGAAGGATAAGAGCGATATTTCAAAATAGAGCTGTACCCCTTTACAAAAAATTTTTTTCGGAAAACTTTTGTTCAGTATGTGAGTGCCTGGTTAGTGCGGATATGGACTTTTAAAAATGCGGATGAAAAAGCGCATACTTTTTGAAGAAGAAGCAAAAACGTAAAAAAACGGACGAAAACGTACGAAAAACGGATACTGCGTAAATTCGCCTTAAATCTTGTACGCTCTTCTCCTTTACCACAAAACATCAAAATCTAACTTTTGTGTAAGTTTGCTGAGTTGCAAACGCAATGTTGTCTCCCGACATTTTTTGGGGCCACTCTCCTGGGAACCCCCCAAAATAGGACCCCCAAATGGACTCCCCAAAAAACAATTATTGAACGGTTTAAGATAGGGTGCTAATTTTTTCTTGATATCAGTAAATGTTTAAGGGGGTATAACGTCTCGCCGAAAAACTCCTAAATAGACCCTCAAAAGTCAATTTTTTCAATGTTAGGGTGCTAGTTTTTTTGAAATCTGTAGATATTTGCGTCGATCGTTCAAAGGGATTGCTCCTCAGCAAGCTCCCATTTAGTATATATAGAGTTTGGTTTGACCATAAACTAAATCAAAATTATACTTCAGTCTGACATCTTCCTGCACCCAAAGTAGCACCTCATGTTAAAACTTTAGTAATTGAAAAGTTTCAATAACTGTTGTTGGATCTACAAACAATGATAGTGGTGGCCCTTACTAGATAACTAACGGAGGAGAACATATGCACCCAGTTCCCCAGGTGTAGGGTCCTTACATGGCCCCCACCCCATGAGAAAAAGATTTCAGGAAAAAACAGTTTTACTGCTGCTTTGTAATACTGCGCTGATTTGTTTCCAAGTTGTATATCTTTTATTCTAACTTCTCACAAATCGTTGCTTTTTGATTTTATTGTTTACTGGAAATTGTTATGACATCCAAAAAACTGACCACAATTGAAACGATTTCTTAGCAAATTATTTAGTTTTCTATTTTGTAGGTAGACAAACTAAACCTCAATATTCAAACTCATTTTCGTTTGTTTTTCCAATGCCAAGCTATTGCGTAAATTTAACATTCAAACTCATTTTCGTTTGTTTTTCCAATGCCAAGCTATTGCGTAAATTTAACATTATTAATTCATTGCTTGAGGCTTAAAAATCCCGTATATTTACCGCACCTGCTTCTTTCTGCGATCAGAGTTCAAGTAGCCCAAAACGGTTGAATTATTACACATACCTTGCGCTATTCGATTATGCTTTTGATATAGCTGCTCAACTAAAAGTTTACGAGAAATAATCAAAGGAAATGCATGTTGCGTACTACCACGCACTCACCTTACGCATACAAGCAAACCCTATCTGAGAAAAGCAGCTAGGAATGACTGTACTTTTAGTTCCTTTTCATATACAATGAAAAAATGAACGTGTTTAACAAAGGATATGCTTCAGGCTTAAACTATAATAGAAAACAATGCCCAAGTAAGTAAGTGTTCAATACAAATAGTCTATAGCCAAATGTTTGTAGATTTAAATTCCGCGGGATATTGTTTTCAACTAGTAACTCTATTCCCATCTCAAGCTTTCCAGAGATGAAACTAAATTAGACGATAGCGCTCAGATTTTGAAAAAGGACTTCGGCAAAGCGCAAAATCAAGAAACTTTCCTTGCCTTAGCAACTTCACATTTTTAGGATCTATTAGTAAATAAATTTAACTCAAAGTTTGATAATTAATTCAAACTTTTCTGAGTGGATTTATCACAAAAAAAAACAAGAGAGAGGCATTTTTGCCCCCCTCCCCCCGGATAAAGTAGAGTAAAAGGACTCTGGAGTTAGTTATATCATAATATTATTATTGCTGTTATAATGTAACTAAATAAAGCACTAAAAGGTGGTCTTTTAAGCTAGTTCAAACGACTAGTACTTCTATTTATAAAAAAAAAAAGACTTTTTTATGGTTTTATAAAAGAAAGCAGGGGATAGTCCGGTAGAAATAGCTTTTTTATGGTTTATACGGTATAAACCATAAAGACTTTTTTATGGTTTATACGGTATAATCTTAGAAACAAGTTGTTATGCTAGTATCCATGCTGCTTACACTGGTGAAATTTGGAAACATTTGATCTTTTTTATGAAAGACTAAAGTGTGGTTTTGCAGAGTGTCAGTTATTCTTTGCTTCATGCGTCACTTGGTAAATAAACAAGCCTCTCTCTGTCTCATAAAGCATTTACAATATCGCTGATCCTATATACCCACGGTTGTTAAACCAGAAAGCAGTGTATAGTCCGGTAGAAATAGCTTTTTTATGGTTTATACGGTATAAACCATAAAGACTTTTTTATGGTTTATACGGGTATAATCTTAGAAACAAGTTGTTATGCTAGTATCCATGCTGCTTACACTGGTGAAATTTGGAAACATTTGATCTTTTTTATGAAAGACTAAAGTGTGGTTTTGCAGAGTGTCAGTTATTCTTTGCTTCATGCGTCACTTGGTAAATAAACAAGCCTCTCTCTGTCTCATAAAGCATTTACAATATCGCTGATACTATATACCCACGGTTGTTAAACCAGAAAGCAGTGTATAGTCCGGTAGAAATAGCTTTTATCCGGAAAAAATTTATAACAAGCTGAAATTTGGCACGATAACTCAGGACCATGTCCTGAGCCACCAAAAAAATCCCCATGTTTTTGACGTGGGACTTTCCTTTTTTTGGCTTTTAAAGTCTGCCCTCTAGTGTCAAAGATCCTTCTACCATTTAACAGCCAATCCAAAAGTTGCAAAAGTGACAAGTTTTGCATAAAAGTTGGTTTTCAAGTTCAGGTTTTAAAAAAATTACTTTGACTTTGATGACGTCATTGTTGGTGACGTCATTGCCAAAATTTTTGAGTATCGATGGCTCAAATTGTAAATGAGAGTTAGGTTTTTGGTTCCAAGCTAAAAATTGCTTAAATCAAAGTAATGACGTCACAAACGTTTTTTATGACGTCATCTGTTACGAGTTTTAGTGGTAAATGTAAAAGAGTGTTTGACCAAACAAAACATTGCAAAACTTTTTTATTAGGTTTACACTTGAAAGAATTATATTGTTAATTCAGTCAATTAAAAGTCAAAAACTGTGTTATAAGTAAAATTCTGGCCTAGTAGGCACATGCACAACCAGGGGGAGTTAGGGGGACCAGTTTCCCTTTTTTTGAAAGTGCACAACTTCACAAAAATTATTCAAAAGATAAAATGTCAAAAAACTACGGTAATTTAAAAACGCTTAATTCATGTGTAATTCTACCCTGAGTTGCAAATAAGCAACGTCAAAACTTTTGAAGTGGAATGCGTGTATACTCAGTCTTGATATTTAATCAAAATGTAAGATCATTGCGTAGAGCATTTCGCGCTGTCGTAGAATGATAATGCCTCGTCAGCATACCGCATTGCTTTTGCGGGAGAACGCGAACGAGACAGAAAGCAGCGCGATTTCGCCACCAAAAACGGCAATCCATTTGTTCAAAACTCATCATTTTCCAAAATGGAAGAAGTGTAATCAGATACCGGTGAGAATTTGGGGCGGCCGAGATCTGATGCGTATCAGTACACGAATTAAATGTCATCATACTCGAATCGTATGGTATTTCGACCCTAATGAATCTCGAAAATATTTTATTTTGTAACGTTTGTTTCAAAAGGACGCGTCCCAATGCGGTCGACCGGCTCGGTTGAACAACCTATCGAGCTAATCTCCGGGTTGAGTTATTAATCTACACATCCAGTTTCACTCTTTACTTGTGGCTACGTTGGAGCTGACGCTACAATTTAAAAACATTCCGAAAAAACACTAATCGCAGAAGGAAATCAAATCCCTTGTGAGAGAATGACTCTAAGTTTACTTTGAACGTTAAAATTAATTTTTTATTATACTGTATTAGGTCCGTTTTACGATCACGCGCATTTATGCGTATCAATATACGCATGCCATTTGATTGGATGCATTTTGCCAGTTTTTTTTTTGCGTTTACATGGAATTAGTACATGGAAATTAGCATAGGTGGGCACAAGTCCGTTAATCGTTAATCCGTTAATAACGAAGCTAACTTTTTCATTAACTCGTTAATCCGTTAAAAAGTTTTTTCATGTTAACGGATTAAATTAGCTTCCGTTAAGTGCTGTTAACGGACTAAATTAACTTCCGTTAAGTTTTGTTAACTTCCGTTAAGGTTTTTATCGTTAATACCTTGCAGCTTCGTTGTGCATTTGAACTTGTTTTTATCTTGAAATTAGATTAGACTGTAAAATGTAACTTTTAAAACACAAAATGACCACCATTGCAATAAATATTTCCTTGCAATCAGCTCAACAGCGTCAATACGTGTTCTAAAAGCGAGTGAATAAAACGAAATGTAAATTACACGCAAAATGTTAACGGATTAACGGACTTTATTAACTTCCGTTAATTAAAGCTGAAAATAACGGATTAACGTTAACGGAGGTGTGAAGTTTGTTAACGGACTAGTGGTTAACGAAGCTAACGTTTTGCATTAACTTGCCCACCTATGGAAATTAGTATCAGGCGTAATTAGTCTAAACCGCTTTATGTAGGCCTACATTGAAACCAACCGTCTATTGAGCCCGTTTATCTAAAAAACGACGGAATCAAAATAAAATTGCTCAAAAACTTTTGTTAATTACCAAAGGCAAAACTACGATGTCAGCTTGATCCTTTAATTTTATTTTCGGCTGAAGTTGGGGAACGGCGATCGGCTAGTTTGAATTAATTTCGCAACTTCAATCTGCGTAATGTCAAATGTTTAATACAGTAAACAATATGCTAATTTATTTTTAGGAAATCTTTATCGATCAATTTTTATGTCCGCATATTACACCGTATAACTGTGTTGATTATGAGCAATGTTCTCGGTATCTTTCAAAGTAGCGAGTCCGGCAACGTAGTCCAAATTGTGTCGAAGTCTAAACTGAGCGCGCTGATTGGTTGCGAGCAAAAAGTCGCGCAGAAGCCGTCCGCCTAATGCCGATCTACACTATGCGTAAAATCGTGAGCGCAAAAGCTCGTCTTTAGTTCATTTTAAACCAAAATTTGGTACGCTCGGCGTATCGCCTTATCAGCGTACTAGCAGCCAGTTGTTTTCAACAAACTAACGATATGCCCGTACGTTCACGATTGGTCGGACGCTTTTGAATTATTCTTGATTAATATTTACACTCTTTTATCCTGCCAGCAATAATAATAACGGTGCAGCAATCAATTAAACGAAACTTTGTATTGGCAAACCACAATACAGCGCATTTTTTTCTGTTTGAAAATAGCAAGCAGTATGTGGTGTCAACTCTCAGTTAACATAAATAATAATAGGGAGCACTTATTTTTTCAAAAACCAATCATTTTGGGGTGTAGGCGGTGGTTGTTCGTATGTTTTGCGAATTGTGTCTTTTATTTGTTCTTAATTTGTTACAATATACGGTGATATAGACAGATGGGCACGTGGAAGCTTGACTCGAAGACCGAAAGGTCCCTTCGCCGTAACCTGGCCAAGGCAACTTGATGAATAAAATGTAACTATAATTATTCGAAAATTAAAATATTACTACGCCAGCTTGCTTGAATGATAACGGCAAACTGAGATTTAAAAACGCGCTTTTTTGTATCCGCTGTTAAATCATCAAATCAATTAGAATCGTAAAACCACTTTTAATTCTATTCTTTTTAATTTTTTTTATGCGTCTGCTGCATGAACGACGGCAGAACTTCAACCTATTATCGCTTAACCTTTGTCCTGTAGTTTGATGCAATTTGCGTAAATAAAAACTTTCCGATTTGCATATGCTTTATTCATAAAAAATTTTGTCTCTCGCTTTTTTTTATTTCTGGCTGCGCCGATAGTAGTAATCAAGCAGATAAAACTTACATCTTCCAATATCGGATTAAAATAAAAAAATGTATTCTGCAGTTAGAGCAAGAAAGCCTAAGGCTTATCAAAAAGCTCCTTCGCGCAGTTAAAATTAATCGGCAATTTTAATTTAAAATGCATGCATTAGCAAAGATAAAAAAATTATTAAGACTGCAAATTGTCAAATATTAGCGAGGTTATTATAAATTAATAAAGTTTTGCTCAGATGTTATTCAAGAATCTAGCTGATTAGATAAGTTTTTGATCAGATATTATTTTAGATTAATCAGATAAGTTTGTTCAAATGTTATTCTACTTGATTAGATCAGTTTAGTTGAGGTGCCTTGCTTATTCTAAACTAGAGTTGTAATTGCAATTACATTTTATTCACCAAGTTGCCTTGGCCAGGAGACGGCGAAGGAACCTTTCGGTCTTTGAGTCAAGCTGCCACCTGCCCACCTGTCTACCATACACGGCGGAGGCTTCACACTGCCCCCTTAATTGCTGAACGTCAAGCAGGAAAGCTGTGAATACCCATTTTTATACTCTTTGGTTTGACCCGACCGGGAATCGAACTCGAGTCTACCGCTTCAGTAGCAGACGCTCTATTCACTCGACCACTGATCGGTATACCACAGTAAGTACATTTGTATACATACGTACGGATATGTACATAGATCGGTATACGTACAATTAGTACCACAAATTGTAGCAGTATGCTAACATAGTATTTTGCATACTATAATAATATTGTCAGGCATTGCAAAACGGTGAAAATTTTGTTCCTATCGGATGTATGATCGTGCTCGGGACATTGTCGTATTAATTTGTATATAATTGCGCTAGTTGTTATTTTTTTAGAACCATTGCATATAGGAGGATGATGTAAGTCCTCGGCCAAGGACTCGAAGATGCCTTAGAACGTCAAAATAATGATGACGCTGATATTCTCAAAGAGTTGCCATGTTTCTTTTTTTCAAATTTACGATCAAAACTCTTGACAGATGATGTCATCAAAAACGTTTGTGACGTCATCATTTTGATTTAAGCAATTTTTGGTTTGGAACCAAAAACCCAACTCTTACTCACAATTTGAGTCATCAATACATACAGAATACGTCATTTTTCCAAAACTTAAGATGTGGCAATGCCGTCACCAACAATGACGTCATCAATTCTAACATAAAGTTGTTTATACCTGCACTTAAAAATCAATTACGTTTCAAAATTTGACTCTTCCGTAACTTTTGGATTGGCTGTTGGACAGTAAAGACTCTTTGACACTAGATGGCAGATTTTAAAGGCCGTAAAAGGGGAAGTTCCACGTTCAAAACATAGGGATTTTTTTTGGTGGCTCAGGGCATGGTCCTGAGTTATCGTGCCAAATTTCAGCTTATTACAAATGTTTTCCAGGTTTCAATGTAGACTATTTTGTTGTATTTCTACCGGACTAGTCGGACATTCTAACTTTATATTAAACTACCAACTGCATTGCCTTGATTTGTTCATATTACAAAAATATATCAAAAGTGCAACATATCGGCCTTTACATTTCAGACAAACAAAATATTTTATTGTTTTTATTAGATTTTTAATTCTGTACATGCAGGTAATGAAATTTAAACACCATGCAGAAGCTGATAATAATTATTAAAAACGTGATGAACTGTAGCACCGCTCGCATAGCAATACTTTATTCAGATTGTTGAATTAAAAATTTTTTTGGGACGGTAAGTAATATTCCATTACTTGTACACTTTTTTTTTATAAGAACCATTAAATTTTGAGTTGAGACTGGCTGTTCTCAATTTTTGCCTATTTTCAGTTTCATTTGTTCTTAAATTTTTAAGCATTGCTGTCAATTTTAGCGACCATGTTTGCATAACTGTTTCCGAATGCTCTGTTAGCTTGAGTGGTCACTTTTTTAATGCATCGTAAAATAAATTGCAAAATTTAAAAAAAAGCTTTTTCCAATTTGAACTTTAGCCAAAAAAATTCTCAATTGCCTGCGCAGTAACCAAAAGCTACCGATAATCTCGGAATCGTAGCAATTGCGCTTGCGCATACAGGGTCCGACAGAAAAACCTACCACATTTGGAACACTGAAAAACAAATCAAACATATCTCAAATCAAAACATTTATTGCAAAATCTCAAAGACAAATGCTGCCATTAAGTATTTGTTATGTCTTAAAAATCACATCGTTTAGACGGCGTCCTCGGGATGTGATGCATTGTTGTAGGCAATTTCTAAAGTTTTTCAATCCTCGGAGGGTCATATTTTCTTGCGGTATTTCAAAGAGCAGCTTCAACTACGTCAATACTTGTTTGGTCGATGCTTGTAGACCTCAGCCTTTAAGTAACCCCAGAGGCTAAACACCTAGGTGATGTCATAACAGACTCTTTTCAGTTGAAATATTTTCTGGAATTCGAACACTCCGCGGTTTTCCAGGAGGCTCCGCTTTAGGGCTGACCCTGTAGCACTGAAGTTATTGATCCACAGCAGTACAGAATTTCAAGTGGGCACGTGATCTTGTCTGCTTAGCTGATAATGATTCTTAAAATTTTGTATAGCTGCAATGTAAGATTCTCAATTTTTGAAAAATCCTAAACAATCAATGCACGATATTCGACTGTCCATGACATTTTGAATATTGATTACTAAATTTACAGTTTTGAACTTGGTCACTAATTACAAACTTTACAATGTTGCATTAACCATAAGTTATTTTCAAAAGCTGAATAAATAAAACACAAATGGCAAGTTAGTAGCTATAAAATTTCACTTCAAGCAGAAGTCTAACTGCAACGCGGTTGTCATATTGACAATTTCAAATGTGCTAGGTTTTCCGTCGTACCCTGCATTGATAATTACTAAAATTTCATCGTTTTGAATCAGTACAGAACTTAGTTTCTTTTTTGACTTGAGATTTATTCTTTTTGGTTTGTTCATAACTTTTTGTTGCTGATGAGGCTGGCATTGCTCTTAATTGTTTCTTAAATTTTGAGGAAAAATTAGCCTCGTGTTCTTACAATTATTATCAGAGGTGGAGTCGAGAACTTAAGGTTCGAGGCCAAGGAATCAAAAAGAATCCGAGACCAATGCCAAAATCAAGAACTGACTTTTCGAAGACAGACCCTTTGGAGGCCAAGAACAGGAATGCTCGAGGCGAAGGCTAATGACCAAGGACACAATTTTTCTAAATTATGGTCGGCAAATTTCACATTACTTTTAAGCGCGAAAGTGTGTATGATTTTTGATGATATTTCGTCAAGTTTTTGATGATAATTTGAAAACAGTAGTTTCTAAAAATAATGGATGTTATTTTGATGAATACGTACCGTAGCGGCATCGTGGAAATAAAACCAGGCCGTAATTCGTAAATGAGAATAACCTAATTCTAAACTTGGC
Source organism: Trididemnum nubilum (assembly GCA_963965965.1). Lineage (NCBI taxonomy): Eukaryota > Metazoa > Chordata > Ascidiacea > Aplousobranchia > Didemnidae > Trididemnum > Trididemnum nubilum. Next base: position 34,229,831 of record OZ014483.1, on the reverse strand, counting down.
AATAGTCAATTTTAAAGTCTTAACTTCACTAGTTAGAGTCCTGATGCAAACGTCCACACATTATGGATCCCGACTTTTTCAGCAGTTTCTCAAACACAAACCTTAGTGCTTGGTTAAATGACTTCTTTTTATAGAATTCTTCAAAATATTATCATAAATTATACTTTTTTAACATCTCATCTAAAATCATTGTAAAATACTATGTTTTTGTTTTGGATTAAATTGAGGCAACGTATCCGGTATTTGCTAGCTCAAGTCTTTTGGAAAAAAAACGGGGCTCTGAGGGACGGGGGCAAAGTCCTCATTCCTACTTTCAACTATTTTAGTGATTTTTTCAAAAAAATTTTCCAAAAAAATAGCAATTTTTGTGACGTTTAAAGGAGATCAGCAATATTCAAAGCGATTTGGCAGAAAATGCCGTTAAAAGTTAAAGGAGATGAAGCATCCAGCCGGGATTATTCACAAAAAATAAAGAACCATCTAAAACATTTATTTCTTCACTAAATTTCAACTTTCTACAATCTATCGTTTCTGAGATATTTGAGTTCGAAGTTAGATTTCTCCAACAGTGTTGCCACTTAAGATCTAAATTTTCTAGGAATTAGAGTATACGATTTAAATTGTAAAAGTTTTTCTGGTGTGACACTAATTCTTGCTGAAGCCTTGCATTTAGGAGCTTTCAAACCAATGTAAAACATAACTTAAACAATAAACATCAGTTCAGAAAAAAGAAAATTTTAACTGGAAACACTGTTGCGGAGATCTCACTTCGAATTAAAATATTGCAGAAACAATACGTCGTAAACTGGTGAAATTCGGTGAAGATATGTTTCAGATTACGTTTTATCTTTTGCGCATGATCCCAGCTGGGTGCTTCAACCCCCTTTAAGTTAGAAAAACTTTAGTTTTCCCACATTTTCCAAATCCTATTTTTAAGTCAATCTTTTTTTACGGTTTAGTGCAGTGGTCGGCAACTACCGGTCCGCGGAGAGTTGGTTACCGGATACTTTTCCAGGTTAAATACTTTGGAATATGTTTGCAACATTTTGTGAGTGTTGTGATGAAATAATTCCAGTTTACAGGAAGTATACCACAATTATTCAGCTTTAATTGTTACACCAACAATGCTAAGATATCATCAATTAACAGCGAACATTAGAATCTGCTGCCGTTCCCCGTTGCAGCAGACTTACATTTTAAAAACAAGTCCGCGAAAAATTTCCGTTTTTAACCGGTTCGCCGTATGAAAAAGGTTGCCTGCCTCTGGTTTAGTGCCTGTGATGTCTCTCTACACTCTATAGTCTCGCATCTAATGTCTATCAATGAATGCTCGCGTACGTTTCGGCCGATAAAAGACACTTTGTGAAATTTAACATAAAGTATTTAACTGCAAAAAGTAAGTTGGGGATCCAATAGGGCCGCATTAAAAAGAAAGGCATTGGAGACATTTGCCTCCGGGCTCATCTTTAACATACCCACTCTTGTAAAAACCCAAAAATAATAAATCATTAGTTTGTTCTAAAAATAGATAAATTTTTCGTGGGATGAAGCTTCGCGTGTTTGTATTTTCACGACGTCGTATGAAAATTAGCTAATGTAGCACGCTTTTTTCTTGGCATTTAAACAAATATATAGTTAATTTAATTTCTCACTCGTTTGTTTGGTAATTCTTCAGCATGCAGCGTTTTTTCTGATTCACAATAGTTTGTTTTTTTAAGAGGGATTCTTAGCGGCAACGTTCAACTCAAACATCTTTAAGCTAATGTAGGTTTCACCCCAGCCCGCTGAAAGTGATTAGAGTTGATCTTTTTTATCTCAAAATAAATTCTTCGCAATATTCGCTTGCTCAATATTCGCAATATTCACTCAATTTCAGAACAAGTGTTGGCCTTCTCAAGATATGTTTTGTTGGTTATATCAGGGATATACTAGCATTTTTAGTGTAATAGGCTACCTCTGGCCACTGTATTACTTTTTTCATTATCACGCGCATACAGACATACTTTCTTCTGAATCCACACTCAGATAGGCACGGTTATGTTATAGCATTAGCAACTCGGAAATGGTTGAGTCCGGACCCCGTTTCTTTTGTTAAGGTCGAAGGTGGTTTTCGTGCTTTGCTGTTTGTATATCCCGCACCGGAAGTATTAGCAGAAACAAAAGAAATTATTCTGCACAATCTTTTGACCCTCCATTCTCCGATCAGGGACTTTTACACAATGCCATTTAAACTAAGGTTTACTAAGACTTCTTGGCTATTACATTGCAATATTTGTCAAATAAAGAAAAGAAATTAATTGACAGACTAGAAGTTTTGGTTAATTTTCGTTTAGTTATTTTCTTTTTCAACCAATCAAAAAATAGTACTGTCCTCGAGTCGAGGACAGTGCATTTTTGAGCACTTGTAAGCTTCGAGGCCAAGGCCAACGACTTCAAAATGTGTCCTCAAGGACGTCCTTAAGCCAAGGACGTCCTCAAGAACTCCACCTCTGATTCTTATAAAAAAAAGTATTACAACAAAAATGAAAAGGAACATTTTGCTGTAAAATGTGATTACTGCACCCATTCAGCATGGATGGATTTCCTAATGCTACAACTTTGCTGTTCTTTGCTTTTGAAAAAAAAAGAGTGTATTATATCTCAGATTACAACGGCATGATGTTTACAAGCACCAGAAAATTAAACGATCAGCCATCTCGGCATTTATCCACAACTTACTGGCCCACAATATTATTCAGCAATTTGCAATTAAAAAAGAGTTCGTTGTTGGAGCAAAAGATAAGTAATATGAGCTACAGTACGCGAAAATATGTAAATCAATTTAAATATCTTCAATATTTCCACACATATGATGATTAAAAGCATGGCGCGTAGTTTAAAAAGATAAAATAGTTCTCAGTTGTTTTCTCTGATCCCTCCAACTGCGGTATTCAGATTTCATACGTTGGTTGGCCCACAGAAGTTGTTGCTAAAGTTTTCTGCAACGCAAAAAAACATATTAGGGTAATACGCGATTACCTCATCTTCTAAAAATACTTTTTAGGCCATAAGCAATGGAACATATACGATGTCCGTTTTTTTGTGGAAAAATGTTTGTTTGCCTTGGCCACGTAAAGTAGTCAAGTAGATATAAAGCGTCTGTTACTGAAACGGTAAACCCAGGTTCAATTCTCGGTCAGATTAAACCAAAAACTATAAAAATTGGTATTTACAGCTTGCCTGCTTTACCTTCAGCATATGAAATGGGACAGTGTGAAGTCTCCACCGAATATACTAGGAGGTGGGCATTGGCAGCAAGTGGCAGCTTGACTCGCAGACGGCAAAGATCTCTTTGCTATATTCTGACGACAGATGCTTCTTGAATGAAGATGTGATTATCATTTCTTAATACAACGTTACTTTCTCGCAAAAACATTTCAAAAAATTGCAGCTGAAGAAATAGAATTTGAGCCGTGAAACACTAACACTCAGAAAATCATTTGTTGCTGCTTCGTGATCTACTTGCCAGTTAAAAGCAATCAAAGAGCATCGAGTGTTGGACAATCAACCTCAACGCACCAAGAATGCAAAACCGACAATTTAGTACCTCATCTTCTATACTTGATAAGCAAAAAACTCACAACATACATGTATTTTCTTAGCCACTTCTAATGATGGTTTATTAACCTTTGTAGCTCAATGTTTTTTCATTATGGCGCTGCACAACTGGCAATACTTTTGCCTCCGACAAGTAGTTAAACTTTGTCGAACAATGGTCACAACTTATCGCAGTTTTCGGCATATTACAGAAGGCGAAAATTATCGTAAAGTTTGTAACATTACAGTATAAGTGTAATAACTAGCCAAAGAAATTAAAATTAAGTAACTCTTCAGAAGTTTAATGTACGAAACTACAGTATAAAGATACAAAGTCAAGGCAAATGAAATTCGACAGTCGTAATTTCTTGTAGTTTTGCCATCGCTTTTGCTATTAAGGTTGTGTACGTTGCCATTTTAAAACTAACACCTTCCAGGCCATAGGCGTAGCCAGGGGAGGCCCAGGGGGCCCGGCCCTCCCCCAATTAAAATACCTCCAATGATAAAAATTATGACAGCATAGCCAAGCGATGTTTAGTTGCAGTTTTTTTTCAGTAATTACGCATATAATAATAATTTACAATAACATTAATGACGACGAGGGAGCCCTGGGACCCCTAACTAACAACCAGTGGGCCCCTAACTACCAACTAGGGGGCCCCAGGGTCCCTAACCGACATCCAGGGGGCCCTAACTAACTAACAACCAGGGGGCCCCAGGGCTCCTAACTAACAACCAGGGGGCCCCGGGACCCCTAACCCACAACCAGGGGCCCCTAACTAACGAACAACCAGTGGACCCCTAACCCACAACCAGGGGGCCCTAACTGAAAACCAGGGGGCCCTGGGCCCCTAACTAACTAACGACCAGGGGGCCCAAGGGCCCCGAACTAACAACCAGGGGGCTCCGGGGCCCCTAACCGACAACCAGGGGGCCCTGGGGCCCCTAACTGACAAATGCAGGGTCTCTAGCTGACAACCAGGGGTCCCGGGGCTTCTAACTAACTAACTAACTAACTAACTAACGACCAAGGGGCCCCAGGGCCCCTAACCAACAACCAGAAGGCCCCGGGGCCCCTAACTGACAACCAGGAGGCCTCGGGGCCTCTAACTGACAACCAGGGGGCTCCGGGGACCTTAATTAACAACCAGGGGCCCCGGGCCCCGAACTGACAACCAGAAGGCCCCGGGGCCTCTTACTGACAACCAGGGGGCTCCGGAGACCTTAGTTAACAACCAGGGACCCCAGGGCCCCTAACTGACAACCAGGCAGCTCCAGAGCCTTGACTGACGACCAAGGGCCAGGGGGCCTCTTAATTCAATTTTTTTACAATTTATATGCAAATCCTGTAAGAAATCTAAGAGTTTTGTCCTAAAAGTTGCAACCCCAGGCCCTCGTTTAACGTTATTATAAAATTAGTGCTGTCACACAAGCGGTAATGCAAATCCCCCAATTGAAATACTACCAATGATAAATATAATGAGAGCATAGCCAGCATGTTGCCCTGGACCGGAATTGCAGTTTCTTTAATTTAGGATTTACGCGGACAAAACTAAGTAATAATAATGACGACCACAAGTGTACGTCATAATAATGTCATGCAATTCTTGGACGTTTCAAAAAACTGTCAAGTGACTTGATTCGAGTTCTCCACGTTTTGGAAAAAAAGTATTTTAATTTTGCTTTGAATGTTTTGTTTTTTTATGAAAGAACTTAGGGGCGCGATCTTATCTCAAACTCATTGGCGTAGCCATGCGGGTGGCCAAGGGAGCCAGGGTCCCCTCAATCGAAATGCCACCAATGACACAAATTTGACAAAAAATTCTTGTTTCTTCATTTTCAGTTTCTTTTAGCGTCTTTGCCTACAACAGAACACGCGTACAACAGTAATTAACAATGAATAATATTGACGACCATGGGGCCCGGCGCACCCCCTTAATTAAATTTTTTCCAACCAAATGTAAACATATAACCAGGGTGAAATCAAGGGTTTTTGTCCTAAAAGTTGCTACCTCAGGCCCTCATCTAAAATTTTTATGGACGTAATGCAATAACCTGCGCCGGATTTGCCATATGGCTCAGTGCCAGGGCCCCGCCCTCAAAGAGTAGGACTTTTTTTGGTCTTCACTTACATTTTGCAAAGAGATGTTGCAAAAATCCCCAAAGTTCCAGGGGCACCGCGCAATGTAAATCCGGCGTGGGAATAACATGTTTAGTAAGCGTAACCATCTTTTGCACCATTTTTCAATAACGATTCACCTTTACCTCGCCAGTTTTTACGCACAAAATACGTTAAAAAAAATAGCTAGAGAAAATGCTCATTGAACAAATTATTGAATTTCAATTGAGGGGGCCTGGATCTCCTGGCCGTACATGTACTCCTATAACTGGTTAACTTCATGACAAAACAAAAATCTTCAAGGAAAATCTTCGAGTGGATTACTATTTACTGGTAGAATATTGCAGGAGGCAATGTCCATTACTTTCCCCTACATGGACCAAATCACTTACGATTAAAATTTTACGCAATAATTCAAGATTTTGAACGTGTTTTGAAATTTAATTGCAAATATAAGGAGGATTGAACAATTAAATTATTTCGATTGGCTTGCAATGTTAAAAATCTAGTTCTTTGAAATGGCTGTGAACTCGTGCAAAATGTGATCGAATAGGAGGATTAAAATAGTTTTTTTTTTCCAAAAACTTACAAAAATCGCCCAGCGGCTGGGGGCTTGCCCCCAGACCCCATAGCCACCGGCAGCTGGCGGATCCGCCCCAAGACTCCCGTCTGTGATACGTTTGAGTTCATTAGCTTACTCAACACGTCTCCTAAGTTGGTCATTGGCACTTTTTAACTATTAGTTTTCGCCATCTTCCTTTACCAAAATCCTGGTTAAATGACAACAGGCTACGACTTCAGATCTTCCATTCTACGATATCTTTGCCCCCACAAAAAGTCCCTGTTTTGAAAATTTCTGATGACGTCATTGCATGCGATTTGTGGTTTGGGCCCCCCCAATCAAAATTCCTGGCTACGCCTATGTTCCAGGCAATTAATTGATAAATGAAAGTCTACAACAAAGCGGTTTCGAAATTTTCAATTTACATTTCAAAAAGACTATCAACGATAACTTTTGATAACCTTTGCAAAAGTACGGTTTCATTAGTGCTACAGTAACATCTAAACATTTAAGAAAAAATAAAACAAGTAAAATAGCAGATTATTTTGGCAGATTACAGTATTTGTCGAGTTATTTCGCGAGCAATTTATTGCCAGTGTGACTGCAAAATTAAAATAAACAGCATTTAAATGCAAACAACTTTATTTCATTGTCAATCTGACAACAAAATTGCGATTGCAATTACATTTTGTTCAGAAGGTTGCCTTGGCCAGGAAACAGCAAAAAGATCTTGGTTTAACTCAGCCGGGTTTGACTTCTGTTAGGATCATAGGCGTAGCCAGGGGGGGCCTAGGGGGCCCGGCCCCCCCCAATTGAAATACCACCAAGAATAGAAAAAATTATGACAACATAGCTTAGCGATGCTTAGTTGCAGTTACGGACGACGAGGGAGCCCCAGGGCCCCTAACTAACGACCAGAGGGCCCTGGGGCCCCTAACCAACAACCAGAAAGCCCTGGGGGCCCTAAGTAAAAAACGGGGGTCCCAGAGCCCCTAACTAACAACCAGGGTGCCCCTGGTCCCCTAACAGACGACCAGGGGGCCCCTAACCGACAACCAGGGGCCCACGTGACACCTAACTAATGACCAGGGGGCCCCAGGGCCTCTAACTAAAGACCCAAAGACCATGGGGCTCCTAACCGACAACCAGGGAGCCCCGGGGCCCCTGACTGACAGACGGGTGCCCCGGAGCCTCTAACTGACAAACAAGAGACCCTGGGGCCCCTAATTAACAAGCGGGGGTCCCCGAGGCCTCTAACTAACAACCAGGGAGCCCCGGGGCTTTTAAGTGACAAACGGGGGCCTCTAACTGACAAACAGGAGGCCCTGGTGCTCCTAATTGACAACCAGGGGCCCCCAAAGCCCCTAACTATAAACCAGGAGGCCCAGAGCCCCTAACTGACAACCCGGGGGTGGCCCTTAACCAACAACCATGGGGCCCCAGGGCCCTTAACTAACAACCAGGGAGCCCCGGGGCCCCTAAGTGACAAACAGGAAGCCCTGGGGCCCTCAATTGACAACCAGGGGCTCCCAGAGCCCCTACCTAACAACCAGGGGGTTCCGGGGGCCCTTGCTGACGACCAAAGGGCTCTGGGGCCTCTAACTGATGACCTAGAGTCCCGGGTCAGGGGCCCCGCAATTCAAATTTTAACAATATACACGCAAAACCTGTGAAAAATCTAAAAGTTTTGTGCTAAAAGTTGCAATCCCAGGCCCTCGTTTAACGTTATTGTGAACTTAATGCTATAAATAGGCGGTAATGCAAACCCCCAATTGAAATACTACCAATGATAAATATAATGAAAGCAAAGCCAGTATGTTGTCCTTGTCCGGAATTGCAGTTTCTTTAATTTAGGATTAACGCGTACAAAAGCAAGTTATAATAATAACGACCATCTGTCCACGTCATAATAGTATCATGCATTCCTGGAGGTTTCAAAAAACTGTCAAGTTACTTGATTAGAGTCCTACACGTTTTGAAAAAAAGTATTTTAATTTTGCTTTAAATGTTTTTTCTTTATGAAAGAATTTAAGGTCTTGATCTTATCTCAAAATCATCGGCGTAGCCAGGGGGGCTCAAGGGGCCCGAGCCCCCTCAATTGAAATGCCACCAATGACAAAAATTTAACAAAAACAACCTTGTTTCTTCATTTTCAGTTTCTTTTAGCATCTTTGCGTACAACAGTACACGCCTAGAACAGTAATTAACAATAAATAATATTGACGACCAGGGAGCCCGGCGCACCCCCTTAATTAAATTTTTCCAATCAATTTAAAGTATAACCAGGGTGAAATCAAAGGTTTTTGTCCTAAAAATTGCAACCTCAGGCCCTCATCTAAATTTTTTATGAACGTAATGCAATAACCAGCGCCGTATTTGCCATATGGTATAGCGCAATGGCTCAGCGCTCATATGGTAGGACTTTTTTGGTCTTCGCTTATATTTGGCCGGAACATGTTGCAAAAATCCCTTAAGTGCCAGGGGCCCCGCGCAATGTAAATCCGGCCCAGGAATAACATGTTTAGTAAGCGTAACCATCTATTGTACCATTTTTCAAAAACGATTCACCTCCACCTAGCCAGTTTTTACGCAAACAATACTTTAAAAAAAATAGCTAGAGAAAATGCTCATTGAACAAATTATTGAATTTAAATTGAGGGGGCCTGGGCCCCCTAGCCATACATGTACTCCTATAACTGGTTAACTTCATGACAAAACAAAAATCTTCGAGGAAAATCTTCGAGTGGATTACCATTTACTGCTAAAATATTGCTGGAGGCAATGTTCCTTCTTATTACCCCTACATGGACCAAATCACTTACAATTAAAATTTTACACCATAGTGCAAGATTTTACACGTGTTTTGAAATTTAATTGCAAGTAAAAGGAGGATTGAACAGTTAAAGTTTTTCGATTGGCTTTCAAATGCTAAAAATCTAGTTCTTTCAAATGGCTTTGAACACGTGCGAAATGTGATCCAATGGGATTAAAATAGTTTTTTTTTCCAAAAATTTACAAAAATCGCCCAGCGGCTGGGGGCTTGCCCCCAGACCCCCATAGCCACCGACGGATGGGGGCTCCGCCCCCAGACTCCGTCTGTGATACGTTTGAGTACACTAGCTTACTCAACATGTCTCCTAAGTTAGACATTTGCATTTTCTAGTTATTAGTTTTCGCCCTCTCTCTTTACCAAAATCCTGGTTAAGTGCCAATAAACTACAGCTTCAGATCTTCCATTCTACGATATCTTTGCCCCACAAAAAGTCCCTGTTTTGAAAATTTCTGATGACGTCATTGCATGTGATTTGTGGTTTGGGCCCCCCCAATCAAAAATCCTAGCTACGCCTATGGTTAGGATCAAACTAAAGACTCTAAAAATTGGTATTCACAGCTTCCTTGCTTAAGCTTTTATGTCAATCGAAACAGTGTGAAACTTTCGCAAAAGCAATGTACACCACATTAACTGTGAAGTATCATGACATTTTGTGTGCTAATCAAGCGGTATGGTTTTCCGAAACAGATTTCTGTTGAGGCATTAAATGTAACATAAACAATGAAGAAATACTTTAGAAAGATATAAAAGCAATATCATCAATGTACCGTCAACGAAATTTATCGATTTTTGCATTGGCTCCAAACACTACTTTGTTTTCGCTCTGATCTACGTTTGCATGATATGTGTCTCTGGTACCTCCAGTTTGAGCGCCATCTCCGAAATTTTGTACAGGCGCTTTATAATTCACTCCTTGAAAACAAAAACGATCATAAAACAATTCTTCCTTCCGGAAATAAAGATCAGGTAAAAGCGAATTCTGGTTTATGGATAAGTCAAGAACACACTCGTATTATCGATGAATCGAAAATAATCTAAAACTAAAAATAAATCAAAAAAATATAAAACATATTTTCACTTCAATCGAGGTATATAAGAGATATACTGGAAAGTAAAGCAAACAGTTTTCGAGCAGAAAAGAACTCCTACAACAAGCATACATAAAAAAAACTGATACAATTCACACATTACATTCCTTAGACGCTGAAAGAGCAAGAACAAAATTTTGGATACAGTAAAAAATTGATTACAAACATAAAGAACTTTAAAAATGGAAAAGACTATTAGCCGGAAATTTCAATGTAATTTTTTATTAATTCTGACCCAAATCTAAACCCAAACCCTTACTCTAATACTAACTCAAAATTTAACCTTAACCCAAAGTTAAACTCAAACATTAATCTTAATCCTCATAAAATATCGGTAAGTGAAAAATATGCGTACGAATATTTCTTTTTTTTCGTTTTATTCTCTTCAACTCAACAGTTCTAGGTAATATAGACACTTTCTTTAAACGTTGCAGACATTTTTTATATTATATACCCTGCATGATTTATTGTAATTTTTCAATTAATTTCAATTTCAATTTGAATTCAGTTTTTGCAAAATCAATGCATTTGAATTTAAATTTACTTTTTTTACACTCAATGAATTGAATTTACTTTTTTCACAGTCAGTAAATTTGAATTTCAATTTAAAAATTAAAAACAAAATGAATGGATATAGCCCTACCAATCAATCTCATTACGATAACACACTGTGATTCCAGTTAGAAAAGTGGTTAAGGTATATATTGTGCAATACGCTTTTCAAAACTACTGCAATTAAAAAAAAATGTTTATGAGTTTCTCACCTCCTCCATGGACGTCTCCTCCTGCGTTTACCACGTGACTTCCTGACACATGCTGATTCACTCCTCTAGCGGTTCCTGCACCACCACCAATATTCCCTAAAAATACCGTCATTATTGCCACACTGATATAAAGTATTATTAGAAGAGAAGCATGAAGCAGTGCTGTGTGCGGGTCACATCCAGGGCCTGCGAGAGGGGGGTTCAGGGGGTACATCGTAACCGGGCCCGGGCCTAGGGAGGCCTGGAAGAGGTCAGGTTTCCGTGTTAAGTTTTGGTATCGCACCATAACACCGTAATCAAACTTGCCTACAGCAAAAATATCAGTCAGCCTATTCAGTACTGGTAATTGGTCGCTATTTTTGCTACACAGCCTTTAGGGCATTTAATAGAAGCCGATTTGATTAAAAAAAGAGAAAATTATATTAAAAGCCATACACTTGCACCGAAATTAACGTTTTGTTACATTTCTCTGACTTGAGAGCCCTAAGTCTACGGTATAAAAATGTACGAGGGCCCACATTTCCAAAGGTCCAAAAGCATTTAACCGCAGAGAGCGGAGTCAAAGTTGACATACTCTACTACTATCATTAAGTAACTCTCTCTACCTGTATGAGTTTAATAGGTATTTGGGTTTGTGAAGTCTATGATTGCAGATGACTTCTTAAGACTTATATCAGTAAATTATTTGGATTTGCAGGATTAAAGTCATTATATTGTATACTATTGCGTCAATGTCATCATTCCCACTTCACATACTTTCTTTCATGCATATCACGTTTTCTGCTTGTCACTTTACACAAATTTGGTGCTGGAATGTTGATCAAATGTTGTATTTTACCCTCGAGAAATATACAAAGTGCTAAAGCTTCCGGGGCGGAGCTCCGGAATTAAACCAATTTTAGGTATAGTTGTGATTTTCATAGGTCTTAACTGTATGTGAATATCGTCATCCCCTCACTTTTAAATCAAGACCTACACCCATCCGACAAAAAATTATTTAACGGCATGGGCCCCGACAAGGCTTGGGGGCCCAATAATATTTGGGGGCCCGGTATCAATCTTCGTACACCCTGGAAAATTTTCTCTCTGAGGCCCTGATCATATCACATCTCAGTCTCCAAAACGGCAGTTTTTCTTTTTTAAACTATACTATCAGTCCTTATGGCTATGCTAGAATATAAAATATTTCGTTAATCATAAAACGACAACTTTAAGAATTGATTCTCAAGTAAGAAAAGATCGTTGTCAGTGCCCCTAAAAATTTTTACTTTAGTTCTTTTATGCAACACTATAGCAGTGCAAAATTTTACAAAGTTTCACAATCAAGCAAAGCTAACTTGCAACAGTGCACATGGATCTTTTAGTACGTTAAAGTTGCTGCTATACTGAACCGGCCAGTTGGTCGAGCGATAACGCGTTCGTCTCTGGTCGAGCTGTCCGAGGTTAAATTGTCAACTGTTCGCCACCGCTGCGACATTTGTTCCAATGCAGTTGCGGTGGTGCCCGAGTGTAATGACGCCGAGATGGGCCCTGCAAACTCGTTACACGCTTCGGCTTAATCCCGTGAGTATAAAGAAAGATTTAATTTGAGGTTGTTATTAACTAATCGTTACCCATAGTCTATTTTGCTCGTTTGGGTTCTTCGAGAAACAACAGTTTGTTGAACTATAACCAGAAAGCATATCAACTATCAAAAGACACCAAATAGACTAAGCAAACCAATGAATAAGCAGCGCATAATTAATTATGAGAACCTGTATACAATATAGACTTTCAAGCTACTAGCAGTGATACAAACCTTCCTTCCAATATTTGAGCAAACGTCTCGCATGAGCTATGCCAAGAATTTTGTTTTCGGTAAAATCGTTTCCTTCAATTACCTCCAGGTCACTCTCATCAACAACTCCCATGTCATCTGTGAGAAACTTCACTACTTTTTGCACATCCGCCGGGCTTAAGTTTGGCAAAGCCTTTGACACCCCAAAGTCAGACATTGTAGAGCACTTCAGTACTTTTGTCAGAGAAAAGCGTTAACTTATATAACTCAAACGGAAGAAAAACGAAGACCAACAGTAAATATCAATTGCAACTCTATAAAATGCTTATCTGCCAAGTTATCTTGAGCAGGAGACAGCTAAGTGACCTTTGCGATTTTTGAGTCATTTTGTCATCTGTCCACCTGTCTATCACACACGTTTGAGACTTCTAGTTCGGCATTTAACCGCTTTCCTATTAACTGTCTCTTTTATTGCTGGACTTCAAGTAGGGTGAATACTAATTTCGTAATTGAAACGACTGACGCTCGCGTCGCATCTTCTTTTGTTTTTACTCGGCCATTTTCAAAGTAACGAGTGCAAAGTTTCGGACTTTTGCTTATAACTCTAGAATAGTTTGGCCTGGCTTCATGAAATGTTAAAAGCAGTTTAAGATTAATGAGCTGTTTGTACCAAATTTCGAAGAAATAGACCGCGTGAATTTGGTTTTAGGTCCCAAAAACCGCCCCAAAAGTATGGCGTAAAAAGCGGTCTTATTCAAACAGGCTTAAGTAGGGCAAAACATGGGTATATGTCTTAAGATACCCTTTCATCCCTACCAACCCACTTTTAGCTACGATGAGGTTTTTTTTTCCTTTTCTGTTTATTTTTTTTTTCCTTTTTTTTCCCTTTTTTGTTTCTAAATCTTGTTCGTTCTTCTTCTCCTTTACCACAAAACATCGAAATCTAACTTTTGTGTAAATTTGTTGAGCTGCAAACGCCATGTTGTTTCTCGACATTTTTTAGGGCCACTCTCCTGGGACCCCCCCAAAATAGGACCCCCAAATGGACTCCCCAAAAAACGATTTTTGAACGGTTAAAGATAGAGTGCTAGTTTTTTTCTTGATATCAGTAAATGTTTAAGAAATAAATACTTTTACATAGCTTGGGGGTATACCATCTCGCCGGAAAGCTACTAAATAGACCCTCAAACGTCAATTTTTTCAAAAGCTTAAGCTAGGGTGCTAGTTTTTTTGAAATCTGTAGATATTTGCGTCGATCGTTCTAAAGGGTTGCTCCTCGGCAAGCTTCCATTTAGTATATATAGTCTTTGGTTTGACTACAGACTAAATCAAAATTATACTTCAGTCTGATATCATCCTGTACCCAAAGTAGCACCTCATGTTAAAACTTAAGTAATTGAAAAGTTTCAATAACTGTTATTGGATCTACAAACAATGATAGTGGTGGCCCTTACTAGATAACTAACGGAGGAGAACATATGCACCCAGTTCCCCAGGTATAGGGCCCTTACAATGCCCCCTCTCCATGAGAAACAAATTTTTGGAAAAAACCTTGATCTAAATCCAATGAAAAAGTACGGAATTCTTGGTGAAAACCCTTTTTTTGGTCTTTACCTAAATTCGACAAAAAACACTAGCAAAGTACCTCAACTGTTGTCAGTTCAGCAAAACATTCTCACACAGACACGGACTGAATTGATAAAACAACATCCTGAGTTTTGCTCCCTGTTTGGAGTTGTTACTATTTTTTTTCTGTTTTTCATCTCTAAATTCCGTTAAATTGTGGGTCCTTAAAAAGCTTGCGGCCCTAGGCACAAATTTTTAGTTTCGCCACTGGTGGTCCTACGCTAAACCTGGTGACAATGGCGTGGTTTGAATTTTAGTTTCCTGGCCTGGTTTTCTTCATAAAAAAAAAAGCAATGAAGCTGTCTATTTGAGCAATTATTTAAACAGTTGTACTGCTGCTTTGTAATATTACTGCGCTGATTTGTTTCCAAGTTGTATCTATTATTCTAACTTCTCACAAATCGTTGCTTTCTGATTTTATTGTTTACTGGAAATTGTTATGACATCCAAAAAACTGACCACAAATGAAACGATTTCTTTTCAAATTATTCAGTTTTCTATTTTCTAGGTAGACAAACTAAACCTCAATATTCAAACTCATTCTCGTTTGTCTTTCCAATGCCAAGCTATTGCGTAAATTTAACATTACTACTCCACTACTTGAGGCTTAAAAATCCCGTACATTTACCGCACCTGCTTCTTTCTGCGATCAGAGTTCAAGTAGCCCAAAACGGTTGAATTATTACACATACCTTGCGCTATTCGATTATGCTTTTGATATAGCCGCTCAACTAAAAGTTAACGAGAAATAATCAAAGGAAATGCATGTTGCGTACTACTACACACTCGCCTTATGCATACAAGCAAACCCTATCTGAGAAAAGCAGCTAGGTATGACTGTACATTTAGTTCCTTTTCAGTTAAAATGAAAAAATGAACATGTTTAACAAAGGATATGCTTCAGGCTTAAACTATAATAGAAAACAATGCCCAAGTAAGTGTTTAGTACAAAAGTCTATAGCCAAATGTTTATAGGTTTAAATTCCGCGGCATATTGTTTTCAACTAGTAACTCTATTCCCATCTCAAGCTTTCCAGAGATGAAACTAAATTAGCCGATAGCGCTCAGATTTTGAAAAAGGACTTCGGCAAAGCACAAAATCAAGAAACTTTCCTTGTCTTAGCAACTTCACATTTTTAGAATCTATTGGTAAATAAATTTAACTCAAAGTTTGGTAATCAATTCGAAGTAAAAATCATTTCTGAATAGATTTATTACAAAAAAACAAGAGGAAGGCATTTTTGCCCCACTCCCCAGACAAAACGGAGTAAAAGGACACTGGAGTTAGTTATATCATAATATTATTATTGCTGTAATAATGTAATTAAATAAAGCACTAAAAAGTGGTCTATTTAGGAAGTTCAAACGACTAGTACTTCAAATTATAAAAAACAAAAGCCTTTTTATGTTTTTTACGGTGTAATCTTAGAAACAAGTTAATGTTCCTACTGCTTACACTTGTGAAATTTGGAAACATGTGATGCTTTTTATGAAAGACTGAAGTGTGGTTTTGCAGAGTGTTAGTTTAAATTTGCTTCATGCATCACTTGGTAAATAAACAAGCCTCTCTCTATCTCATAAAGCATTTACAATATTGCCGGTACTATATAGCCTCGGTATTAAACCAGAAAGCAGTGTAGGACATTCTAACTTTAAATAAAATTACCTACTGCATTGCCTTGATTTGTTCATATTACAAAAATATATCAAAAGTGCAACACATCCACCTTTACATTTCAAACAAAATATTTTATTTTTTTTATTAGATTTTTAATTGTGTACATGCAGGTAATGAAATTTAAACTCCATGCGGAAGACGTTCATGAATACTAAAAACTTGATGAACAGTAGCACCGCTCGCATTGTAATACCTTATTCAGATTATTGAAATGAAAAAATTTTTGGGACGCTAAGTAATATTCCATTAAGGTGAATTTACACAGTATCCGTTTTTCGTACGTTTTCGTCCGTTTTTTTACGTTTTTCTCCTTGACAAAGTATGCGCTTTTTCATCCGCATTTTTATGTGTCCATATCCGCACTAACCAGACAGTCACATACTGAACAAAAGTTTTCCGAAAAAAATTTTTTGTAAAGGGGTACGGCGCTATTTCGAAATATCGCTCTTATCGTTCATACACAAAATTTTTGAACAAAATTTTTATCTATATATAACAGTCTACTTAGTGCGTATATGGACTTATAAAAATGCGGATGAAAAAGCGTATGCTTTTTCAAGGAGAAGCAAAAACGTAAAAAAACGGACGAAAACGTACGAAAAACGGATACTGTGTAAATTCACCTTTACTTGTACACAGGGCCGCCGAGAAGGGGGGCAAGGGGGACAATGACCCTGAGGCCCATGGACTTTAGGGGGCCCATATGGGGTCCCACGGGCTTCAGGGGGGCTTCGTTGGCTTCAGAGCCCAGCAGAGGGCCCATTGGCATCAGAGGAGGCCCATGGAAATGACACTGAAAAACCAGCACGTAAAGCTCGAAGACCTTTTTTTTGTTTATTTGAGATCACTTGATTCTGGCCGAAAAAACCTTCAAAGTTCGGTGAAGACCTTTTTTTTGAGATCACATCACATTTTGTATCAAACTGAGGCATTTTCTTCGTCCGTTTTGGACTTCACAAGACCGGAAATCCGTCATATTTGAGCTGGCCCCGCGCCCACGTTCGGCCCCCGGTGGCCCTGCTTGTACACTTTTTTTATAAGAACCTTTAAACTTTGAGTTGAGTCTGGCTGTTCTCAATTTTTGCCAATTTTCAGTTTCATTTGTTCTTAAATTTTAAAGCATTGCTGTCAATTTTAGCGACCATGTTTGCATAACTGTTTCCGAATGCTCTGTTAACTTGAGTGGTCACTTTTTTGATGCATTGTAAAATAAATTGCAAAAAAAAAAGCTTTTTCCAACTTCAGCCAAAAACATTCTCAATTGCCTGCGCAGTGACGAAAGCAAACTAATCTCGGAATCGTTGCAATTGCGCTTGCGCATACAGGGTCCGGCAGAAAAACCTACCACATTTGGAACGCTGAAAAACAAATCAAACATATCTCAAATCAAAACATTTATTGCAAAATCTCAAAGACAAATGCTGCCATTTAGTATTTGTTATGTCTTAAAAATCACATCCTTTAAACGGCGTCCTCAGGATGTGATGCATTGTTGTAAGCGATTTCCAAAGTTTTAATCCTCGGCGGGTGATTTCTTACGGTATTTCGAAGAGCAGCTTTAAGTCCGTCAATACTTGTTTGGTCGATGCTTGTAGACCTCAGCCTTTAAGTAACCCCAGAGGCTAAACACCTTGGTGATGTCATAACAGACTCTTTTAGAGTTGGAATGTTTTCTGAAATTCGAACACTCCGCAGTCTTCCAGGAGGCTCCGCTTTAGGGCTGACCCTGTAGCACTGAAGTTATTGATCCACAGCAGTACAGAATTTCAAGTGGGCACGTGATCTTGTCTGCTTAGCTGATAATGATTCTTAAAATTTTGTGTAGCTGCAATGTAAGATTCTCAATTTTTGAAAAATCCTAAACAATAAATGCAGGGTGCTCGACTGTCCATAACATTTTAAATACTAATTACTAAATTTGCCGTTTTCAACTTAGACGCTAATTACAAACAGGAGCGTATTTAGGGGGGGAGCGTTGTGCCATGGGTCGTCTTTTGCATCGCCAGGATTGTAAAATTGCATTGAAAAGTAAGGAATATTGGGGCATGCCCCCCCCCCCCTTTTGCAAGTTCGGCATAAGGTTTGATCACCCAAACGGTATGTTCTGTGCGTTTCTTTTAGGCATTGGGCTTAAAATTGGACTGAATTTGAGTGAAGACCTTTTTTTTTTCTTGCTCTTCACCTAATTTTGTGTGAAAAATCGGACTAAATTTGAGTTGAACTATTTCTGATTCGGATCTTTGTTCTTCTCAAATTTTCTGGCCCCCCCTTTTCAAAATCCTGCGTACGCTACTGATTACATACTTTACAATGTTGCATTAACCATAAGTTATTTTCAAAAGCTGAATAAATAAAACACAAATGGCAAGTTAGTAGCTATAAAATTTCACTTCAAGCAGAAGTCTAACTGCAACGCGGTTGTCATATTGACAATTTCAAATGTGCTAGGTTTTCCGTCGTACCCTGCATTGATAATTACTAAAATTTCATCGTTTTGAATCAGTACAGAACTTAGTTTCTTTTTTGACTTGAGATTTATTCTTTTTGGTTTGTTCATAATTTTTTGTTGCTGATGAGGTTGGCATTGCTCTTAATTGTTTCTTAAATTTTGAGGAAAAATTAGCCTCGTGTTCTTGCAATTCTTATCAGAGGTGGAGTCGAGGACCCAAGTTTCGAGGCCAAGAAATCAAACAGAATCCGAGACCAATGCCAAAATCAAGGACCAATTTTTCGAGAACAGACCCTTTCGAGGCCAAAAACAGGAATGCTCGAGGCCAAGACCAATGACCAAGGGCACCAGTAGCGTAGCCAGGGGGGTGGTGGAGGGGCTAAAGCCCCCCCCCCCCATTGGCCTGTCAACCAAAATGCAGAATAAGAAAAATACCACGATTTAGCTCTTTTGAGACTGTTTTTGCGCTGGAATTGACTAAACAGTGATTTAAAGCATCTTTTGAAACATATATTCAGGGGTAGGGGCTAATTGTCAAAAATTAAAGTCACAAATCAATGAAAACTTAAAAAATGCCCAAAACCAAACAATCAAATTTGATCGCTAGTGTAAAAACGCCAAACATAGGTTTTATCTACAAATATATTATAAACTCAGGAATACGGGGGGCGGGGGGGGGGGGCTATTCAGTGTTAGTTAATTACCTATTACTTCTCTGAAATATCTTTCCATTAGCCCCCCCTTCCCCAATTATTGTTTTTTATAAAATACAGACGAAATAGATTACTCCGTGTGAGTTTTATTGAATAACAGGATTTTATGATTTACCAGAATGTAAACAAGGGAACTGCAATGTTATCGTTAGCCACCTCCCACCACGTTTTAAAAGCATTATTTTTTATTAAAATAGCTCTATAATTAAGTTATTTTTGCAAAAAAATGCAAAATTTTCGAGCGATGGGGGCTCCGCCCCCAAACCCCCGTGCCTCCGGCGGCTGGGGGCTTTACCCCCAGACAGCCCCCCTTTGCGAATTTCTGGCTGCGCGCCTGAAGGGCACAACTTTTTCTGAATTATGGTTGGCAAATTTCATATTACTTTTAGGCCCGAAAGTGTGTAAAGATTTTTGATGATATTTCGTCAAGTTTTTGATGATTATTTGAAAACAGTAGTTTCTAAAAATAATGAGTGTTATTTCAAAGCTTTACGTGTAAGCAGCTACGTTGATTACGTACCGTAGCAATATCGTGAAAATGAAACCAGGCCCTAATTCGTAAATGAGAACAAACTAAACTCTAAACGTGGAAATAGTCAGTTTTAAGGTCTTAACTTCACTAGTTACGGCCTTATGGTGCAAACGTCCACACATTATGGATCCCGACTTTTTCAGCAGTTTCTCAAACACAAACTTTAGTGCTTGGTTAAACGACTTTTTTTCACAGAATTCTTTAAAATATTATCATAAATTATACTTTTTTAACATCTCATAGAAACTATGATATTATTATCTAAAAGCATTGCAAAAGACTGTGTTTTTGTTTTGGATTAAATTGAGGCAACGTATCCGGTATTTGCTAGCTCAAGTCTTTCGGAAAAAAAACAGGACTCTGAGGGACGGGGGCAAAGTCTTTATGCCTACTTTGAACTATTTTAGTGATTTTTTTTCAAAAAAATACCAAAGCAAGTTTAGCGACGTTTAAGGAGATTAGCAATTTCCAAAGCGATTTGGCAGAAAATGCCGTAAAAAGTTAAAGGAGATGAAGCATCCAGCCGGGATTATTTACAAAAGATAAAGAAACATTTAAAACATTTATTTCTTCACTAAATTTCAACTTTCTACAATCTATTGTTTCTGAGATACTTGATTTCAAAGTTAGAAGATCTCTCCAACAGTGTTGCCATTTAAGATTCCCATTTCCTAGGAATTAGGGTATACTACTTAAATAGTAAAAGTATTTCTGGTGTGACACTAATTCTTGCTGAAGCCTTGCATTCAGGAGCTTTCAAACCAATGTGAAACATAACTTAAACAATAAACATCAGTTCCGAAAAAAGAAAATTTTAACTGGAAACACTGTTGCGGAGATCTCACTTCGAAATAAAATATTGCAGAAACAATACGTCGTAAACTGTTGAAATTTGGTGATGATATGTTTCAGATTACGTTTTATCTTTTGCGCATAATCTCAACTGCTGGGTGCTTCAACCCCCTTTAAGTTAGAAAAACTTTAGTTTTCCCACATTTTCCAAATCCTATTTTTAAGTCAATCTTTTTTTACGGTTTAGTGCAGTGGTCGGCAACTACCGGTCCGCGGACCAGGGCCGGTACGCTGAGAGTTGTTTACCGGATACTAACTTTTCCAGGTTAAATACTTTGGAATATGTTTGTAACATCTTGTGAGTGTTGTGATGAAATAATTCCAGTTTACAGGAAGTATACCACAATTATTCAGCTTTAATTATTACACCAACAATGCTAAGATATCATCAATTAACAGCGAACATTAGAATTGGCTGCCGTTCCCCGTTGCAGCAGACTTACATTTTGAAAACAAGTCCGCGAAAAATTTCCGTTTTTAACCGGTTTGTCGTAAAAAAAAGGTCGCCTGCCCCTGCTATAGTGCCTGTGATGTCTCTCTACACTCTATAGTCTCGCATCTATGTCTATCAAAGAATGAGCGCTTACATTTCGGCCGCCAAAAGACACTTTGTAAAATTTAATATAAAATATTAACTGCAAAAAGTAATTTGGGGATCCAGCAGGGCCGCATTAAGAAGAAAGGCATTGAAAACATTTGCCTCGGGGCCCATCTTTAAAATACCCACTCTTGTAAAAACCCAAAAATAATAAATCATTAGTTTGTTCTAAAAATAGATAAATTTTTCGTGGGATGAAGCTTCGCGTACTCGGGTTTTCATGACGTCGTATGAAAATTAGCAAATGCAGCGCGCATTTTTCAGGCATTCAAACAATTATATAGTTAATTTAATTTCTCACTCGTATGTTTGGTAATTCTTCATGCAGCATTTTTTCTGATACGCATTAGTTTGTTTTTTTAAGAGGGATTCTTAGCGGCGACTTTCAACTTAAAAATCTTTAAGCTAATGTAGCTTTCACCCCAGCCCGCTGAAAGTGATTAGCGTTGTTCCTTTTTATCTCAAAATAAATTCTTCGCAATATTCACTCAATTTCAGTGCAAGTGTTGGCCTTTTCAAGATATGTTTTGTTGGTTATATCATGTTGGTTATATACTAAAATTTTTAGTGTAATAGGCTACCTCTGGCCACTGTATTACTTTTTTCATTATCACGCGCATACAGACATACTTTCTTCTAAATCCACACTCAGATAGGCACGGTTATGTTATAGCATTAGCAACTCGAAAATGTTTGAGTCCGGAACCCGTTTCTTTTGTTACGGTCGAAGGCGGTTTTCGTGCTTTGCTGTTTGTATATCCCGCACCGGAAGTATTAGCAGAAACAAAAGAATTATTCTGCACAGTCTTTTGACTCTCCATTCTCCGATCAGGGACTTTCACACAATGCCATTTAAACCAAGCCTTACTAAGACTTCTTGGCTATTACATTGCAATATTTGTCAAATAAGGAAAAGAAATTAATTGACAGACTAGAAGTTTAGGTTAAATTTCGTTTAGTTATTTTCTTTTTTAACCAATCAAAAAATAGTACTGTCCTCGAGTCGAGGACAAGGCATTTTCGAGAACTTTTAAGTTTCGAAGCCAAGATCAAGGCCAAGAGCTTGAGCTTCGAGGCCAAGGCCAAGGACTTCAGAATGTGTCTTTAGAGACGTCCTTAAGGCCAAGGACGTCCTCAAGAACTCCATCTCTGATTCTTATAAAAAAGAGTATTACATCAAAAATGAAAAGGAACATTTTGCTGTAAAATGTGATTACTGCACCCATTCAGTATGGATGGATTTCCTAATGCTACAACTTTGCGGTTCCTTTCTATTGAAAAAAAAAGAGTGCATTATATCTCAAATTACAACGGCATGATGTTTACAAGCACCAGAAAATCAGACGATCAGCCATCTCGGTATTTATCCCCAACTTACTGGCCCACAATATTATTCAACAATTTGCAATTAAGAAAGAGTTCGTTGTTGGAGCAAAAGATAAGTAATATGAGCTACAGTTACGCGAAAATATGTAAATCAATTTAAATATCTTCAATATTTACACATATGATGATTAAAAGCATTGACAGCAGATGCTTGTATTAATAAAGAGCTATAAATTACAACAACGATGCAGGTCTTTGAAATAGGCGCGTAGTTTAAAAAGATAAAATAGTTCTCAATTGTTTTCTCTGATCCCTCCAACTGCGGTATTCAGATTTCATAAGTCGGTTGGCCCAGATAAGTTGTTGCTAAAGTTTTCTGCAACGCAAAAAAACATATTAGGGTAATACGCGATTACCTCATCTTCTAAAAATACTTTTTAGGCCATAAGCAATGGAATATATACGATGTCCGTTTTTTTGCAGGAAAATTTTTGTTTGCCTTGGCCACGTAAAGTAGTCAAGTAAATATAAAGCGTCTGTTACTGAAACGGTAAACCCACGTTCAATTCTCGGTCAGATTAAACCAAAAACTATAAAAATTGGTATTTACAGCTTGCCTGCTTTACCTTCAGCATATGAAATGGGACAGTGTGAAGTCTCCACCGAATATACTAGGAGGTGGGCATTGGGCAGTAAGTGGCAGCTTGACTCGCAGACGGCAAAGATCTCTTTGCTATATTCTGGCTACAGCAGCTGGGTGAATGAAGACGTGATTATGATTTCTTAATACAACGTCACTTTCTCACAAAAACGTTTCAAAAAATTGCAGCTGAAGACAAAGAATTTGAGCCGTGAAACGTTAAAACTCAGAAAATCATTTGTTGCTGCTTCATGATTTATTTGCCAGTTAAAAGCAATCAAAGAGCATCGAGTGTTGGACAGAGAATCAACCTCAACGCACCAAGAATGCAAAACTGATAATTTAGTACCTCATCTTCTATACTTCAGATCAGCAAAAAACTTACAACATACATGTATTTTCTTAGCCACTTCTAATGATGGTTTATTAACCTTTGTAGCTCAATGTTTTTTCATTATGGCGCTGCACAACTGGCAATACTTTTGCCTCCGACAAGTAGTTAAACTTTGTCGAACAATGGTCACAACTTCGCGGTTTTCGGCATATTACAGAAGGCGAAAATTATCGTAAAGTTTTTAACATTACGGTATAAGTAAAATAACTAGCCAAAGAAATTAAAATTAAGTTATCTCTTCAGAAGTTTAATGTACGTAACTACAGTGTAAAGATACAAAGTCAAGGCAAATGAAATTCGACAGTCGTAATTTTTTGTAGTTTTGCAATCGCTTTTGCTATTAATGTTGTGTACGTTGGCATTTTAAAATTAACACCTTCCAGGCAATTAATTGATAAATGAAAGTCTACAACAAAGCGGTTTCGAAATTTTCAATTTACATTTCAAAAAGACTATCAACGATAACTTCTGATAACCTTTGCAAAAGTACGGTTTCATTAGTGCAACAGTAACATCTAAACATTTAAGAAAAAATAAAACAAGTAAAATAGCAGATTATTTTGGCAGATTACAGTATTTGTCGAATCTGTTCGCGAGCAATTTATTGCCAGTGTGACTGCAAAATTAAGATAAACAGCATTTAAATGCAAACTACTTTATTTCATTGTCAATCTGACAACAAAATTGCAATTGTAATTACATTTTTTACATTTTGTTCAGAAGGTTGCCTTGGCCAGGAAACAGCAAAATGACCTTGGTTTAACTCAGCCGCGTTTGATTTCTGGCATGATCAAACTAAAGACTCTAAAAATTGGTATTCACAGCTTCCTTGCTTAACCTTTAATAGCAATCGAAACAGTGTTAAACTTTCGCAAAAGCACTGCACGCCACATTATCTGTGAAGTGTAATGACATTTTTTTCCGAAATTTTCCGAAACAAAAAAGATTTCTGTTGAGGCATTAAATGTAACATAAATAATGATCAAATACTTTAGAAAAATATAAAAGCAATATCATCAATGTACCGTCAACGAAATTTATCGATTTTAGCGTTGTCCCCAAAGACTACTTTGCCGTGGCTCTGATCTACTTTTCCTTGATATGTGTTTCTGGTACCTCCAGTTTGAGCGCCATCTCCGAAATTTTGTACAGGCGCATTATAATTCACTCCTTGAAAACAAAAGCGAGAATAAAAAAGTTCTTCATTCCAAAAATAAAGGTCAGGTAAAAGCGAATTCTGGTTTATGGATAAGTCCAGAACACACTCGTATTATCGATGAATAAACAATAAATCAAAAAAATATAAAACATATTTTCATCTCAATCGAGGTATGTAAGAGATATACTGGAAAGTAAAGCAAACAGTTTTCGAGCAGAAAAGAACTCCTACAACAAGCATACATAAAAAAAACTGATACAGTTCAAACATTACATTCCTTAGACGCTGAAAGAGCAAGAACAAAATTTTGGATACAGTAAAAAATTCATAACAAGCTTAAAAGAACTTTGAAAATGGAAGAGAATATTAACCGGGAATGTCAATGTAATTTTTTATTAATTCTGACCCAAATCTACACCAAACCCAAACCCTTACTCTAAAATTAACCCCAAATTTAACCTTAACCCAAAGTTAAACTCAAACACTAGTCTTGATCCTCTTAAAATATCGTTAAGTGAAAAATATGCGTATGAATATTTCTTTTTTTTCGTTTTATTCTCTTCAACTTAACAATTCTGTTTGAAAATGAAGCTAGGAGTTCGTCCATTGAGATGAAACATTTTATTCAAAGCAGCGTTCTCCGATGTATTTTTATTTAAGTTGACGTTTCGCTCCCCAGTCCGGGGAGCATCCTCAGAAAAATAACGCATTTCTTGTTTGCAAAAATAGAAATAAAACTAGTACGGTAAGAAATAAATATTTTTTATTTTTGTTTAACTATATTAACTATATTTATTTTTGTTTAACAATATTTATTAATTTTGTTTAACTAACATGCCCGTTGTTTATGGTATGCTTATGGATTAATTTTCGTGTTATATTTTTGATAGTAAATTTTTTTTAAAAGGCCACACGTAACTCAATACACATTATATAATATTTTTGGCAGACGTAATAATTTTTTTTTGTGATATTGCATGTTGTAATAACGAATGTTGTATATTTTTGGTTGTTGCGTTATAAGAGTTTTTTCCTGGTGACCTGTATTTTTTCTTACTAGTTTCATGTCTATTTTTGCAAACAAGAAATGCGTTACTGTTCTGATGATGCTCCCCGGACTAAGGAGCGAAACGTCAACTTAAATAAAAATACCCCGGAGAACGCTGCTTTAAATAAAATTAACAATTCTGGGTAATATAGACTTTTCCTTTAAACGATGCAGACACCTTTCATTTAATTATATATGCTCCTGAATGGTTTAATGTGATTTTTGTAAATCATAATTTTGTAAACAGACATGTAGTTTTAGGGAAAGCACTTAGCCTTCTCATTCAAGTTTAGTTTAAACGAATTCAAAAGTGTGCATTAGAATCATTGGGTAACTTTCGAGCGACATCCTTGTTCAAAAGTCTCTCTGCGCGCCTGACGCTGGTGAGAAAGTGTTATTTAAAAAGTACTCTGTTTAAATGAACTTACTTTATAACTAAGACTTTTTTCTTGGTTGGATCATTTTTGTAAGACTTAAACTTTTCCAGGCAGGTAGCACTTCAAAGAGATTTGCATAATAGTTATGCTTAGTGAATTACTAATGAATTTATGCACGTATAGCAGTTGTCTATACGTGCCCCTTGCATAAACCCAAAACACACAATACAACGTGATATAGGTTTTGTATTTTTTGTACAATATCAAATCAAATCTTATGTTTTATTACCAGAGGTGGAGTCTTCGAGGACGTCCTTGGCCTCGAGGACGTCCTCGAGAACACATTTTGAAGATCTTGGCCGTGGCCTCGAAGCCTCAAGTCCTCGAAAAATGCCCTGTTCTCGACTCGAGACAGCACTATTTTTTGAATGTTTAAAGTTTTGTAGATTGGCAGAATATTTTTTTGTAGACCGTATTTTGTGAAACATGCCTGAAAAAAATTTTTGAAGACCTTTTTTTAGAGAACACTTGCGTTTTGTTCTTGGTCCTTGGCCTTGGCCTCGAGCATTCCTGTCCTTGGCCTCGAGAGTGTCTGTCCTAGGAATGGCTGTCCTTGGCCTCGGATTTTTTTGTGTTTCCTTGTCCTCGAGCCTTGTGTCCTCGACTTCACCTCTGTTTATTACACTCACTGTTATATGGCGCCGAAGCGAGTAACGAGTTAGTGGGGCCCACCTCTACGTCATTACGCCCAGGCAACACAGCATCTTTCGAAGAAATGTCGCTGCGATGGCGAGCTGTTGGCAACACCGAGTCCGATTTGACTGGCCCAAAATTTGAAACTCTGATCTCCTGCTCCAAAGGCAAACGCGTTACCGCTCGACCAACTGGCCGGTCGGTATTTTTGTGCAATAATTTATGAATTCATTTATATTGCGGCACTTGAAACACAAGACTAGTATTGTGGTCGAAAAAGCTTCAAAAGTTTATTGTAATATTTGAAGTTTACTTCTCAACCCAATTATTGTCTGACCTATTAAAAACTTTACTGTAAACTGAAAATTCGGAAACTCCATTTACATTCAGTATATATTTTTTGGTTTATTTGCATTGTTATGCAGCATCCCAGAATTTTAATTCTTACCTCCCCCGTGAACGTCTCCTCCTGCGTTAACCACGTGACTTCCTGATACCTGCTGACTTACTCCGGCTGTGTTTCTGGTGCCAGCCCCACTGGGTTTACCTGCAAACGTAAAGCAACATATCAGTGCAAGCTTGATGGTAAAAGCTTTCCGATTTTTCACTGCTAGTTGCGTGCTGTATGCTGAATTTCTTTGATTCCTTTAGATTGATTGCTTGTTCCTGTTTACTGAATGTATTTTTTCAGGAATGTGTAAACGCTTTAAAAAATGCATCAACAGCAATATTTTTGGAATCGGTATACCCACAGAAATATAACGCAGTAAATATGATATCACACAATAACACTAAAATCAAAAATCTACCAAAAACCACACCACACGCCTTCAAATAAAAGTCCTAATTTCTA
This sequence comes from Trididemnum nubilum, assembly GCA_963965965.1. Taxonomy (NCBI): domain Eukaryota; kingdom Metazoa; phylum Chordata; class Ascidiacea; order Aplousobranchia; family Didemnidae; genus Trididemnum; species Trididemnum nubilum. Next base: position 34,202,174 of record OZ014483.1, on the reverse strand, counting down.
GTCACACAAGTCATTGGCAATACCACAAAACTCTGTCTGCAGAAACCTTTCATCCAACAGGCTGTTTGGTCCTGAAAGGGATCATCAGCTTATCTTTTTCAAATGAAACCACCTGCCAATATTTTTTCATGTTCCCATTTATGAGGAAACAGACTGGTGGGTTTTAACAGATTTTCATCAAGAAAGATTGCAGCTCCCGGTTCGATTCGCGATTTGACTATGCGTCGTTGTGTCCTTGGGAATGATAATTAACGCATATTTTTTAATGGGGCCAAACTGTAGTGATGCCCCGCCTAGGAAAAGACTTGCAAACTAGCCTAAAAAGTTGCTTTGTTGCCAGTGTTATACAGCGGTTATATTGTAATAATGCTAATATTTTAAAGTTAAACAGAATAAAATTAACATAAGGAACATTTATCCGAGCATCTTTCATTTACTTTTTTCAGGGTTAAGATTACGGTTTGAGTTAGGATTAGTCTCTTCTTATAATAATACTAAGCATTGAATGCATTACGCAATGCACAGCATTTCGAAAAGTAAGTTAATATAATGTAAGGCGACTAGTAAGTTAACAGTTAGCATGGCCCCAAGCCAACTTCAAAATGAACCAGCAAAAGTAGCAACAAACCTTCCTTCCAATATTTGAGCAACCGTCTTGCATGGGCTTTGCCTAAGATTTTATTTTCGGTGAAATCTTTTTCTTCCAATACCTCCAGATCACTCTCATCAGCAACCCCCATGTCATTTGTGAGGAACTTCACTACTTTTTGTACATCGGCCGGGCTTGAGTTTGGCAAAGCCTTTGACACCCCAAAGTCAGACATTTTTTGCAGTAGCGGCAGTACTATCAAAACTAAGTCAGCCTAATTAAAACATAGACTGACTTAATTTCCCAATAAAATTGCTATAATGGTTTTTTTTGCTTTTGCTCTGTATAGGTAAATAATACCGTTCTTCTTGAAAAAAAACACGAAAAAACAGCAGCTCAGCAAAATGATATACAGAAGCAAAAGTTGTTTAGTGCAGTATTATTAACTTCTTTGCGTAACTTTGAATCAGTATCAGGTTAACTGCTATTTTAATCTCATCTCATTATGCTATAGACAATATACTTTCTTTTTTACTGTAATTCAAGAGGGTCATTTTTAATTGAGTTTGTCTAGAGGTACCTTTGTATTGACATTGTTGTATAAGTTAATTTTTAACTTGAGCGTTTCATCGAGCTAAATTCGTGCTTCACAAACCTTTTCTTTAATCAAAACCAATACAGCGAAATGATACGTTTCGAATATTTCCTCTGAATCATTGTCATATATGCCAACATCATTCAAACAGAATAACATTTACTTTTTTGCAAAATACTTTTACAGAAGATAAAGCGTTACCTGTTGTCATGTTTATTGTTGGAAAGGATACTGATGTATGCTAGGCCTACCATACGTCCTCTTTCAAGAGGATTTGTCCTCATTTTGCCTTTAAAATGAATATAGGAGGCTGCTTGGCTTAATGACCGAGAGGTCCCTTCGCAGCTTCCTGTTTCAATTAACCAATTGCTTTCTTTGTTTGAACAACTGAAATTTAATGCTGTGTTTTTGCGCATTTGGTGAATTGCAAATAAACCATTGATTGATTGATTGAATAGTCCTCTGAAAACATCTAAAAGTAGCCCAATGTACTTTTTTTACCATTTAGAACTTAATACGTGAGTTAAAGATAAAAAAAAGGGTTTTCAGGCCGGAAACCAACAATCTTCGTCGAGGCTTGAGGTGCTCTTCGAAAAAAAGATCTTCGCTTCGGGTGCCTACAAATTTTTCGTGGGTTTGGTCGGCTATCGGTCCTCTTTTGGGGCAACGAAAATATGGTAGATCTACTGTATGCGAACAATAACTTTAAAAAGTTACTCATAAATTGTTTAACAATTTTTTTAGATTACCATTATTCAAACACATCTAAAACAAGTAGAACCTAAGCTTTAAATGCTTATGCCCATATCATAAAAAATAGTTTGGAAGAAGTATGTCTTGGCAATTTATCAATAATCTTCAAAAAGTACTTGCAAACAAATAAAGGCTGTGCTTAACAAGAATCAAAAAATGATTTACGTACATTAATAAGAATTTACTTGAGGTGTTTTGAACAATTGCGTCAGAGCTTTTTTGGTAATAATTAATTATCACGCTGTCTAAAGACTAAATATTTTTAATTCTTTCAAATGTAAGGTTTCACTCCCTCCTGAGGAGTGGTAGATAAAACAGACTATTTTAAAGATTTGCTTTATAAACGATCAAGCTTCTTGTGCAAGTTTTTTTCCTGTCGCAACAAGTTTCAGACGCAATCAATGGCGCAACTAGGAGGGGAAGGAGTTAAGAAGTCAAATTCTACACTGGTAGTTTTTTCAAACAGTAACAATCTTAAGTAAAGTACAATATTTTGACGGATTCACATTGTCATCTTTGTGGTGCATAGCGTCTGACTCGTCTAGTCTAGCGTCTGACACGTCTCGCGTATGAGTTCGATTTGCGCTGCGTTCTTTTATTTTTTTGGTTTCAAAACCTTTGGGTTCGCGGTCCTAGGAGCATGAGAGTTAGAGTTCGGGCAGCATAGCCAGCATGAGAGATAGCAAATCGAAACGCTAAAAGAAAAAGTCCATTTCAGAAATAAGCACCATGTTCTGTTAACCAAGTAACTTAAAACGATTAACCAGTGCCGTTGCTACGGGGATGAGGGGGGATTAGGGGAGCCTTACCCCCTAACGGCTTCTTTTGTCCCCCATTTTAGTGTACTAAAAATAATTTTTGTGGAACATCATGTAACGACAAGATAACCGACAATAATAGAAAAAGGAATAGTGACTTTCTATCCTACCTACTTGATTACAATTACCTACAGCAGCATATTGAAGTTTTTACATACCGAAAGTTTATTGGTTCAAGTTTCAAACACCAGCAAATTTACATCACTTACCCCATCCGGTCATCAACTAATTTGGCTGGTCAAATCAATTACAAGACCAAGAAAGTTTGCATCGCATGCTATTCAAAGCATTCCAGTGTTTCTCAAACCATGCTTGGGTCGGGGTGCATATTAGCAATTTTGTTGTAGCATTAAGGTCGATAAGACGCGTTCCAATGCGGTTGACTGGCTCAGTTAAACAACCTACAAGTCCTCTCTAGCTTGACTAAATAACCAAGACATACATTAAACTTATAATTGTGGCTACGTTGGAGTCTGACGCTATAAAGCATATAGTGCCGCAACTTGGGAAGCTATGGGGGCTTCAGCCCCACTTCCCCCCTAGACAAGTCAATAAGAAAATGTAATCCTAAAATGCAAGCGTTTAAACGTGTTTTGGACTTGACTTGTAAGTGAAGCAGGGGCTGAATGGGCTGGGAAATTTAATTGTTCAACCAGCTTCCAAATTTTAGCAACTTAATTCTTTCAAAGAGCTTTAAAAACGCGCGAAATGTGGTCCAAATGGCGTTGAAATGGCTATTTTTTCTCGAAAAAGAAAAAATTGCCTAACGTCTATAATATGCTTGAGTTCCACCACTTTGCTCAACTCGCGACCATATTGAGGCATTTTTCAAGCAAAAAAATTTGTACTTTTGCCTCAAGCCCCCCTCCCTTAGCAAAATCTTGACTGCACACCTGTTTACGGGTGTGTCGGGAAGTAGAGATGTATAGACCTACAATATCGCTTAGTTGGTTTTTTTTGAAAGACCAGCTGTTTTTTGTTTTTGTAGAGCACACTCATAGTTCTCTAGGTCACAGTCACTGCTGCAGATAAACTTTTCAAGTGATCATGGGCCGGAAACGAAGGGCTAAGAAAAGCTACCATCCTTATACATGTTTTTTTTTTCAGGTATGAATAGAGAATTTTAAAAATTGCGCATAATTTGCAGCCGTACAAGTTCAGTCACAAAAGAATTCACCAGAGAATGCACTTATTACCTATGAGAGCCAAGAGGTCTATACTCGTCGGCCATTGCTGTGGCTCAGCATAGCCAAAGACTTTCAAACAGAACCCAAAAGAGCTAACGTAAATGTGGTTAAACAGACGCAGAATGCTTGGTTAATATAGGCATAAATAAATGAGAGAATAATCAATAAGCATACAATCGCATTTGGAAATTACTTTTATTGAAATTGAGTAAACACCTGCATGAAACACATGATGTTTAATACGAACGCATTCGAAAAACTTTCTCAAAAATGCAGTCACTACAAAACAAAACGACTAACATTGGTGGGAACTTTGCACTGTTGTATCAAGACGAAGGTAGAAAACATGTCGATTTGGCATCACGAGAAGATAATCTCGCACAATTTAAAACACTGAGAAATTACAATGTTTTCCACAGCAAGACTAAAACTAGCTAAACAGCTGGCAGATATACTACTTGAATACAAGTTTGGCGATTTCGAACAGCAAATTAACACCAAATGAGAACTTTTTAAATCAAGTTTTACAGTAAAAAGCACAAAATGTAAACAACATCAGTTATAAACAATAAGCAACAACACGAACTTATACTATTATTGTTTACACCAGCAATATTATTGCATGTTACCCTTTCAATACAGTGAGGAAGCTAGCATGAAAAATTTATATTTGACGGAAATAAAGATCTGGTCCTAAAAACGTACAGTTGTAGGTAGTATCAAAAATCGGACAAAGACGTCATTAGTTATGACATCGTCAAAAAACACTCGCGATGCAAAATCCATTCGATTTAAAATAATTTAATGTGGTAGGTGAAACTTGCAACTTAATTGCTCAACTGCATAATTTTGTTATATTCAAAGTCAAAGTAACATAATTTTTTAGGTAACACATTTTCACTTTAACTACCGAATATTTTGGTATTCACTAAATAAGGATCGTGTTTTTGTTTTCGTTCAGCAAGCGCTCTTACGAATAAGATGGCATGAGTATGTCGACTGTCCAAGCTTTGATTTATATAATATATAACGAATTACTGAAAACAACAAAAAAAAAAACAATGGAGTAAATCAACTTTCAAGAAGACAATTAATGAGCCGATGAAAGATAAAAAGAATAATTTCACAAGGTTAGGTTAATACAAATCAAATCAGAGTTGTAAACGGGCCGACTAATTCATGTCTGAACCTGAAAATAGTTAGGTTTTTTTAGGTTCAGAAAAAAAAGCCCGAATCAGGCCCAAATTAAGCCCAATATTTTGTCAATCTCAAGCCCGAACTGAAAAGCCCAGCCCGACTAACAGCTCTGAATCTAGTAGTGATGTATTCTTTAACACTGTGAATTTACGTAAAAGACACTGCATTTAAGAATTTTTTTGATTAAGCAGCATTGACAGGTAGCCGTGAAGGAACGTGAAGCCTTCGAGTCAAACGTGTAACAGCACCATAACTCCATTGTAGAATTCAGTTATTATGCATTGTGTAACTATATAGTGAATTGGCGGTGAAGAAGTTCATATATTCCAAACTTTGCTAATTACAATTTTGCCGAAACGAAATTAGCTAATTAAATCGATTAACTCAATATTTGTGAATATACATATCCTACAGAAATGTCACCAAATTAGATCTTAAAAAAAAACAAGGAACTAATTTTGTTTATACTGTTAGTCTGTTACTCATACTATACATGTTGGCCTTATAGGAACTTATTTTGAGAAAAACTTTACAAAAAGTTAAATAAAATGCTCATGTAGAATTATTGGCTTTATTTTTCAGCTTAACTACACAGGTTTTAAATTTATAGTTCAAAGTTAAAGAAATTGTTTTTAAAAAATCTCTTTTTTAACTTAACAGCAGCATAGGCGACCTGGTGTGAGCAGTAATCAGCAGTAATAAACTACAAAACATTAGCACTATTGAGGAAAGAAAAAGAGCTTCTTCCTGAGAGTCGAAGTGAAAACACTGACTGAGTTCACCTTATCCATTTTCTCTTCTCCTCGCTTCACAATGGCTTGGTTCACCTAAACATCAATAGCATACACTTTTTTAACAAAAACAATTTTAAATTGAGTATTTTGCCGCAAACCAGATAAAGAGTTTGCAGACATTTGGTCAGATTAAGCAAGTTAAAATTAAAATTACTGATAAGCAGTAAAAACTTAAATTGCGTATATTCTTTTACTAATTCTAACAACAATAAAAGTTTAATATAGAAGCGGTGGAGGCTCATTTTTAAATAATTTTAAGAACAACGTTTTGGACATGCTTCAGAATAAAATGATTACAAATACGACTAATAAAATGCGTTTGTAAAAACCAGCAGAGCTTTCTTGGCTATTTCAATACTGCCATTATTGATTTGCCTATAGCACTAACTACTGTAAGATGTGTAATCAACAGACAACTTTCAACCAAGCAAGAACAAAATTGTGCTACTTTATCATCCAATAAAGTTGAGAAAAAATTAAGAAATGAAGCTAAAAATTTGTGAAAGTTTAAGAACAGCCAAATTCAACTCAAAAGTTACTGATTCTAAATTTAAATTAGTGTACTTTGCATAAAAATCACGCTAAAGTTAAAATTTTGCAGTTAAAAGGTTGTATATTATTTACCTATATTCTTTTGTGTATTTGCTTACTCACTGAATTAAATCGAATGCAAAAAGATCATCAACGCAGGTTAAGACAATATTAATATAACGCTAATTGACAGTCTTATATTGTTTTTGCTAAGGCATCATTTAAAAAAGAAATTAAACCCACAATCGTTTGAGTTGACAATCCGTAAGGCCGCTGCGACATCGGCAAGTTCTAAAATTATTACATGATCGACTGATTGAAGCAAGCTGAAAACACTGATATGTGACGTCACAGTTTCTTCAGTATTAATTAGTTCCTCTTTTCTGCGAATATAGTACTAACAAGATACGTGCATTTCAATTTTCAACACAGCACTTAAATTGTGTTTACCTTCGTAAATAAAGATTGTAAGTCATCTTTGTACGCACTTTTGCAGAACACTGTGTAAATCGCGTATACAAACCAGGACCCTGTTCCGGTATTTCGATAAGCTACAGATCCTAGATAAAAAGCGTTGAATTTGGATTTCGGTAAAAAAGCTGATTGTATTACAAACAAAAATGTTTGGTTTTGGCAAAGTTTGTTATATTTCTTATTGCAGAGTGTCTTTTCAAACAAAAATTAATACTAGTTGAATTGAATTGTTACTTTTATGAAAGTTATAGATTATCTATATGACATTTCACTAGCTAGATTACAATTTGGATTCAACACCATTTTAGATTTCCCATGTACTTTGTCTGATACCTATCATCTCAGAGTATATGAAGGAAATAGGCTGCACAATCTTTATCAAAGATGTTTGAAGTATCGTTGGATCTAAGACATTTTACTAGCAGCTTGGTATTAGTTAAAATTTGCTTTTAAAGGTTTGCCTTGATTAAAAAGTTCATATCTTCCAAGCTTTTTGTCTGACACTTGGCAAGAAGAATCGTTACAATGGAGAAAACAGGAAAAGGAGCGGCTATTCATAAGAAAAAGCCGAGCCGTGATTGGCTGAAAAAAGATACATTTCAGCCAATCATACTCCTCGGTTTTTTCATATTAATAGCCGCTCCTTTTCCTGCTCTCTCCATTCTGATGAATCTTTTGTAACAAGTGTCAGACAAAAAGCTTCGATTTATGAATATATTAATCAAGCAAATTTTTAAGTTCTGTACCACCAACCAACTTTTTAAAGGCTTAATAAATAAAACGTCATTGTAATGACGCAATCATCACACGTTTTAAATGCAACATTTATTATTTTTACATCAAATAAACGGTATAAATTTTAAAACGTTTGCAAAGCAAACGATGTCGAATACGAAAGCGTGAATTAAAAACAATATTTGCATATTCTACCTGGGATTGTGGCACAGCTCAAAAACATGTCGTTTAAGACCACCGTTGGCCCGCCGTCTGTTGCTGTTGATTTCTCCTCGTTAAACCAATCTGCAAATCATAACGAAGATCGTATTTGAGTAAAGAGTCATCATCATAATTTTGTTAAAACACCTGTCTTGAGTGGGCTAACTCAATGACTAAAATACACCACAGGTAGAAATTAATTTCGAAATTAAAAACACATCCTTAGTCTGCAAAATAACTAGGATAAAAGACTAAAAACACTGCATATTAAATGGGACTTGCTTGAAGCTACCTAAGGCTACCTCATTTCTGCATACAATCGCTTGACTGCATCTAGTCAGTCGAGATGCAATCTAGCGAATGCATGCAGAACTGAGATAGCTATTAGTCAAATATAACTCACATTACAATGCAGTGCTTTTAGTCTCATACTTACTTTTTATTTTGCAGACCGAGAATGCGTTTTTAATCCTGAAATTAACTTCTGCCCGTAGTATATTTTAGTCATTGATTTAGCCCACCCAAGACAGGTGTTTTAACAATTTTTATAGCTGAGTTGGAATCTTTCGATTTCTGTTTTTAATGCAAGTCATCATCATAACTCATGCAGTCCAAGAACAAGGAGTAATAGTCGACCTCGCTTAATAGGCCAACGTTTAACAGGATCGGGCTGAGCAGGAACTTTATTGGACTGACTGAAATGGACATCCTCTTCCACAGAAATTTTTCAGCGCTGCATTTCTAGACGCAACTTTTATTTTTCTTGTTTTCTTTGTTTGTTCAAATGCTAATAATTTGATTGCTTTTTTCTTGGGCTTACCGACAAGATTTTGCGGATTAAAATCTTCCTGAGATTCATCTCCTGCTGAATCACTCTGGTCTTCTGAATCCAAGTTTTCTACAAAACACAAACACGTAAAATTGGTTTAGTTTGAGGTCATCAAAATAATGAACAGTGAGATGTCAGCTTCTCGTAACTCTTTGCATCAATCTTAGACATCACAAAGATTATGTGTAAATGATTCAAAGACATCTCTAGACTTTAATGAAAAGGCCCGCTGTGTCACTTATAATTTATAATGTGACATGTAAGGTTGATGCAAAGAGTCACTATGAGAAGTTGACATCTTCTTGCTATTCATAACAACAATAAAAGCTTGTGCCACTGGCTCACAACTGTACAAAATAACAGTTCATGAACATAGAAGTAAAACTGCACGTTATAAAAGTATTGGAAATGAATTCTGTTGGAAACATGATTTAACAATCTTAGTCTAACTGAGTAAACGCAAATGTAGTTCAACGAGCAGACTGAAGCTAAAATCGAAACATAACTTTTGAAATTTTTTGCTCTCATTTTGGAGCAGCGGCTGTAAAGTTATTCAAAAAATACAAAGAGATAGTTTTTGGAAACCCTATATCTGCTCTCTCAGCTAAACTTTCAGGGAAAAAGAGAGACCAAATAATATCAATCCTTCCAGTTACATCTCGTGACCAATCCAAATTAGGCAAAACCTCCCCTTTACCTGTAAATTGGAAGTGGAAGAACAAATTCAGCGTTTTCAAAAACTTTTTTAGGAAAATATCTCTTTGAATTTGTGAAAGATCTTTGCAACGGCAGCCTCAAACAAAAAAAAAAAAAAAATTCAAAGATAATATTTTGATTTTGGTCCCGGAATTAGCTGGAAGCTTCATCCCTTTAAATAAATTACAAAAGAAAAAGTTGATTACATTTATTCTTTTTACCATAAATCGTGATGTAGTCGTTTGGTCTAAATATTCAGTAGTAAAACAACTTTTTGCAGTTAATAGTACTATCCATATTCTGTGCTCGTTTCGTTAGCGTAACTATGAAACAGAATTAGCGCTAATTGACACATCACAAGCAAAATGCTTACTTCTGCAAAACTGAAGCAAAAAGATCTTTGGCTTTTTAGCCAGCGCTCGTTTGTGCTTAGGATCAGCGAATTGTTTGATTACCTCAGAAATGGAAACCAAGTCTCCGTTTTTATCGATGAAATGATCCACATTTTTAACTGTCAAAATTGTTAGTATCGTCGACTAATAAAAACAAGAAAAATCAAAATTCAAACAAGATCACCAAATTGCTCGTTTATTTTTTAATCCGCGGTCCAAACTGTGATCGAGTAAATAGAGCGTTTGCTACTGAATTGCTAAACACTGGTTCGATTCTCGGTCGGGTTAATCCAAAGACTATAAAATTCGATAGCAGTTTTTCTGTCTAACGCTCAGCAATAAACAGGGCCAGAGTGAAGCCTCCACAGTGTGTAATAAATAGGTGGACCCTAGACAGGTGGCAGCTTTATTAGAAAAACGCAAAAGTTACTTCGCGTCTCCTGGTAAAGGCAACTTGGTGAATAAAGACTTAATTAAAATTACACATGTTCAATCGTTTTGCGTGTTTCTGGCCTAAAGGCTACCAGTGGTGGACCTATGAGCTTCTGGCCTAAGAGCAGTGGACCGATAATCTAAAGGCTGCAGGTTCGAATCCTGTGGGAAGACAACTTTTTCGCATTGCTTGTTTTAAGTAGTCACCGTTCTGGTGGCTCTTCTCTAGGCTTCTGCGTTGGTAGCCTTTAGGACAGAAGCATGCAAAATAATTGAACATTAAAACTCTGGCCTGCAAACGTCAAAAACATCATAATTGACATATTATTAAAATTACACAATCCCAAAATATTAATTGTCATGTCTTGTAGACAATATAGAGTATGTTCGAGTATACAAATCAGCATAGGTGGGCAAGTTAATGCAAAACGCTAGCTTCGTTAACCACTAGTCCGTTAACAAACTTCAAACCCCCGTTAACGTTAATCCGTTATTTTCAGCTTTAATTAACGGAAGTTAATAAAGTCCGTTAATCCGTTAACATTTTGCGAGTAATTTACATTTCGTTTTATTCACTCGCTTCTAGAACACGTATTGACGCTGTTGAGCTGATTGTAAGGAAATATTTATTGCTATGGTGGTCTGTTTGTGTTTTGAAAGTTATATTTTACAGTCTAATCTAACTTCAAGATAAAAACAAGTTCAAATGCACAACGAAGCTGCAAGATATTAACGATAAAAACCTTAACGGAAGTTAACAGAACTTAACGGAAGTTACTTTAGTCCGTTAACAGCACTTAACGGAAGTTAATTTAGTCCGTTAACATGAAAAAACTTTTTAACGGATTAACGAGTTAGTGAAAAAGTTAGCTCCGTTATTAACGGATTAACAATTAACGGGCTTGTGCCCACCTATGCAAATCAGTTTTAACACAATAAACAGCAATATTAAATAGCACAAGAAAATGCTACATCTTAAAGACTCCAGATGAATTCAGTGTCCTAACTGGTGGTGGAGGCAAATACGAACGAGCCAATTAGTGGTGTTGTCATCCAGGTTTTGGAGTACACCAGTTGGAAGCTTGTATATAAAACTAGATAGCATTATGTGTAACAACAATCTTAAAATTCTTATAAAGCGCTATTTCCCAACAACGTGTACTGTTTGTTACGGACTGAGCTCCTGCGCACAAAAGCAAAAACAACAGGGGTGGAAATATCCAAAAAGAACTTCTGATCTCTGTCTGCAAAACTAAAAACTTCCAAAAGCAACAAGCAGACAAAAGAACAAAGTAACAGGCAAGAAGTTGAATAAAGACTGGCAAACTAACAAATTTTTTTATTATCCCCATTCATTGAACATAGGAAACATAATATGATTTGCGAAATAAAAACCTACCACCCGACCTCTAGCAGTCTACCAAAAACAAGACAATGATTAAAAAGTTTGTAAAACTTACTGTAATGCGACACAAGAGCGGTGCATAGTCACGTAATCCCACATGCAAATGTGCCAGCGATTAGCGCTTCTAACTTTTGTTAAAAACGTGAATGAACAAATTTGGTGCAATCCCAGGAGCAATCGCCTATCAACACCCTAAGAGAACGATTACCTTGCAATTGCCAATTATCATGCCGGAACACTGCTAAACAAAGGTTAGTTAAAAGCTAACCTGTAACTTTCATGTCAAATACTTCACATAAGTAGGGGATTTTACAAATCCGATTTCATTACTCACTTCGAGCTCCATGCGAACCAATAAATAAGAGAATTACAGGAGCTGAGACTACTTCTTTGGTCATTAGGAAATTTTCGATGCATTGCATTATGTCCTAAAATAACCACGATTGATGCAACAGCTAATTTAATTCGATTACAGTTTTTCACTTGGGACCAACTTTACAATAAGTGGAGTTTGAATTCAACTGATTCAAAAAAAAAAGCTCGACAGCAGTGACCAGAACAAATATACTCAAAAACTTTCAATGCAAAGCAGAATTTTTTCCAACGGACTCATTCAAAGAATAGTTTTGGAAAAAGAACACTGAATCCAATTTAAGAAAAATTATTTTGGCAGTTTCAAACATACTTATTTGGATGTCAAAGTTATACAAGCAAAAAAACGATCAGTGGTCGAGTGGATTGAGCCTCTGCTGCTAAAACGATGAACAAGGGTTGGATTCCCAGTCGGGTAAACCAAAGACTATCTTGCTTGACCTAAATCAATAAAAAGGGACAGTGTAAAACCTCCACTGTTTGTGGTAGACAGGTAGGCAGGTGGAAGTTTGACTCGAAGACTGAAAGGTTTCTTCGCTGTCTCGTGGCCAAGGCAACTTGGTGAGTAAAAATGCAATTACAATTAGTGTGAAATTGGTTCGAAAAAGTCCTTGCCAATGGACTGATTACTACCTAACGTGGTACAATTAGACTTAAACATAGCCTTTTCAACCAAACTATTGACCTTTAATTCCATACATACCGTACTATTAAGTTGTATTTTTACCATAGTCACTGTGCTAATATTTCAATTATTATGTTCGCTATACAGTTTTAGTATGCGTTAAAATAGCGACTACCGTTATGTCTTCAGTTAGTAATTTTAAGAACATTTTCAATTACAACAAAATCTATCCCAATTGGAAATTCTCGCTAGTTTTGCAAAAGCTACGATTTACATCATGGCAGGAAACAGTTGTCCGTAAAGGATATCGAATTTGCTTTTAACATTCAACAGAGGCAGCAAAAAAGCGATTGGCTCTATAGCCTAATATCGGTGTGTTTCAATCACTTAATTGATTTATCATATGCAAATTCATTCCTGTACCTTACAAGTTACAAATAAAACCTATTCAACTACACAAAACTGCATTCTGGAATCGAGTAAATTTTAAACACTTGTTTCTTGTGTTTGTCACTAGCATACCAAACGCCAAACTATAGTCTATCGGTTTGATACTCAGTCTAACCAGCTTTCAGAATCGCCATGGCTTGGGTTAAAATAAACCTGAAACTTTAAATCGAAGTTCTTCTTGAGTGACAGACCGGGGTATTATATAACAACCACTATGTACTTATTGGCATCAAGAACAGCTACTAACTCTGCTATTACAAAAAAGCTCGGGTAAAATTGCTCTGCTGACACGTGTTTTGAGATATCACCACTCATCAGTGCAGTTAGCTGGTTAGGTTATGATCACTCATCAGTGCAGTTAGCTAGTTAGGTTATGGTCACTCATCAGTGCAGTTAGCTGGTTAGGTTATGATCACTCATCAGTGCAGTCAAAATTCAGGACAATGAGGTGCCGAATCGTTAAAATTTTTTGTTTTTTTAGTACAACTTGTAGATGTTAATGTCGTTATTGCGATTATTCGGTTCTTTATTTTCCCGGTAATATTGGTTATGATTTTCCTGTTTGTTATATGTTTCTATTGCTGAGTTACCGCTTTGGTCAAATCTTCTTTCAATGTGACTTTGAAGCCAAAATGAGGCAGAAGAGTTTGAAGCAAAACATTGTCCTTGTCGGCGCCTCCTCTGTTGTGAGATGTGTCCTTGAATTTAATCATATTGATGACAAGTGCTTGATTCTTTCCGCGTTCTCTTATTTCATACACCTGATTGATAATAAATGGTTTTAAATCACTAAATAAATATTTTATAAAAAATCAATAAAAATTAATTAATGATACGCTGTAGACAGTCGTAGAGACACAACCACAGCTATGACTAACCGACTAAGACATACTGTTCCGGAATCAAGTTTCATCGTATATTCGTCGATGGTAGCAAAATACTGTAATGCAATTGAACGTAATCTGAACTGAGTCCAGAAGAGAATGATAATAGAAAACAAACCTGTGTCCAGGAGAGAAAACAGAATTCAAATCACAAATAATTCAAACAATTACTTCAAAATTCAAATGAAATATAATTTGCGTTGTATCATAGTTAATACCTAGCAATCAGTAATGTTTCAAATTTTCGCGGTAGGTAAAGCTTTAACTTTTTGAACGAAACTTACGTCGTCCTCATCAAAATGTCCGTCGTATGTGTCCTGATCCACCGGTCTTGGAACAAGCTTTTCAACTTCTTCTGGGCGGAGGTTGGGATCGTCACGAAAATAAAATTCCTCGGAGAATTTACTTTCTACTGCAAACATAATATAGAATTGAACTTATTTGAACTGACGCAGCAGAGTGAGAACTTAATAGGAGCTATAAGGCAAGCTTCAACTGTACAGGAATTGTTTTTACAATAACACATGAAGTACATAGCGTTTGAAAGATCCCATCACAACTTGATTTCAAAGAGTAATCATAGTGCTATTGAAATGAAATGAAAAGAAACCATTGAATAAAACCATTCACCAGCAAATAATGAGATAAATTTTATGGATGGATGTAGCTGTTGTAGCATTTTTTGTTGTAAAAGCATTCATGCATGTTTCAAAACATTTGATAGAGTAATGAATTGTATTGACTGTTAGAGAGTCAATTAGGGTTATGGGACGCCGTTTGGAAAAAAATTAGTTATTCTGTAACACCGCTTTTTTGAGCTTATTTACAATAAAATTTGTCCGATATATATTTGTTCGACAAAATACACTCTGAAGTTGGAACAAAAAAGCCCACAAAACATATCGGAAATTTCAGATATATATCGGAAATTTTCGATATACACTCCAAGTTGGAACAAAATACGCTTACGAAATAAGTCGGAAATTTCCGATAAATATCGGAAGTTTCCGATATTTATATACGACAAAATACACTTAAAGTTGGAACAAAAACGCTTACAGTGTATTTGTGGCAAGGTGTTACAACAAAATGATTTTTTTCCAAACGGCGTCGCGCACACGCCGTTTGGAAGACTATTGTTTATTTTGCTATACTTCGCGACAAATGCACTGTAAGTTGAAATAAAAAATGCCTGTAGTAAATTTCTGACTAATTTTGCAAATTTTTGTGTTGCAACTTACAGCGTATTTGTCGTGAAGGGTAACAAAATAAACAATTTTTTTCCAAACGGCGTGTGCGCAACGCGACAAATACACTGCAAGTTGAAACAAAAAAAACAACAAAATAAGTCTAAAATTTCCGACTTATTTTTTTTGTAAGCGTTTTTTATTCCAACTTAGAGTGTATTTTGTCGTATATAAATATCGGAAACTTCTGATATATATCGGAAATTTACGATATATTTAGTTGGCTTTTTTTGTTCCAACTTAGAGTGTATTTTGTCCTATATAATAAGTTGGAAATTTCTAACATGTTTTGGACAAATTTTATTGTAAATTAGCTCAAAAACAAGGTGTTACATAATAAATTATTTTTTTTCAAATGGCGCCCCATACCTAAGGGTCTGATCCAATTCAACACATTATTTCAGTCTGACAAAACGTAGGGCGCAATCCAACTCCGCTCAGGTCCGGTCGATGCTCATATTATCGACCAAAAATGGCAACGTTGTCGAATCTTATTGTAACCGCTCGATTCAACTATAACCTCATAAAAAAAAAAAAGGGCAGTCATGTTTTGCATGCTAAATACAAAAACTAAAATAACTGACAGAAATGAATGAAAGCCAACGTAGATTTTATTTCTGCGTAAATATTTTACTGAAATCATGATCACGATTCCACCGAAGCTCATTGAATAATGATTTGTTTGCCTCTAGTAAATCATTAGTCAGCCATATACTTCAAGTGTCTGAAAACGCTTTATGCATTGCATATACAAATGGTAAAGGGGTTATTAATTTTCTAAGCGTTTAAATTCAGACAATAAACAGTAGACCAAAAATGTTTCAACGTACTTTCTCGCGCAACTGTCTGTGCCGATGCCGCAGCTGCTGGTGATGGCTGAGCTGAAACAAATAAAACAACACTATAGTAATGGAATAGCCATTATTAGCTCATTGTTGTTACCGTCCTGCTGGTCAAACGTTTGTCTCTGGAGCAGGAGGTCTGAAGTTCAAATCTCAGGCCGGTCAAATCGGACACAAAGTTGTCAAAGGCTCGGCACCGCAGCAAAATTTCTTCAAAAGGAACTGTGTTGCTCGGGCGCAATGACGCCGTATAATGAAAGATTTGATTAACTCCTTGTTGGCAAGTTAAATTATTTAACTTGGAAAATCACTTGCTCACAACCAAAAATCAATATTAATCAGGCACTGTTATTCCAATATGATTTTCAGAAAGATAATTAATTTCACTCTTAAGCGCTGTTAGTCAAAATTTTACAGATTTATCTCTACAACGGTCAAAAAAATACTGTATAAAAATATCAAGAGACTGTTGTTTCGAAAGTTTAGCGTTAAGCATAATAAGTTAAACTGTCGTTTTATTTCGTTTTTGTTCAATAAACAAAGAAATGAAAAGGACCGATATGTAGCTTCTAATTCAGATATTTGAACCAGCAACCAAAAAAAAAAAGAAAAAACATTCAGACTTGGACCGCATTTTGATTTGTTTTTTTTTGTTTTTTTTTTCAAATGAATAAGCTTACTATTTGTGTTGGTAATGCGTGCTCCTCCAACTTGAGCGTTATCACCATATTTTGTTTTGCCTTGGCTACGATCAACTTTTCCGTGATATTCCTCTCTAGAACCACCAGTTTGAGCGTTAGCACCATATGTTTCCACCTTTCCGTGAAAATTCATTCCTTAAAAATACAAAAAAAAATTGTGAAATTTAATATTACACTTGTGCATTGCGTAAGTAATGCCTTAGCAACTTGAGAACTGTGCTGTAGTGCACTGTATGGATACGCTGAATGATTTTCGAAGATCGGTGGATTTACAGCTTTATTCGAGCTGCACTCAGCTTAAAGCTAAACCACTGGACTGGAGTAAGTTTATTCGTTTTTTGTTTTTTCAATCCATGATGCTTCACTTTATTCAGCTGCCGAAGAGTGGAGCAAAATTAAAGAAAAATTGTTATCGGTAAAAGAATATACTGGTACTACATGTTTATTTCACAGCTTCGCAACGATTTTAACCACTTCAAGCCATCGCACTTGTACAACCAGTACTGTTTTTTGCATTGTATTGCAGTTTGGCGCAAATGAAGTTACTTATAACACATAAATATACCTAAATACATCAAGTAATTTCAAATTGCGCCCAGAGGATCCTTGGAAAGCCGAAGAATGACTTTTGGCCAGGTGCAATGGTATTTGCTTTCGGTCAAAAGCGGTATTTGAAAAAAAACAGAAAAAAACTCCTAGGCTGCTAGCACAGTTGCAGGCAATTGGTGTATTCAAACGACAAAATGGTATTGCCAAAAATGTTGAAGGCAATAGTTTACTGAACCCCGAAATCTTTATGCGCACTGGAACCAGAAATCATCCCGTACTGGAGCGAAATATTATTTATTTGACTCGATTTCCAAAATATTAAAAGATTTTTCGACATATAGAGGGCAGATGATTTCGATTGAAAATTCGTTTGCAGTTGAAAGATCGTCAATTTGAGTTTGCGGCCCGAAACCAATTCGTGTCGAGCATTCAAAACAATTTAGGACTCCATTGAAAAACCGCGCTTAACGAAATTCAGATTTTAAAATTGAAGCGTTATAGCATAGATTTAACGTATTATAATCAAAACTAAAAACCATAAAATTTGAGCTCATAGAATTGCATAAACTGCAATTCATATTTTATACTAACGTGTTATAAAAATGTCATTGGGTTGAGATAAATTGCAATTGCTATTTATTGTACTTAATCTTCACTCACAGACTTGACATGACCATACAAGACACAGCAAAGTGACCTTCGCAATCTTCAAGACAAGCTGCTGCCACCTACCCACCTGTCAATCGCCTTGACACTGCCACTTTTAATGCTAAAAGTCTAGGAGGAAAGGTGTGAACACCGATTTCAATAGCATTTGGTCTCAATCGATCGGTGTAGGCAAAACATTTCTATAAAACTAATCCCAGCGTACCAGATAAATAGAGTATCAGTAATCATCATTAAACGCTTCTAACCTCCTCCGTGGATGTCTCCGACCGTGCTCACTACATTTGTTCCTGACACCTGAACTCCAACTCCTGTGGGTCTTGAAGCAGCAACAGCTTTTCCTGTATAAAGAAAAAAATTAAAACAAATTGAAATTTGTGTCTAGTAATTGAAGGATAGAAGCTAGCACGATTTTTCGTTCAACGCTATACCATCACTACTAAAGTTTTCGACAAAATGATTTCCTTTTGAAAAATCTAAAAGAAAATATTCTACTGCAAACTTAATTGAGGCAACGTCCGGAGGAAATTTAATGTTAGTTGTTGATGAAATTTTAAAAGCGATTTCTTTTCAATTTTTAAAAGTTAAGGTCAAACTTCAGAGACAGAAAACCAATTTTTTAAAGGTAAATTTAAGATAAAATTAGCACTTGAGCCCCAGCCACACAAAAGCAGAATGAACAAAAATCAGACGCGGACCGTAATGTTCAAATTTTGCTTGATTGGGGTTCATGCGGGGTCGCGATTTCTAATGCAATTCGAATTCACTTCGAATGCCGTTAGAAACTTTCGGATTGGCAAGGAATATATGACAATGACAAACGTATCCCACCAGTCACAAGAACGACGCAATAGACGTATCTTATCGCAAAGTCAGTGAGCTTGACGTTAGGGTCCTAAAAACAATTTGAGATTTTATTTACGTTTTTACAGCAACCGCCCGTAGCGCTATTGCAGGCAAAATGCTATACAGTGGTTGTCTACTCTACAGCACCGTTATTTTACACCTGTTTTCCAGAAATAAATCAAGCTTCTTGCATGCACTTTGCTTAGAACTTTTGCTTCGGTAAAATCCTTTTCTTCGATTACAGAAAGATAATTTTCATTTTGAACTCCCATGTCAGTTTTGATGAAATGCACGACTCTTTCAACATCAGATAAGCTTAAATCCGATAAAGCTTGGGACACTCCAAAATCCGACATTTTGTGTTTCAATCAAACCAATAATTTAGGCTTATTGCGGTTGTTGACTGAAAACAAAGAAAAAAACAAGATAATCATTACTTTGTGGCTCAAAATACTGCCACCAACAGTGTCCAATTGCAAGTTAGCGAACACGGAGTGAATGAAAGCGTGGGTTCTTAGTGGCGTACGCAGAATTTTTTTTGAAGGAAGGGCGCGACAATTGGTATGCCTATTTTTTCTTACATGCCACTATAATGAAACTTGAGTTGCTAACAAAAATACCGTGCCATTGACTAGTATAAGCTACAGTATCAATAGGCAAAAGCAATTTCAGTGATATTACTTAATTAGTCCGAGGTAATCATACACCTACGAGATCTGGAAGAGTTCTGGAGTGGAAGCTCACCCATTGCTGGAAGCAGTACCTAGCTTTGGGATTAGCAAAGTTGTTATCTACTAAAACAATGCATAACAAGCTTTCAGCATTAGGTGCCATCAATTTAAAGATCAGGATAGCCACGTATAAACGCAAAGCAACTGTAGTATTTTTCTACCGGATTTAAGAAAGTCGTTTTGCGCTCCTCAAAAAATTATACGAAAATTAACGCGTCAAAATCTTGTGATAAAAAGCACTACACTTTTCGCGTTTGTCTTTGGACGTGTAGGCAAACTATTCCGCAGGTGAGATCAAACAAATGACTAAATACGTAATATGGCCGTTTAGTTGAAGTTGCAACAGCATGCGATTTTGTGTTGTGATCCTTGAAGCAGCTGCTAAATCTTTCTTCGCAACAGCCGTACTGGTCTCCAGAAGTTTGAGTATGGGTTGGGGGTAACGAGACACTTTCGTCTAAAGTTTTCAACGAAGGTACAAGATGAAGACTGCACAACGACTAACCCAATCAGTATAACGACTAACAAAGATATCTAACATTTGAGGGGAGCTTTAGCAATAGGAATGTCAAGATATTATGTACGGCACATGCACTTGTTTTATACGAATAATTTCATAAAAACACACGGCTCATTTTTCTCAATTAAGAACAAATTAAAAGCAACGCCAGCCTCAGAAGTAAAAAAAAATAAAAGCAAACGAAAAAGGATAAATTTCAATTCTAAACAGAAACTGAAATTCTGTACAATAAAATTGTAGAGATTTTCCAGTTTGCAAACAAAATTGCCACGATTTCGCGATTGTAGAGTGCTGATTGCGCATTGAGCAGGCATTTAAGAACACTTTTGGGTGGCGTTCAAATCGAAAAAAAACTAGCTTTTTCGCTTTTTCAATTTTAGGATGCGAGTAAAATCAGGAAAAACGTGTTAACTTTAGCTGACAGGGCATTCGGAATTAAATAGTTTTACAAGCATGGTTGCTGAAATCAACTTCGATGCTCCCAAAATTTAAGAACAAACGAGGGTGAAAATTGACAAAAAATTAAGAACAGCCAGTCTCCACTCAAACTTTACTGATTCTTACATATTGCATTTTAGAAACACATATACTGTACTGCATGTTGGGAAAAGTTTCGATCAATCAGTTTTTTTTTAATACTTCAGCAGTGCTTTTGCAGTATATATCGTCGATGTAGCCCGAGTTTATATCGAGTAAATAGAACAGTGTAAACTATGAGGCCTGGTCACCAACTAGTCTAACCCATGCTGAAGCAGCTGCTCAAACAGTCGAAGCTGCAGGTGCTGAACACCCAGCCTGATGCCTCTAAAGAGTGACGATGCAATTAAGTTACATTGACTGCTAGACTGTCCTCCTCTTGCTCAGATGGGTGAGGCAGAAAGTTTGAAAGGGATAGGAACATGAACAGCACCGAATTACGCTGGTGCAGAGCTTGGAGCAAATTTTCTGCTGGGCCCTAATAAAAGTTTCTAGAAAATGACAATGAAAATTGCATTTTATTATTTATAACGAGATGATCAATTACACACAGAGCTGGGCAAACGCTACTAAAAAAGTAGCGCCGCTTCCTGCAACTTGATTGAAAAAGTAGCGAAATAATGTTGTGAAATTTAGTGATAGATTATATAAAAAACAAATATCCCGAAAAAAAAAACGATCAGCGGTCGATTGGATAGAGCGTCTGTTACTGAAACAGTAGACTTGGGTTCGATTCCCGGTCGGTTCAAACAAAAGACTGTAAAACTTGGTATTTACAGCTTTCCTGCTTGACGTTCAGCAATTAAAGGGACAGAGAGAAGCCTCCACCATGTGTGATAGACTGGTGGCAGCTTGACTCAAAAATCGAAAGGTCCCTTCGCTGTCTCCTGGCCAAGGCATCTTGGTGAATAAATGTGATTACAATATTACAATTTAATCTCAACCCCAAAGGTAGAACAATATTGTCCTAACTTCATCAATAGACACTACTCAGAAATCTTTCACAATCAAAATTGTCACCATTACACGTCAGCTTGATTAGCGATGAGAAGCTGGGTAGTTTCTGCTTTACAAACTGCCGGTATCTCTTATATCTCTTTGCTCAGTCAAGTATTCCGTAACTTTTCAAGTTTTTGAAATCCCTAGTTAAGTCTTTTTCAATCGGTTTTCCTTTGCTTTACGTTTGTTCTCTCCGGATGAACAATGGCAACCCATGTCTCTAACTTCACTCGTGGTACGTACCATCACTCATTTTTAGCAGAAACTTATACGGGGTAAGGTTAGAATGAATATTATCAACCTTTCCAGTAACATCACCTGACCAAGCCAATTTTGGTAAATCCCCCATTTTTTTATTTATTTTGGGTTTGGGGGGATGAAATAGAGTTGGGGGATTATATACACTCTATTTGATTCCCTCAACCCCAATTTAGACAAAAAAGGGCGTTTTTATTAAAATTAGATTGGTCACGTGATGTGACTGGAAAGGTTGATAATATTCATTCTAACCTTACCCAAACTATAGTAAAGCAGAAACCAAAGCAAAGACTTAAAAGCTCATAAATCTTTTGATTTATGAGACTGACATTGTCATTGTGATGTCATAAACACTGAAGACAAGTTCAGGTAGGTGGCTTACCTGGTAAATTAGAAGTGTCACAACTCATAATTCAAATCACAAATTTGAAAACAAAACTTCAAAAGTTGTTTTTTAGATATCATCATATTCATTTTTTGCTTTTGAATTGTATTAAAAAGCGCGAGATCTGTAGCAAGCGCTGCATCTGCTACACGGTTAGTTCTTCCTACACTCGACATGAGGCATACAATTCTTTAACAGCAAATAACTCAGCAATGTTGAAACTAATTTCCTTCATAATTCTGTTTCGAAGACGTGTCGTTTATCAGCGCGAAACATACGAAATAAGCATGACGTAACCGGCGAACACAAAGTGTTTCAATTGCCATTCTTTCCTGTGTTACACTGCAGCAACTGCACGTAACACCAAGATGTAAAACAAGAGTTTTGGTATTCACTGAATTAGTATTAAGTAACAATCATTGTTTACTTCTAGCAAGCGATTTAGTTTTATTAGCTTTAGCTGGAAAAGATCTGAAAAATGTGTCTCTACTATAATGCTTGAATAAGTTGAATTACTATGACAATTACAAGCTGTTGCTATGTTATTATAATTGTTATGATTCAAAGAATAAAAGTATGGTACAATTGTACCCCATTCCCCCCCCCAAAAAAAAAATTACAAAACATTGGGTATAGTTGCAAATTTGTTTTGATTTTACATTATTGCCCATATGGCACAACCTAGCGCTTGGAGCATCTCTACCCGTCCCCTCTCCTAAAACTTTATTGGGTATCAAATAGAGACCAAACTAAGGAGTTTAAAATTTTTATTCACAGCTTCCCCGCTTGACGTTCTACAATAAGAGACAGTGTGAAGCCTTTACTTGTTACACAGGTTGGCCTGTGGCAGCTTGACCGAAACTTGGTGAATAATAATAATTGCAATTATATGCTTCCTGCCCGTGATTGCAAATCTTCTGCCTCGTCTACAACTCAGAGCTTGCTTCTGATTCAGCCATACGAATTCATCTTTAACAAAATACTGCATGTGTTCAACATTACAATGACAGTAGATTCTCTATTCTTGCTCAAGGTCGCTTTCTTTTCCTCTTACTTGCTCTTAAAAATCACTTGTATTGAATCCCATGGCCTCAACACTATTATATCTTCTGCAGGTAAAACAAAATCGTGCGTAGTTTAAAAATCTCACACTAACTTAATTGCTGACGGGCTCTCATTTGTCCTTCTTTCAGCTAATCATTGCTTTTTTTCCATCAATGACCATTCTTTTTCCGTGCTCTCCCATCTGATGATTTTTCTTGACCAGCACCACACGAAAAACTTCAAAGACAGTAAACTCTCTGACTGAAAAGTTGAAGTATACTTAAATGTTTGGTGTATACAACCAATAAACTTTTTAGATATGAGAGAATTGACAAATTTTAGGGATAGTTTAGAAGATACAATGTTTGTGTCGTGTATTGTTAGAAGGACTTTGATATATCTGTAAATATACAAAAGAATCATTAAACTAGAAGAATATTATTTTAGCCAATAGGGCCACGCTCATGCTGTTCAAGTTTACAACACGGGCAAAGACTTAATGCATGTGCCGAATAGCTTAAAAGTTAAAACAAACAACAGAAAAATTGTAGTTAAGACTTTTTTAAAGGTGGTGGGCAAAAGATAGTGAAAAGGTTTAAATGGTCTTCAAGTCAAGCCACCACCTGTCCATCTGTATACCTCACTCAACGGTAGCTTCACTTTGAAAATACCTGAAACGAGCTACCACACCCTATTGCGGTAATTTATAATTCTTAATTTTCGGTAAAGAATCTATCCACTCGTTGAATGTCATAAGAATAACCTATTGGCTGTATTCAGTTTAGACAATAATTAATAAGTTATAGCTAAACGGAGAATCATTTGCGCTATCTGCTGTAACAACTAACAATGTCAAACAATCTTATCGGCGATAAGCAAATACCGCCCTGTTGCGTGCTAAGCTCATTTAAATCTTACATGAGTTCTTGTTGCTCTATTGAATATTTGTTCTTGTTTCTGTCGATTTAACTAACGTAGCTTGCGCTGCAGAAAATGAACGTAATCGCCTACTATATATGACTACCGGTAGTTGACAAAGACCATAATTATGTTATTGCAGTCACGCATATACAAAACGTTTTTATTGTACTGAGCTGACTACAAAATTTAAAATATTGTTTCATTGCTTCAAAAATGACAAAAAAACTCCAGGTCGAAAAAAGAACATTTCTCACTAACAAGCACAAGAAAAATTTTGAAGACATTTTATTTACCTTTGAAGCAAGTACAGCTCTTGTAAACAAGTATAAATCTCGCAAACACAGGCCATAATGTAGCAGGTCTAGTTATAACGCGTTACACATTTTTCTTTACATAAGAACAAATTAAAAACACTCACCTTTGGCTTGGAAAAAAGAAATACGGACCCGAGCCAAACTGAAAAAGATATAAAATTGATTTGTGTAATACAGCATCGTATCATCATAATCAATAACAAAAGACAACTTTTAACCCAGCAAGAATAAAATTAATAATAAGCTACTGACACTATCCAGAGTCTTAGGACACAATCTAACCTATGATTAACAGCTTAACATCAGTATACTGTTACGGAATTGACTATCGTCTTTTATTCCTCGTCAGTATATAGCTACAGGACTACTGGTACGAACGAGAACGTACAAAGACTAAGAGTTGCAAATTAATCAAATCATAACGGAATTTTAAAATGTTTACTTTTTACATATTATATCGTACTAATACACCTCTTGTAAAATCGTCACTACCTAATATTTTCCGTTAAAAAATTTTAAACGTTTTAATATTCTTTTAGGGTCGGTTAATTTGCAATTCTATGCCTTTCTACGCTCATGTGCATACCTGTAGTCCAAGCTATACTGACGAGGAATAAAAGACGAAAGTCGATTCCGAAACATAATGTCTTAGGCTGTTAATCATAGTTTTGATTGTGCCTCTAAGACTCTGGATACTGCTATGGCTTATCATTAATGTCTAGAGGCGGAGAAAGCGCAATTTATAAGCGCAAAGCGCAACCTCCGCAATTGCAAAAGTTGCGTTGAGCGTTAATTTTTTATTTTGAGACATTGCGGAAGTTGTGTTGAGGACTAATTTTTTAAAAATTTGTTGGGATTAATTGCATTGCGCTTTCAAGTTTGTTTTTTTTTCGGTGAGTAGCGCAATTTTATACATAGGCGTCGACAAGGGGGGGGGGCATGGCTCCCCCTGGATTTTCACACATGATGCCGTGAGGACTTTAACAAGCCCTCGTATTGTGTAACAATCTCAACTATCACCGATCGTCTTAGTTTCTTTCTTCGGTGCCCTGGTCTGCGCTTAGAAAGGGGTCCTAGTGCTACCCACATAACGGTTAATTTTGTGAATAGTTTAAATTGGTGTTTTGCGAAAAAATGATTGTCGATTTAAATTTTGTGCCTATGATCGCTTGCTGATGTTGTCCTACACGAGCAGTTACTTTGTCGAGAGAAGATTTTAATGCCGAACAGAGCAAATTGACAATATCTATAAGATTGAAAATTGTATCCGAAGCCCTCACGTGGTATAATATGTTGAACTATTCCTACGAACTTGAAAATGCTAGAAGCAGATTGTTACATGAAATAATAATTCGATACTGTAAGTTCTACCCCCAATGTGGACCATGGACCATTTCCATGAAACCCTGGTTGGGAACCACTGTACTAGTGAACTGTGTATGATTAGCGTGCACAGAAACAAAGTCAAAGAAAACATGAAAGAAATCACGAAAAAAATCATAAACGATTTCGCTTCTCAACACAGAAGACGTCAATTACTAACAACGTTTAAGAGCTGCTTTTTAACTTTGAGTGTTTTTGCCAGGGCCTAAGCGAGAGTAGTTCAACGGGTACATCGCTCTAGGCTGTAGAAGCGTCGGTAGCCTGGCGCATTGATATAGACCCAACCACTTTTCTATGAGAAAACTGGACTGATTTCATTCGCACGACTTTTGCTTTTTACAAGCGCATAAGTTATAATTATTTGGTTAACAACTTTCCTATTGAGCCAAATGTTTGATCACCACAAAAGCTTCGGGAAACAGGGCAATGTCAACTTTTGAAATAATTTCTTTTGAAGGTCTTGTTTTGTAACCTGGACCACAAAAAGTACAGAAACAAAGAGTGAACTTAAGTCATTGCCTTTTTTAGAAGGGAAAATGCCGTTATTTCTTTGGTATTACAGTAGTGCCGGTATGTTGAAAATCTGTTACTTTGTGTAGTTTTAATTCAGATATATAAATTTAACTGGCTATATTATCATTTAGCAGTTTAAAAACTATGTTGCAGCAAATATGGCAAAAGGCACTCTTAGATTCGATAAAGTATAGGGAGAAAAAATTTTGTGGAAAACGAAAATAATAGACCAAGTCAGTGCGTTTCGTGCGCTTGAGGTTGAAAAAAGCCTTTTAACCATAGGTGGGCAGTACCGCGGTACAAGAGTACGGTACCGCGGTCATAGGCGTAGCCAGAGGGGGGGCCCAGGGGTCCCGGGCCCCCCCCAATTGAAATGCTACCAACAATAAAAACGTCACAAAAAGGCTGTTGTTTCTTCAGTTTCAGTTTTTTTTAGCATCTTTGCGTACAGCAGTACAAACGTACAGTAAATTTTAGGGATAGTTTAGAAGATGCAATTATTTTTGTTTAGAAGATGCAATTATTTTTGATAGTTTATTTTTGTTTGGCCTTGGTACCTTGCTAAGTTTTTCAGTTTTTAAGCACAGTTTTGCTTCCAAAATAATGTTTTTAGTTAAAATTCATTGCAGATTTCAACGGCTAATTTACATAATTTTTTGATCGGTTCATTAAAACTCGTAGCCGATTTCAACGCTTCATTTGCATTTTGATCGCTGGCGAAACGATAATTTTGACTTCGGAGCTTATTGTTGGTTTTGCCGATTTTTTGCTCTTTTGTTTCGGCCTTCTATATTTTTTTGGCTTGGCCTGTTTTCGGCGACTGGAAATTCTATAAATAGTGAGAAAAATTTTTGTTTTTAACTCATTTCGATTCATGCCAGCTCAGCTGACGAGGTTTGGTATTGACCGAAATAGCGCTATCCTGAGCATTGCATGGAGGGTTATTTTACTCTCAAATTTCTTTTTGCTACAGAGAAGATTTTTTTTTCGCACGACTGTTTTGCTTGGTGGTAAGTTCGGTCAAGAAATTGACTGAGCTCTATGACTTAACAAAATTGCTATGCTTTGGACTTTGCCGGTACCGATTATCCACCAAAAGTTTTTCCTAGCCTATGCGAATCTCGTACAACAGTAATTAACAATAATATTGATCCAGGGGGGGCCCGGGCCCCCTCAATTTAATTTTGGCCATCCAACTCAAATGAGCCCCCTACAAAAAAATTGATCTAGGGGGCCTGGGTCCCCTCAATTTAATTTTGGCCAACCGACTCAAATGGGCCCCCTGCAATAATATTTAAATGGGCTCCCTACAATAACATTGATCTAGGGGGCCCGGCCCCCCTCAGTTTAATTTTGACCAACCAACTTAAATGGGCCCCCTACAATAATATTGATCTAGGGGGCCTGGGCCCCCTCAATTTAATTTTTGCCAACCAATTAAAATGAGCCCCCTACAACTACATTAATATTTAAATGGCCCCCAATTCAAATGGGCCCCCAACAATAATATTGATCCACGGGGCCCTGGGCCCCTTCAATTTAATTTTTGCCAACCAAATTAAATGGGCCCCCTACAATAATATTTAAATGGTCCCCAGTTTAAATGCCCCCCAAACAATAATATTGATTCGGGGGCCGCAGACCCGACAATGTCATGTTTGCCAACCAGTGTAATCGTATAACCCGAGTGAAATTAAGCGTTTTTATCCTAAAAGATGCTAACTGAGGCCCTCATGTAACCTTTTTATAAAAGTAATGCAATAACCAGGGACGGATTTAACACATGGCACTGTGCCAGGGACCTCACGCTCACATAAGAATTTTTTTGATCTTCACTTGTATTTGGCAGGAAAATATTGCAAAATCCCACAGTACCAGGGACCCAACACAATGTAAATCCGGCCCGGGCAATAACACGATTTGCAGGCGTAACCATCTATTGTACATTTTTCAGTAACAATTGACCTCCACCTCGCCAGTTTTTATGCAACAAAATAGTTTTGAAAAAAATTAGCTACAGTAAGGGGAATGCTCATTGAACAAAATTTTGAATTGAGAGGGCTTGGGCCCCCAGGCCGTATATGTACTCCTATAACTGGTAGTTCTCATGACAAAACAATAATCTCTAAGGAAAATATTAGACTGGATTGTTATTTACTGCTAAAATATTGCAGGAGGCAATGTACTTTACTTCCCCCTACGTAACCAAATCTCTTACAAAATTTAACCCCAAAATGCAAGATTTTAAACGTGGTTTGGACTAAAATAGCAAGCAAAAGAAGGACTGAACAACTTAACTTAACTTAACAACTTGGCTTTCAAATGTTAAAAATCTAGTACCTTCAAATGGCTCTGAATACGTGCGAAACGTGATCCAATAGCGTTAAAACAGCTTTTTTCCAAAAAACTACAAAAAATCGCCCAGTTGCTGGGGGTTTCACCCCCAGACCCCAATAGCTTCCGGCGGCTGGGGGCTCCGCCCCCAGACCCCCGTCAATGATACGTTTGAATTACAGTACACTTCTTTACTCAACACGTCTGCCAATTTAGATATTTTTACATTTTAACTGTTGGTTTAAGTCCTCCCCTTTGAACGAGTTCCTAGTTACGTGCCAACACCAGGCCACGGCTTTTGATGTTCCATTATACGATATCTTTGCTCCCACAAAAAATTCCTGTTTCGAAGTTTCTGATGACGTCATTGCAAGTGATTTGCGATTTGGGCCCCCCCCAATCAAAAATCCTGGCTACGCCTATGACCGCGGTACTTTCTTCGTACCGGTACCGTCGGTACTTTTGTGGTACCGGTACCGCGGTACTTTGCTATTTTTTGGCGGTACCGGTACTTCAGTTTTGTTTTATTTTTTAATCTGGATTTAAAAAAGGAAATTAAAAACTTGAAACGTTTTAAAAATGCTTGCGAATATACCGGATAAACAACGAATCTTTTTTCTTAATTTAGTTTTTAACTGTTGGTCTTACTCGCTACTACCATCGCTGAGACATAGCGTTAGCAGTTTGCTGGGCCATTTGAAAAATTGACGTTTTCTTGCAATGGCAAAATGATGCATTTTCAGTATTCATGCACCAGCGAAACAAAAGTAAAATCGCTAAGAAAAAATTGTAAGAGACAGCTTACGAAATGAATACTCATCACACCAGGCGTAAATGCAGTAGCGTAGCCAGGGGGGCACGGTATCCCCCCCCCCCCCCCCATTGGCTTGCCGACCAAAATGCAGAATAAGAAAAATATCACGTTGTTAGCACTTCTAAGACTGTCTTTTGCACTAAAATAGATTCAAAAAATTATTTAAAGCATATTTTGAAACGTTTATTGAAGGGAGGAGAGGGCTAATTTGTCAAAAATAAAACTTAAAAATCAGAAAAGAGATTTTGAAGAATAGCCGAAAATTGGTAATCAAATTTGATCGCTTATTGAAAAATGCTTAACATAGGTTTCATCAAAAAAAAAATGTATATAAGCTCAGAAATACGGGAGAGAGGCTATTCAGTATAAGCTAATTACTAACCACTTCTCTCGACCTTCCTTCGATCAGCCCACCTATATATCTTTTACTATAATAAAGAGCCGAAAAAGATTACTCCTTGAAAGGTTTATTAAACTACCGAAATAGGATTTTAAGATTTACCATCTTGCGAATAAGAGAACTGAAATTCTAGCAATAGCTACTTCCCACATAGCCAGTTTATGCAACTAGTACTGTATAATCATTTTCTGCACTGCTTATTTCTCTGCCACGTATTAATAGCATTAATTTTTATCAAAATAGGCCTAAAATTAAGTTATTTTTGCCAAAAAAATTTTCGAGCGCAGGGGGATCCGCCCCCCACACCCTATGCCTCTGGTGGCTGGGGGCCTTGCCCCCAAACCCCAATTGCCTCCGGTGGTTGGGAGATCCACTCCCAGACCCACACAACGCCCCCTCCCCTTTGCAGATTTTTGGCTACGGGCCTGCATGAAGAAAAATTTACTGCACGTTTCTGCCGTCCTCCATTTATATTAGCTTTTGGCTTTAAATATGCTTGGAACGCTTTGCGTATTTGTTCTCATTCACGAACGGTGTATAATACGGCAAAAAGTATTTCACCTGGTAATACTTATACAGAAAAATTATCTCAAAAAAACCCTTTCATCTGCACCAACCCCACTTTGGCTTTGGCCATGATGAGGTTTTTTCTTTCTGAACATTGTACGCTCTTCTAATAAGTTCTAAAGGGAAAACATCGCAATCTAATTTTTGTGCAAAATGGTCAAGTTAAAAACACGGTTTTGTCTCTTGAAATTTTTGGATGCCACCTCCCCGGAAACCCCACAAATCAATTTTTATGAAACTAGACCTCTTTTAAAACCCCCGAAATTGAACCTTACAAAAAATAAATATTTTAACTGCTTTAGCTAAACAGCTAATTTTTTCATAATCAGACGAGACAAAGAATCTTCTTGAGAGTCCCCCAAAAGCGTGGCCAGAAGTGCCTAAGCTTTTTTTTTGCGACAACCCTAATTGTATAATCTGGGTTCAACCCACATTCTGGTTACGCTGTTGCGTCCTTGGATAGGACGCTTTACGATGATTATCTCTTCTAGTGGCTTCGAACAAGCAACAAATTCAGTGGCAAGAAATCGAAATTCACGGGACATTGGAAAACTAGAAACTCTTAAGCAGGTGCAAATTCCTCCAAGCACGAAGTAATTACCACAATGAAAGCATGCGGATTGTCCAATAATTAGCCTCTAACGCTGTGCTGTGGCAAGAGAATAAATATGTTATACAACAGCAACAAAAAATGCTGTAATTTTGAAATTGTTCGCATTACAGGGAAACAAAGGG
Organism: Trididemnum nubilum; assembly: GCA_963965965.1. Lineage (NCBI taxonomy): Eukaryota > Metazoa > Chordata > Ascidiacea > Aplousobranchia > Didemnidae > Trididemnum > Trididemnum nubilum. Next base: position 34,170,969 of record OZ014483.1, on the reverse strand, counting down.
GCTGGTAACTGATGAGCTCCCATCTACTTTGAATAAGAAATGCAAAATGTAACTGCAGCAACGAATCAACTAAAAACAAATCAAAACAGCATACTTTGTCAAAAGTGCAATTTATTCCCCAGTTTCTAAGTTTTGCGTGAATGTCACTTGTGCAATAATTGGAAGCTGATGCATCATCAGAGTAGCCTTCAGCGCCAACTTACGCAAGTGATGCTTTAGAGATGACTGCTGTTTGGTTATTACTGGTGACAAGATACTCTTGTACAAAACGTAGCCCGGTGACCGTAGCCTGTATGTTAGATACTTTATCGAGTCAACTCCATCACTAGTTAGCACTTAGAACTCACTATAGTAGTAATACTAATACTGCAACTGCTTACTATTCTACAGCAAACTTTCTCTAAAACGAACTGTAGGTCTACGCAGTTCCAACTAGTCGCGGAAACGAACCAAATTGCTGAAAGTGATGATTTACAATCCTGTAAAAGAGGTCAATCAGTCCAATTTTTTTCTTTTAATTTTTTAAAAAAGTACCGCAAAAGTACCGCGGTTCTTTTAATTTGAAAGTACCGGTACCGCGATACTAATTTTAGCAAAGTACCGAGTACCGGTACCGCGGTACTTTTGCAAAGTACCGTGCCCACCTATGCTTTTAACTATTTACCCGCAAGATTTTATCAAGAGGCTTCTTGCCGGAGGATTACAGTTTGGTACCGTCGCCAGAAAATGTCAAAAGTAAACTGGGTTGCAACCGCTGGAATATCTTTTTGTTTACAATTTTGTCGACGCCCTCGTCCAGTCTACATCACAAGGCTTGCCTTTCCCTTTCAACTACTGGTTATTCGCATGGCGGGCTTTGAAAAAAATAATACAATACACTTTTATCTATAAAGAAATATATTTATCTAAAAATTTATGCACATTAGCCAAAAGTTTATTGCTTGTAATAACTGGAGATGTAAAATTTTTATTGTTTTCAAATAAATTGATTTTGATTATGGTAATTGTACTGCAAGCTATTTTTTTGTAAAATGGCAAATGTAAATAGTCTACTTTGAAGCATTCGCTGGCGATAGATAATTTGTAGTGCTGATTGTAAACCGATGAAATGGTTCAGGTCCTCCTTGCATGGACTCTCCTAAACCTCCCGAATTTCAAAAAATCTTTCATTTTTAGTTGTTAATAGTGGCTCTATTCTCATTGGACCCCTCCCTAAAAATTTTTCTGCCGACGCCCTTGATTTTCTACTTTGAGCTAAATTTTGTTTCATTTCAATCGTATTATTGTCAATTGCCGATCTTCCTTAGCAAGTCGGGTGTTCTTTTACCGCCTAAAATCGCTAAGATGCGAAATTTCCATTGCCTTTTGTAAATTTGATTGCAAAAGTTTGGTTGCGCTTTGACTTGGTACGAAAATCTCATTCCGCAATAGCAGAGTTGCGTTGAACTTCAACTAAATCAATAGTTCGTTGCAGAAGTTGCGCTGCGTTTTTAGTGGTTGAAAAAATCTTTGCGTTTTGTTTCATTACGCTTTTAGTCGAATGTTATTGGTCTCAACAAAGAATAAATTTGTGTCACTATTTTCTGGTAGAATTTGAGAACAAACGATGCTGCAAATTCATGAAAAAACACCCAGCTTTATTAGTGGTTCTTATTTAAAAAAAGAAGAGAGTAAATAAGAATTATCAGAGCAAAAAAGTTAGACCTTATAAAGATTGCCATTTTTATCTCTCTTGATTAAAACTATCCTTTCAAGACGATTCTGTTGGCAAGAGTTGATGGTTGATGCTCACGTATGGCAAACTACATCTAACGTCGGAAGTATTACTTTATTTTTGATTCAGCATGGGTACGTAGCCTATACCAAGCACAGTGCGTATGTTTGATAACGCTAACGCTAAGCAAAGCGGAAAGATTACTTTGTCCCAATGGGATATAAACGCCAAGTGTCTTTACCAAGGACAAAACGACTTATTTTCAGTTCTGGAACCGAACCGTGAACCAGCAACCTTTGGGTCACCATCTCTACGCTCTGTACCAAACGAGTTGCGCTGTAGGCGGTTCGTCCCCGCTTTCAGGGGTAAAAGAGAAGAGAGACCAGAATTTCATTGTTCGCTTTTGTTCGTGTTCTTTAACTATCATTGTAAATGTCTTTTGACAATTTCTAGCACCTCTTGTGACAACTTCCATGAGGTTCAAAATTATAGAAGGGCAGACTGTAATTTCTCGTTTGCACTCGTATTTTATTCACTAAACTTGGAGCAAAATTTGTGTTTGCTCAAAGCAAAGAAGACAGTATCGATGACTTTGAATTTTTTCGACGATGAATTTTATTCCGCTCAACTTAACCGCATTCAGCCTGAAATTCCTTGCTAGGCAAGATGGAAACTAGCAGCTGCAAAAGTACACTTGACTTCGTGTCAAAAGTTATGTATTTACATCAATTGTAACTTGTAAATGACTTATCAAACGCAATAGATACAGAATAAATTCTTTTAACAGGGAGTCAAGTCTGTTATCTTCACTTCTGGCAGAATGTTTCTGACATAAGTTTAACAAAATAACTCAAAGCAAAAAAATAGAGTCTGTTTCTATTTTATTTTTAGTTGCTAATTAAAAGAAAATAAACTCGCAGTAAAAGAATACAATACAGCATCAGCATTCAAAATTGTCTACGAATTACTAAAGCCAAATTGAACAAGTAAAAAAAAAACACAAAAAACAATTGAAATGATTATCTCTATTTCAGGCCCAATTATTGTGCTTTGCGGGCCAAGACCGCTGTCCACTTAGCTCATTTATTATACAGTAAAATGGCTAATTAGCATGTCCTGATGAAACAAAGAATAAAAATCTGCTGTTATAACTTAATAAGCAATCAATTTACAGTGAATAAATTTATAATGTACGGTATATGCAGCATAAACACCGATACAAAATCAAAACTTCTCGTAAGCTGTACAGTAAAGCTATCAAAATATCTTAACGTAAGTGAGAGAAATATTTTAGCGACTTTGGGTTTTTTTAAAAATTATTATTTAATGAATATTGCTTCTAAAACCAAATTAATTTATTATTACGCTACTTTATATATCAGAGCATTCAGTTTCATGCTCGCAGATGTAACTAGCAGATCTCATTTCAACTGGAATTCAAACACAGGCAAAAAAAAGGCTCTGCTAATTATTTACAAATACGTTGTACTAGCCCGTGTTGTTTCTGAATACGTTCTTAAATTTTTAGCAAAATTGGCCTCGTGTTTTTATAAAATCGTTCTAACAGAGGAATGTAATATTTATTTGTTTTGCTTTGTAGTAATATAAAGATATCATAATGACGATATGCATTAATCTTGTTTGAATTTGAAAAAAGTTATTTTAGTAAAGCGAAAGAAATACTGCGTTGAAGTCAACAGGAAACATTGCTACAGTGCAATCATTAAACACAGTCACATTACAATGAGAATTTCAGAAACTCATATTAGCCGATTTAGTTTTATCAACATTGATTCTTTCAACTTGGCCAACACTCGCATATACACATGATATAGGTCAACAAACTATAGATTTTATCAGAGTGAGCTGTATAGCATATTGTGATTCTTCAACCCCAATTAACACGGGTTATTTGGCCAACGCATTTCACACCGGAAGAGGAGGGCAAAAATATCTCTCGATCAAATTCCTAAACCAAAATCATGAGAACACCAAATTTGGCATGCGGGTTGGAGTTTACCAAAATTATTTAGAAAAACTGGTTTGGGGTTAATGACGTTATCATAGTGACGTCACAGCTATATTTTCGAAAAATGACGTTATTTTTGCGATGACGTGATAGTTGGTTCAAATTTTGTAAATGTTTGTTTTTTGTTACTGAATCATCAAATATCTAAGTCAAGTTGTTTAAGCTACAAAAACGTCTTTCAAAAAATGCTCAAGGTTTCGGAATGTGACTTCAGTAAACCTCAACATTGAACAACTTCCAGTCACTTTGGCAACTTCGAATTTTCAGGCGTTATTTGTGAAAAAATTTGGCTCATAGTCAAGTTAATTTGTAATAAAAATCTGTTTTCTGAAAAGATTCATAGCGAAAACGCCGAAAAAGGGCAGTTTTGCTCCTCCTCTCCGTTAAAATACAAGATCCATATTTTTGGCACAAATAACACTTTGAAAGTAGAATAATTTCACGGAAAGACTTCAAATTATCATATGGACGTGATTCTTTGACATACCGGAACTACGGCATTTCATTGTTCTTCGTTTCTACCAGCAGCAGCAATGCTTGTTTATCATTTGGCTTACTTTATGTTGCCAATCCCAAAATGCAGGCTTTGTCCGGATACTGGTCCAGCAACATGGGTCACGACATATTCTGCAAATAATTTTGCAATAACTAAGATTAAAAAAATCATTTTTAAGAATTAATCTTTTCTAAAATGAAGAAGACGCTGAAAGATTTATAACAAGTTTCATAACGAAGCTAATTTTTTCCCTATTCTAAAATTAAGCTATTTAAAAGGGCATTCAAGTTAAGTTTTTCACTTTTCACAGTTGACCAACATGTTAGATAAAGCCTAAAATGCATTCTCACCAAGTTTGAACTTTCTGCGTTTTCTTGTTTTCAAGATATTACAGTTTAAAATTAACAAGCTTTCCTGTACCTCAGTGTTGCCACTTTGTCAGTATTGTGACAAAGATTAACTTTTAAAAAGTTAGCTTTCATCTACCTGAAAAGCAGCTAATTTACGATACTGACTTTTTTTACCTTTTCTTAGAAATAATAATGACTCTTCTGCATAACACTTATTAGAATTTAAAACATGTTTTTGAAATTTCGTTTTTAATTGGCAACCCTTGCAAAATTTCGAAGGGGAAAAAGCTTTTTAAGGACAAATTTAATTTGTTTTATTTCGGAAATTGAGGGTCGTAGAAAACTCAAATTTGGTGAGGTTGGTCTTAAAATCTGTCGAACATTTTTGACAGAAATTCTAGCATTTCGCGATGATCCCTCCACTTTAGCTCAACATTGACGATTTTAAAGAACAGCTATTGGCGACACGGCAAGCTAAAACAGTTCAGCTGGTATTGAAATTTGAATTAGTCTTCTCCGCAAGTTGATTTTCAAAATAAAACTAACTGTATCGTTGTGATCATGTCTGTTCTTAGCGATACTGACGAGGGATTTTCTTGACTCTGTTAACTATGCACTGATCATTAATTTCTCCGTACATTTTTCTTAACATAAAAACGTTCCTGTATTTTGCAATGTGACCAAGCACTTCTTATCCATCAAGATTACTAGAATGCTAGTTAGTATTATGTACATAATCTTGAAAAGTACAATAGGATAATTCTTGGAAATAGAGTGGGTTTCAGAGCAATTCCAGAATCAGCTGAAGGGATCGTATTTAGAGAGAATATTATGTTGTAAGACGTTAATGTTATAATTTAATCGGCCATAATACTTCGACCAAAGGAAAAAAACAAAAGCGTAACTTTTTGGAAAAGTGATATCCGACTTTTCATGATACTTAATTATTGCATTTGTTTAAAAACAATAAAGAGTTATTAAAAATAGGAAAATTTCTGAACGTTTCGGATTTAGCTATGTCCAACAATAGTTTTAAACCTCATTAGAAAAAATTAGCCCATCATTCGAAAAATGCTTTTGACGTCATTTTTTTCGAATAAGATTTCATTTTTGCTATTGATGGACGTAGCTGAGTCTAAATCATTAAGAAATTTTGCAATTTTAAATAACGCTTTTCTGTTTTTAATCAAATTAAATAAAACTATCATGCAATCAGTACCGAAGATAATTATTGCAGTTCAAAACTGCTCGTCATAATAAGATGCAACAAATCATTTAAGAGTTCATAGTATCCAATGTTACGTACTAGTGTTACGAATTCCTCCTGAGTGATCGCCTTCGTTAAAGACTGTTTTGTTTGTGCTGCTATCTACGTCACCTTCATAGGTGTTCCTAGTTCCTCCTGTCTGAGCGTGGTCACCGTACGTCACCATTGATGACGTTTTGCCGACTAAAAAGAACAAAAAAGTTGATGTGTTTGTAAACGTTAAAATGGCAACTCTTTCATTATTTTAAGTACGAGCTAGACAGCATACTACGATAATGAAAAAGCATTAATAGTAATATTGTGGTTAATAATAATTTAATTGAGATGTTTTTGACGTTTGCGGGGCCAGAGTTTTAATGATTAATCGTTTACTTGTTCTCTGGCTTAAAAGCTATCAGCGCGTAGGCTTAGGCAATAGCAACCAGAACGCGACTACTTAAAAAAATGTTTAATCGTTTTGCGTGCTTCTGGCCTAAAGGCTACCAGCTCGGAAGCCTAGGGAAGAGCCACCAGAACGGCGACTACTTAATACAAGCAATGCGAAAAATTGTCTTCCCACAGGAATCGAACCTGCAGCCATTGGATTACCGGTCCACTGCTCTACCACTTGAGCTAGAGAAGACGCCTCCTCGCCTGCTTAATTTTGGCTATTTAAACCCAGCAACTTGCTTGTTGTATGATTTTAATAATAAGTCAATTAAGATGTTTTTTGACGTTTGCAGGCCAGAGTTTTAATATTTAATCGTTTTGCTTTTAATTTAATCGTTTAATATTTAATCGTTATCAAGTGGTAGAGCAGTGGACCGGTAATCCAAAGGCTGCAGGTTCGATTCCTGTGGGAAGACAATTTTTCGCATTGCTTGTTTTAAGTAGTCGCCGTTCTGGTGGCTCTTCCCTAGGCTTCCGAGCTGGTAGCCTTTAGGCCAGAAGCACGCAAAACGATTAAATATTAAAACTCTGGCCTGCAAACGTCAAAAAACATCTTAATTGATTTATTATTAAAATCATACTTAAAAAAAGCTATGCGAAAAAGTTGTCTTCCCACAGGATTCGAACCTGTAGCCTACGAATTATCCATCCACCTTGTTGCGCTAGAGAAGACGTCTCCTTCTATACTTAATTTTGGCTGTTTAAATCCAGCAACTTGCTTGTTCTACGATGTTGTAGTAGTTTAACTGTGATGTTTTTGACGTTTTTGTGATGTTTTTGATGTTAAAACTCTGGCCCCGTAGACGTCAAAAACATCACAATTAAATTATTATCAACATCATAGAATGAGCAAGTTGCTGGTTTTAAATAGTTAAAACTAAGCATTGGAGGAGACATCTTCTCCATCTCAAGTGGTAGAGCAGAGGACGGGAAATCCGAAGTTTGCACGTCGGAAACCTGTGGGAAGACAACTTTTTCGCATTGCTTGTTTTTAGTCGCCGTTCTTGTTGTTATTCCTTAGGCTTCTACGCTAGTAGCCTTTATGCCAGATAACACGTAAACGATTAAATATTGTTGTTATAGCTGCATAATTTATTATCCTCCTGTAATTGGACTGCCTCAGACTCTAACTGTTGGACGATTCGCATATTTTCATAGATGGTTCTGTGGATTTCAAATTCTGGTCCACCGAATTTGCTGCTTGTTTGAAGCCACCAAGCAGAGATAATCATCGTAAAGCGTTTTATCTAAGGATGCAACAACATGACCAGGGTACGAGTTGAACCCAGACCATGTGGTCAGGGTCGTCGTAAAAACAACGCCTTTGCCCTCTCGGCCACTCCGCCAATTAACTTCTGACATTAACAATTCACTGAACTGACATTTTATCAGGTATCGGTACTAATATTTTCCTCTATTCTTGTTCTGTGCAGAATGTAAATTATAGTTTCGGCAAAGAGGTCGACTTTTTGTACCAAATAATCGCAATGTACAGCAACCACAAAATTTGGTGCATTTTAGGCTTAGGCCTATCACTTTTACTTATTTACATTATTTACAATTTCTCTAAACGAACGTTTTCGGCACTACCACTGGCCCTCTTCAGGAATATCTAAATAGCAATAATAACTTTAAGAATCCGAATCAAATAATAAACTAATCTTCAAAAGGTTAAAACATTGCTGTACTTTTTTAGTGTCTACTAGCCTACGTTAAACTCAGCAAGAACGATTCAAATTTACAATTGAAATGACAAGAGTTAGCAATTATGACGAAACAAGCATTATGATTTCAGAAAATATAGCAAACACTAAGTATGTCCAACAACTGTCATTGAATTTTATGGTTAAAAAACTTGCAGTAGAAATGATGATCCGTTGGCGTAAAGTGGACGATTGAGAGCAGGAGAGTGTTTCTTGATCAAGAGAGCTTCGTGAATTTTGGTGTCATATTCAGAACGGCATTTTCGAATTATTTTGAATGAATCCAAGCCAGTTTTTTTATTAGAGCAAATGTTGCAGGACATTATGTGGTCTTTAATTGAACTTTTCTGGTTACTATTGAAATTTAGATGTTCTTGGACTCTAGTGCTCAGATGTCTGGAGGACATACCAATGTATGTCTTGTTCGTGTCACACGAACATGTAAAATGATAAACAACATTTGAACACAGAGCCACAGGTGTTTTGGATTTTAGTTGAAAATAAGATTTGACCTGAAATGATTTGTAGATCGGGATAATTTTAACATTCAGTTGATTTCTGATTATTTTTGAAAATTTGTTAACAAATCGTCGTGAATCTTTACCAAAATACGGAATAACAATTGGATATTCATGGGTAGAACTGCTAGAAGTTTGATCGGTATCAACGGAAGACTGATTACTGTTGTTTTGGCTTTGAAATTGTTGCAATAATTTGTCAAAAAACTTGCTGGGATAACCGTTGGCCTTAAACATAGCTTTCATATTTTCTGCTTCTTTCTGGAATAGTGTGTTGTTGGAGCATATTCGTTTAGCACGATTTAAAAGGCATAGAATCAAACCAGATTTCCACTTGAGTGGGCAAAATGCATTAAAATTTAGTAATAAATTTGTATGAGTTGGTTTCTTCCAAATCCATGTGTCTATGCCAGAGTGATTTAGTTTAATTTCAACGTCCAAAAAAGGGATGGTTTCAGAAGCATGCTCTACTGTAAATTTGATACTTTTATGTTGAGAATTTAGAAGGTCCAAAAATTTTGAGCAAGACGTATCATTATTAAAAACAGCAAAAATGTCATCGACGTAGCGAAGGTATAGTTTTGGCTGAAAGTTTAAGTTTGAATTAAGCAATAAGAAACCCTAAGATTTGGTCTCGATAATCATATTTTACCAAATAAACCAAAGGTTGATGATATCAAGTGTAGTATAGAACGAACCTTGCACTCACTCAAAACGATTGAAGGACTGGCAGTTGATGACGAAATCCGAGATGAAATAAAATTTGCCACTAAGAATTTTACCAATAATGCCAAAATATTATGTTCGGATCGAAAAAACACAGCACTACACCGGACTCTATATAACCTAAGTCAAGAACCGGACATTAAAGTGTGTAATTTCGACAAGGGAAGAGGTGTAGTAATTATGGACTCTAATGATTATTACTCAAAATTAGATGATATCGTTAACGACCAATCCAAATTCCATGAACTTAAAGTGAATTCCAAAATTCACCCGGTAATTGCAAAAGAAAAATCGATTAGTTATTATGTGCGCAAATATCTTAAAGATTTTGGTCCAGAAACTATGCGAAGACTAATTCCGAGTGGCAGCAACCCCGGAAAAATATACGGATTAGTGAAAATACACAAGCGTGACAATCCTTTAAGACCCGTTGTATCGATGATCGGCACACCAGAATATCAATTAGCTAAATTTCTTGATTCGTTGATTAAACCGTACATTCCGCAAACATACATGTTACAGTCGACCAATCAATTTCTTGATCATCTAGCCAATTTTCAATTTCATCCTGCTCATAAACTAGTAAGTTTTGACGTCTCATCCTTATTTACGAACATCCCATTAGAAGAAACGATCCAAATTATAACTGATACAATATACTCCGACCAATCGAGCCAGAATCAGCCAATTGTAAACAAAGAGATATTCGCAAAACTCTTAAGGCTAGCAACCAAAGGAATATTTATGCACAGGAATAAATTCTATGAACAGCATGACGGTGTTAGTATGGGCTCCCCTTTAGGTCCAACCATTGCCAATTTTTTCCTTGCACACATGGAAAATAAATTGCTTAATTCAAACTTAAACTTTCAGCCAAAACTATACCTTCGCTACGTCGATGACATTTTTGCTGTTTTTAATAATGATACGTCTTGCTCAAAATTTTTGGACCTTCTAAATTCTCAACATAAAAGTATCAAATTTACAGTAGAGCATGCTTCTGAAACCATCCCTTTTTTGGACGTTGAAATTAAACTAAATCACTCTGGCATAGACACATGGATTTGGAAGAAACCAACTCATACAAATTTATTACTAAATTTTAATGCATTTTGCCCACTCAAGTGGAAATCTGGTTTGATTCTATGCCTTTTAAATCGTGCTAAACGAATATGCTCCAACAACACACTATTCCAGAAAGAAGCAGAAAATATGAAAGCTATGTTTAAGGCCAACGGTTATCCCAGCAAGTTTTTTGACAAATTATTGCAACAATTTCAAAGCCAAAACAACAGTAATCAGTCTTCCGTTGATACCGATCAAACTTCTAGCAGTTCTACCCATGAATATCCAATTGTTATTCCGTATTTTGGTAAAGATTCACGACGATTTGTTAACAAATTTTCAAAAATAATCAGAAATCAACTGAATGTTAAAATTATCCCGATCTACAAATCATTTCAGGTCAAATCTTATTTTCAACTAAAATCCAAAACACCTGTGGCTCTGTGTTCAAATGTTGTTTATCATTTTACATGTTCGTGTGACACGAACAAGACATACATTGGTATGTCCTCCAGACATCTGAGCACTAGAGTCCAAGAACATCTAAATTTCAATAGTAACCAGAAAAGTTCAATTAAAGACCACATAATGTCCTGCAACATTTGCTCTAATAAAAAAACTGGCTTGGATTCATTCAAAATAATTCGAAAATGCCGTTCTGAATATGACACCAAAATTCACGAAGCTCTCTTGATCAAGAAACACTCTCCTGCTCTCAATCGTCCACTTTACGCCAACGGATCATCATTTCTACTGCAAGTTTTTTAACCATAAAATTCAATGACAGTTGTTGGACATACTTAGTGTTTGCTATATTTTCTGAAATCATAATGCTTGTTTCGTCATAATTGCTAACTCTTGTCATTTCAATTGTAAATTTGAATCGTTCTTGCTGAGTTTAACGTAGGCTAGTAGACACTAAAAAAGTACAGCAATGTTTTAACCTTTTGAAGATTAGTTTATTATTTGATTCGGATTCTTAAAGTTATTATTGCTATTTAGATATTCCTGAAGAGGGCCAGTGGTAGTGCCGAAAACGTTCGTTTAGAGAAATTGTAAATAATGTAAATAAGTAAAAGTGATAGGCCTAAGCCTAAAATGCACCAAATTTTGTGGTTGCTGTACATTGCGAGAATGTAAATTGTTTTTGAACTTCTAATGTTTGGTCACGGTTATACAAGCTTTGGCGATCAATGCATCTTGCACATGATATAGCGTTTTTGCACATCCATTTTTCACACCCGGTTCTTGATTTTGGTGCCTGATACTTAATGCTGAGACAGGCCAAAAAGCGCAAAATGAACGAAAAAAGCTAGTCAGTCAAGGAGTGCAACCAGTAATGTGACATAAAAAAAACATTGCTAACGTATAAACTCTGTGGTTGGATGGTTCTGTCGTGATTTGGAACTTTTTTGGTTTGACTCAGCAATGAGCAGGTGTCGGAACCAAGAACCATCATGCAAAAGTTGACATTCAAAGACGTTAATGTTGGTTGCACAAGTAGGTTATATCTATATTCGATATTGGCTATTACGTTTCCTGCACCTGGATAGCAAAGGTGTTCCTAAGCTCGTCATCCAGTTAAGCGTGCTGCAGGCTTCTCCAAGCTATGATTTTAATGTTAAGCAACAAGCAGAAAGCTTAGAAAACCATTTCTAAAAATAATCTGTTTGACCTGACCTTAGGAATCGAATCAAAAACATTGGGTACCTTGGTTTTCTTCGATTTGCTCATTATCTTTCAGACTCTTACTGCTGCTCGTTGCATCTGGTAAACTGAAGGGGGGTTTCTTTTTGCTCATCGTTTCAAATGTCCCTATCACATATTACAATTAACGAATTAAAAAACTGGTAAGATTTCATCAATACTTAGGCAATTACAAACATTTCTCATCTTTACAATTAAGATTTGTAATCTGCATCCTAAGACATAGCTTGCTTTGTGTAAATGCTGGACTAGAACAAATTTCGATGACATTTTTTAAAGAATGAATAAGTGAAATCGCAAGGATTTATTGAAAACCTTTAAATTAATGAAAAAAATCTCCATTGTATAGTTAGCTCTTTTGTTTTATTCTTTTTCCGGCATCCTTTTTTTAATGTGGTTTGAACATTTTAGCTTGGATGTTTTATCAAATCAATCATCTTCATTATACTTGCTATAATACGCCGAAACGTGCACCAAGTTATGGCGGTGCCCATATCCGCGTCATTGCATTTGTACGCAATTCAGCTTTTTTCGAAGAAACGATGCAGCAGTAGCGAGCCGTTTACAACACTGTATTCGATTTGATCGGCCCCAGATTTGAACCTCAGACCTCCCGCTGCAGAGACAAACACCTAATTGATTAACACTTAGAACGCTATTTTAACCGGGCATTTGAGGGCAAAAAATTCCGGGCCCGGAGGGCAGGACAGATCCAAAATAAAAAGGAGTTGTTTTCTACCAAACAGCTAAATTGCTCCTTGAAATTAAAATGAAAACCAAGAAAAGGTCTTTACTCAAATTGGGCTTGTTTGCTTCATTTTTGTTCTCGAACTCAAAGATAAGATGGATTTTTCAATTTATACAATTTTGGCTTCAGATAAAAGCTTCAACCAGCACGGCTCTCCAAAAAATCCTTGGCTTTGGTACTTCATCCCCCCTCTCAACGGCCCTGCATTTTAAGTTGATAAAAAAACATGCAACGCATACTTGATGAAACTTCAACCTGCGTAACAACATTCATGTCGCCTTCGCCGGTGTGCACATTGCTTGCAACAATATTGATACTAGAGCCGAAGACTGGAGAAACCTCTGAAAGAAAAATCATCACTCTTGTGGGATTTGTGTGTAACCTTTGCCGCAAAATGGGTTACTGTCCCAACAGCTTTTCTTAAGTCTATACGGATCTTAATTTTTTCTTAATTTTCCTCTCGCAACTTTCTGACAAAGGCTAAATTGTTTCTCTAATTCAACTTGAAAACTAGACCAACCTTTAAGAGATCAGAACTATATTGATGTAATTTAGAAATCACGAATCGAAATGGAATAGAATCAGGATAATTTGGAATTTAGAATTTTGGTAATTCAGAATAGCCAAACTAAAAAGAATCAAAATTTTGCGCGCAGCGCTATTCAAAACGCTACGGTTTGTCTTGCCTTTATTTTTTGTGTCGAAAGTAGTCAATAGATGTGTAGGCTAAGATCAGGGGCGTATTTAGGGGGGAGGGCATTGTGCCATGGCCCCCCCTCTTTGGGTCGCCAGGATTGTAAAATTGCATAGAAAAGTAAGCAAAATTGAGGCATGGGCCCCCCCCCTTGCAAGTTGGGCATAAGGTTTGATCACACAAAGGGTATGTTCTGAGCGTTTCTTGTAGACTTTGGGCTTAAAATCGGACTAAATTTGACTGAAGACCTTTTTTTTTTGCTCTTCACCTAATTTTGGGCGAAGAATCGGACTAAATTTGAGTGGAACAATTTCTGATTCAGATCTTTGTTTTCCTCAAATTTTCTGCTCCCCCTTTTCAAAATCCTGCGTACGCTACTGGCTAAGATAATTGCTAAAGTAGTAGCATGCATATTGCATTAAGGTGTCTTTTCCTAGACACTGGCCAACCTTCCATGCTGTTAAATACATAAACATGTGTGACGAATCTAGAACTTGTAACATCAGCATTTACAGGTAATACAATGATTTTACAAACTTCATTAGTTATGATAGCTGCCCTTCTTTAAAATTACAAAAAAATATTAGTTTCAAAACAACGCATAACCGCGCTCCAAATGACTTTATCCGTGATGAAAACATCCCAAACAATAAAACAGAAAAAAAATCGAAGCAAAAATACTCATTTAAGTTGAATAATATTGAACATTACTTAGAAGTGAAAGTCGAAACGTCTCACAAAAAAAATTTTTCATGTTATCTTGACTCTGCTTTTTTTTGTCAAAGATTTTCACATTGTCCCGTTTTTCTGCTCTAAAAATACTCACTTTTTGACATGCTGATGTTTCACATCAAAACAGTAGGAAGATCCTTTTGTTTTTTGAACAAATTAATCCAATTTATAAACAAAAACCACTTTTAACCAGTTTTGCACTGGTTAGCGTTGTACCAGATAAACCAGATGATTTGATATGTAGCTGACCCTACTGGAAGTTACAAAAACAATCTGTTGGAAATATAAAAGCTCTTTTTTCTTTTAGGATCATTTGCTGTGCTTATTCAGCACCCACTGGTTCACCACTCGCGTTAGAGGCTTCCACAGCTACTTTAAATGCTAAACTTCAAGCAGTAGGAAAGTAGTACTGGTAGAAGTTTCAATACCACAAGTTTTATTGTCTTGGGCATACAGTAGTTTGACTGACCAGGTTATCAAATCGAGTCTAACAGCAGGCCCTTGATTCAATAGACAACAGGTTGTTGGATTACACACGCTTTTTTCTTTTTTAATTTATGTTTTTAATATTTTTTCTTAAACGAACCTGAAAAACAGAACCACTAGAGAACTGAGGCAAAGTCAATGGGGGTGTCTAAAGTTAGGCCAATTGTATTATATTAGATTGGCGCAGAACCGGCGCCACGGGGGGGCATACCGGGGCCGTGCCCCCCAAACTGACTGCTTGTGCCCCCCCAAGCGAGGACTGTACCCCGAAGAAATTAACAGGCTTAGGGCTTCTGGAGCGCAAATCGAGGCCCAAATTAGTGTTTTTTGTGGACTGACACCAGATTTTGTGACGTTTTTGGCACCTTTTTTTTTCTGTTTGGATATCACCTATTTTTGGCCGGAAAATCCCTTACAATTTCAGTGAAGACCTTTTTTTTTGAGATCACCTGTTTTCGGCCGGAAAAACCGCTTGAATTTCCGATTTCGGCCAGAAAATATCTTTGAATTTTTGCTCCTCACCTTGTTCGTTTGATCCAGACTGGGATAAATTTCTCGTGCCCCCGTGCCCCTCTCGAATTCACACAAAATAAACTTCTCGTGCCCCCCCCAAAATTTATTTCTGCCCCCCCCAGTCACGCTATCCTGGCGCCGGGCCTGGATTGGCGTTGACTCCATTCTTCTTGACCCAGCCGCTCCAGAGATATTCTACTTCAAACATGACATAGAAGCTTTTCTAATTGTAATTTTTTTGGCAATCCTGACGTTTCAATGCAATAGCTTATAGCCCACAGACAGAGATGCGCACGATCTTGATCTTCAAGATCAGATGGAGTCTAAACTGGAGAAAGTAATCAGCATTTTCCGAGGTACAGACAGGACAAGTACGAACTAGTACGACAGTACCAGTTAGTTCCTAACCTGCTAACTTTGCTTTGTTAAAAAAATAAATAAATCCAATTAATTAAATTCAATATAACACAAGTTGGCGATGGCCCGCCACTGTTGCGACGTTAAATTGTGTGCCCGCGACGCTTTGAAGCGGAGATGGGCCCCGCAAACTCATAACAGCCATATAGGGTATTAAACGAGCAGAGGTGGAGTCAAGGACACAAGGCTCGAGGCCAAGGATCAACGACACAAATGCAAGTGTTTTCCTAAGAAAAAAGGTCTTAAAAATTTTTTTCCGTCGATCTCCAAAAAAAAAGGTCTAGAAAAACATTTTTCGGCCGATCTACAAAATTTTAACCATTCAAAAAATAGTGCTGTCCTCGAGCCGAGGACAGGGCAATTTACGAGGACTTGAGTCTTCGAGTCCAAGGCCAAGACCAAGGACTTGAAAATGGGTCCTCGAGGCGAAGGACATCCTCGAGGACTCCCCCTCTGTAAGCGAGTATAATGAAGATTTAATATTTTTGATTTGATTTTGTTGTTGAATTTCGTTATTGTTATATAAAACTAACTACAGTAAACTAAAAGAGTTTTCATGATTATTTAAACTAGTAAAATAGCTATGGAAAGTTTGTGAGTGTCAAATGTCTTACGCTTTTAGCGAAATCAGCACTGCCATTGCCCATTGATGGTCAATACTGATACAGCATTAACATTTATAGCTAACCTTCCCCCAACCATCACCACTACCTCTCTTAGAGTACAAAAGTAAAGTGATCTTGATCTTCAAAATCACGATCGTGATCTTGATCTTCAAGATCACAGAGTTTGGGTGATCTGATCTATGATCTTCAACATCACGTTTTTTGTATGATCTGATCTTGATCTTCAAGATCACCAAAAGGTGGTGATCTTGCCCATCTCTGCCCACAGAAGCCTGTATTAACCTATATATACCATAGGTGGGCACAAGTCCGTTAATCGTTAATAACGAAGCTAACTTTTTCATTAACTCGTTAATCCGTTAAAAAGTTTTTTCATGTTAACGCACTAAATTAACTTCCGCTAAGTTCTGTTAACTTCCGTTAAAGTTTTTATCTTTAATATCTTGCACCATTCATTCATCGTACCGGTACAAACCAGTTTGCACCGGTAACACTTGTTGCGTATTAGCACGAGTTTTACAGAAGAAAGCGAAGAAAGGAGCTCCTTTTTGTGGCAAATAACGAGCTGCAGCCTCAGAGGTCTATTAATTATCGCTGTTCGCGATTTCCAAACATTCTCGATCGCAGCAGCTTCGTTAGTGCATTTGAACTTATTTTTATCTTGAAATCAGATTAGACTGTAAAATGTAACTTCCAAAACACAAAAAGACCACCATAGCAATAAATATTCCCTTACAATCAGCTCATCAGCGTCAATATGTATTTTTAGAAGCGAGTGAATATAAAGAAATGTAAATTACCTGCAAAATGTTAACGAATTAACGGACTTTATTAACTTCCGTTAATTACAGCACAAAATAACGGATTAACGTTAACGGAGGTGTGAAGTTTGTTAACGGACTAGTGGTTAACGAAGCTAACGTTTTGCATTAACTTGCCCACCTATGATATATTCTGTAAGTTAAAATTCATTCATTCATTCATTCTTTTTTTATTCTTGACCACCACAATAATAGCAAATGCATGGTAACACAGTAATAACACGTAGAGTCAGGAAAAGGAAGTAGCGACACAACGTCAAACGTTTAGACATGCAGAGGATACTGAAGACAAAAAAGCGATTTTTATTTGGATGGTTGCTACACCTGTCACACCAGCTTAAGTACATTGCGGACCTAATCAGTCACATTCATCAACATACACGCAGCCACACGAGATGGAAGTAAAACTAACGGCTGGAGTAGTTGTTCGAATGATTGATAAAGAGAAAAGAGAGGGACAGTGACCAGTGCAAGGCCAAGCACGGTTACGTAGGTGGTCAATGGGTGGCGCAACCGGCCAAAAACTATGTTTAGCTCAACGAAGCAAGGTGAGGAAAGAAAAGCAACCCTGAAAACAGTATCGTAGCCAGGGGGGCGGGGAGCTATAGTCCCCCCATTGGTATGTCGACCAAAATGCAGAATGAGAAAAACACTGCGTTTTTAGCACTTTTGAGACCGTTAAATGCACTAGAGAGGACTAAATAGTGATTTAAAACATCTTTTGAAACATATATTTAGGGGGGACTAATTTCTTGAAAATAAAACTAACAAATAAACAAAAACTTTGAAAAATGGTCAAAAATACGCAATCAAATTTGATCGCAAGTGTAAAAATGCTAAACATAGGTGTCATCAACAAATATACTATAAACTAAGGAATATGGGGGGGGCTATTCAGTATTAGTTAATTACCTATTTCTTTCAAATTTCTTTTCATTAGCTCCCCCCCCCCCCCCCAATTATTTTTCTCTATAAACTGTACACGAAATAGATTACTCCGAGTGAGTTTATTGAACTATTCGATTTTATAATTTACCAGCATCTAAAGAAGCGCACTAAAATTTTATCATTAGCCACCTCCCAAATAGCACATTTATGCAACCAGTTTAATCATGTTTACACTGCCAAATTATTTCTATGCCACGTTTAAAAAGCATTATTTTTTTGTCAAAATAGCCCTAAACTTAAGTTATTTTAGCAAAAAAATGCAAAATTTTCAAACGCTGGGGGCTTTGCCCCCAAACCCCCATTGGCCTCCGGCGGCTGGGGGCTCCGCCCCCAGACCCCCAAAATAGCCCCCCATTGCGAATTTCTGGCTACGCGCCTGCCTGAAAATGAAACCTCACCGGGTCCGGAAACCCTTTCAAGCAGCAGCTGCCCATAGCATCAAGCAATCGATACATAAAGACCTCTGAGGTTTAGCCTAATAGCGGTGTTGTCTTAGGATAAAACTAGAATGGCGTCGCCGATGTTACCAACTTCATAGTTGTCAATCAAAATCATGATTAGAAGCCGAAGTGCATCTGCGTTGTGTTTAAAGTAGAATATCTCTAGAACGGCTCGGTTAAAAAGCATGGAGTCAACACCAACCTAATTAATAAATTATTGTCCTAACTTTAAATACCCTCATTGATTTTGCCTTCAGTCCTCTTTTAAGTGGACGTAATCATATAAAGGGTTGATGTATAAAAAGTAAACGGGCTCAGAAACTGAGACAATAAAATGTAATTGTAATTTTAATTGCATCGTTATTCGCCACGTTACCTTGACCAGTAGATATCGAAGGAACATTTTGGTCTTTGAGTAAAGCTGCAATCTGTCCAGTGTCCACCTATATATTACACACTGTGGAGGCTTCACACTGTCCCTTTTTATTGCTGAACGTCAAGCAGAAAAGCTGCATCGAATTTTTATAGTCTTTGATTTGAACTGATCAGGAATCAAACCCACGTCTGCCGTTTGAGTAGCAGACACTATTCACTTGACCACTGATCGGTTCAGCGGTTCAGAGGAGCTAACTTCATAACTGCTGAATAAGTGCAAATAATACTAACCTAAATGGCAATTTAAAATAGTGGTAACTAGTAACACAGTTACAAAACATTACGGAAATCCAAAAAAATTTGATTCGGGCCACTTTGACAAAGCTAGACAAACAAACTACCTACTGGTACAATAGTCTTTACTGCTGTTTTGAGGAAACATATTGTCAGTTTCTCTGAATTGAAAAGGAGCATCATTTCAAAGCAAAAAATATTGCTATGTGCTGACAATTGCACACATAAGAGTACTATACTGAATAATAATGCAAGTTTTCTGACTGAGAATCATATGTGGCAACTTACTCGTAAAGAAGACTATTGGCTGCTACTTAGCTACACTACTGGCTAATCACTTAGTGGCTACTGCAGCAGTATGATTTGTGCTGCCTACGTTGCGCGACAAAACTAATATTTATCTTTCAAGGATCTCACACACAAACAGTAGTGTACGAAGGATTTAAAAAAAAAAAGGGGGGGGGGGCAGGAACTTCAAAAAATTTGAGAAGAGCAAAGATCAGAATAAGAAATTGTTCCACCCAAAATCTGTCCGATTTTTTGCCCAAAATTGGATAAAGAGCAAAAAAAAGGTCTCCACTAAAATTCAGTCCGATTTTTTGCCCAAACTTGGGTGCAAGGCTAAACCAAACGTATAAAACATACAACTTTTGTGTGATCAAAGCTTCTGCCCAACTTGCAAAGGGAGGGGGCCATGCCGCAATTTTACATACTATTTTATACTAATTATACTATCCTGGCGACCCAGCCATGGCCCAATGCCCTCCCCTAACTACGCCCCTGAAAACAAATATCTTTAGTTTTGCTTCTTTTGTTTGAAAAGTAGGCCAAGCGATTTAAAAATTAACTATGGATTGAGAAAAGGAGTTCCACACTTCTAAATATCACATTTTAGAAGTGTGCTAATTAGTTATCAAATGACGCTGTGGTTTTGTTTTAAGAGCACTAAGTAGACTTTTATATGTACAGTAGATAAAAATTTTGTGTATGAACAATAAGAGCGATGTTTCGAAATAGAGCTGTACCCCTTTACAAAAAAATTTTTTCGGAAAACTTTTGTCCAGTATGTGACTGTCTGGTTAGTGCGGATATGGACTTTGAAAAATGCGGATGAAAAAGCGCATACTTTGTCAAGGAGAAGCAAAAACGTAAAAAAACGGACGAAAACGTACGAAAAACAGATACTGTGTAAATTCACCTTAACTGCAGCCAATAAAACCCGCTAATTTATTGAGTTGCTTTTGCTTGAATCCATGCAAACGGCAGCTGAACAAACAGCTTTTTAATGGTGAGAACGTGCGAAATCAAGCTTTGGAATGTGGTAAAGTGATTGGGTCGACAGCACATAGTATTATTTGACAACAAACGCCTTTCTGCTGCAGAAAACGTGTGAAAGTTGCAGCAAATTTTAATTTATTTTGCAATTAAAGTTACATACCACAGAAATCAAGCCACGCGTGTTACAAGGGCTGCATCAGTTGGGTTAGCATTTTACGGTTTCAGCTCAAATGTTGATAAGAATATTTTCTACAGTAGGCTAGATGAATTACTGTAATCTCCCGATCCCAAATAATAGTTTTACTGTGGTATTGGTAGGGGTATCCGAAAAACCATAGACTTAGATTTGGAGGCAATATTTTTAGTGTTACATTTAGGTCAGATAGAGATAGCTTATAGTTGCATAGTTATTCTGTAACTGAGTTGCAGCTGTAGGCAAAATTTTATTTTTTTGCAAGAAATTGATAAAATAATAAGTCAAGTCTTTTGACAACGCATGTAAAATGCGTTTGAAATATTAATGTGACTAAGCACTAATTAGGATTATTTTATAAAAATGAATGTTAGATCCGAAATTAAATAATGGATCAGTAAACAGGTAAATATACGCAATAAAAATACCACTCTAAATTACAGTAGTAGCTAGAAGCTGATATTAAAGTTGCAGCATTATTTTATGCTCACTTTACTTAGTCACCTCCTTTGAAATGCAGCATTATTTTGAGAACATTTACTACTACGTCATTTGCAGTTTAGTGTTACAAGTTTGAGATAGTCTTTAATTAAATGCATTGGAGGGCACAAGTCCGTTAATCGTTAACAACGAAGCTAACTTTTTCATTAACTCGTTAATTTGTTAAAAAGTTTTTTCATGTTAACGCACTAAATTAACTTCCGCTAAGTTCTGTTAACTTCCGTGAAAGTTTTTATCGTTAATATCTTGCACCATTCATATACCATAATGGTACAGACTAGTTTACACTGGTAACACTTGTTGCGTATTAGCACGAGCTTTATAGAATAAAGCGAAGAAAGGAGCTCTTTTTTGTGGCAAATAACAAGCTGCAGCCTCATAGGTCTATTGATTATTGCTGTTCACAATTTCCAAAGATTTTCCAATCGCAGCTTCATTAGTGCATTTGAACTTATTTTTGTCTTGAAATTAGATTAGACGGTAAAATGTAACTTCCAAAACACAAAAAGACCACCTTAGCAAAAAAATTTTCCTTGAAATCAGCTCAACAGCGTCAATAAGTGTTCTAGAAGCGAGTGAATATAAAGAAATGCATATTACACGCAAAATATTAACGAATTAACGGACTTTATTAACTTCCGTTAATTAAAGTTGAAAATAACGGATTAATGTTAACGGAGGTGTGAAGTTTGTTAACGGACTAGTGGTCAACGAAGCTAACGTTTTGCATTAACTTGCCCACCTATGATTAAATGTTAATTGAATATAACATTAAATCGCAAAACCTCTCAAAAAATTTTTGTGGGTGATCATATTTGGAGTAAAGAACTTTGAAAGCTTATTTGTGATTGAAAGAAGCATACACTATACGAGGTGTCGCTGTTAAATAACAAGACAGGTGACATAAAGCAATTTTATTGAAGAAAAAAAGGTCATTTAATTTTTTCCGCTTTGAGGTATTCTCCCTTAGCATCAACACAGCGTTTCATTCGGATTTTCATAAAAAAAAGAACACGACAACACCCTTAACATAAAAAAAAAAAATCAACATTGCCTTGAATTTTGATTTTGCTTTCTTAATTCTTAGTGAGTTTGCAGTTTTCCAATGCATGGACTGCCTCTGTGTCTCTGGGTCGTACTGGAAAATTCATCTCTCATCGCAGGGACAGTAATCACACCGTCTAAAAATTTAGGTTTTTTTCAATTTGTTTTAAAATGTCAGCGCAAATCTCTTGGCGTTTTTCTTTTTTATCGCTAGTTAATAAAACAACTTGTGCACAGACCTTTGTCCTATGCAGATTGTCATGCAGTACTTGCCACACTGTTTCTGTGTCAATGGATATCCTCTCTGCTATCAGTCGAATACTAAGCCGACGATCTTCTCGGACAAGGTTATTGTTAGTGGTTTTTGATATGGTTGGGCGTTGTGAACGTTCATCATCTTCAACAACAGTCCGGCCTTTACGAAATCTTTTGTGCCATTCAAAAACGCGGGTTCTTGACATGCATTCTTTGCTGTAAACTTCCATCAAAGCTTGAATTTTACCAAAAATTTCAATTTAATTCTTTGCTCAGTTTTAGAGTTAAACATTTTTCTGCGGCTGCTACAGAACTTTTTGCAACAATGAGCAATATGCTGTTTCTGCAAGCCAAGGTTTTTTCTGACGCGCAAAAAAACGTGCACTTGCTTTCAACGTCAAGGTACCTAGGTCCTAGTTTGTTTAAAACATAACAGTAATTTTGTGTGTAACTTGTCACTTGTCAGCAAAATGTCGCCTGCAGTTTTGCGCCTTCTTAACATCCCACTCACAGAAAAAAACGTATTGTTTTATGTTTTTGCGACAAATTTTGAGCTGTTACAACTTAAAAACTTCTTTTGCTAAACTTGTAAAAGTACTCGTACTCGAACTTTTTTACGGTATTCGTACTCGAGTACATTTTTCAATATCAGTACTGGTACTCGAACTCGAAGTTTTTTGCGGTACTCCTACTCGAACTCGAAGTTTTTTGCGGTATTCGTACTCGAAAGTTGAGTACTCGACTCCATCACTGCCATTATGTTTGATTTTCTCATTTTGTTAACTAATCATATTGTACTATAGTAGGCAGTTTTGCTGTGCTTTTCTTTGTAGCGTCGAGACTGAGAAACCATGCAAACTGCCAAGCTACAAAATTGCTGCATTGTACGAAACGTGACTCTTCTACATATTATTCTGTCATGAATAATAATTGCTTGAAGTTACAAAAGGAAACGAAAAACAATCATACACGTACTGATGTCGTGACCTTAGTCAGAAAAGTCTCTCTGCTTTTAACGTTTTTGCGAATACTTTTTACAACCGATTCCAAGGTGTGCAGCACATAGTTTGATCGAAAGCTAAAATAATTTAAATGCTAAATTTGTCTTACTCGATTGCACTTATTTTTCAAAAATTATTTGTGAGAAAATGAAATAAATCTCCGGTTGATTGTAATGATTGCATTAAGTACTTCGCAAAAAATTTTTATGTAATTGTCGAAGCAGAAAAAGGTTACAGTTTTTATAGCTAATACAGGGTGAAAAATTTTGCCCTTTCACTAATCTTTTCCCAGTGCTTTGCAAGCGCCAAGCGCGAAAGAAGACGGACGTGATTGATCAATCATTTTTATTATCGGGACTTCCGCATGCTTTGCGTCAGAAGTCTATGTTTTTTCCGTGAAAATTACGAATTCGGCAACGAAGGTCGAAAACACTATAACTTTGAAACAGCTAAAGGTAGAAACTTGAAATTTAGATCTTGGATGGGCCACATATAAATCATTCTTAGTGAAAATTTTAGGGACATTCCGTCACGTGATACGGGTTTCCGTGCCAAAAACTAAAATGCCAATCGGAGGTTTAAACAGCTCTAGCTCGAAAACTAATGGCAGTGGGGAATAAGAGTTTCAAATTTAGAAGCATCTGGCAAGCAGTTTCAGCTCTCAAAAATAAATTATGACGATTCCGACACTTTATTTATTCATTTATTTAAGCAAATTGCATTATGGTGACAAAAACTCCAAAACCAGGAAAGCTAGAAACTTGAAATTCGGAGATATGATAAGTCTATACATGAAGTTGTGTGCCTGCAATTTTGGAGGCGCTACGTCACGTGCTTTGGGGCAGATGCACCATGCCCGGTGCCAGGATAGCGTGACTGGTAGGGCAAAACAAATTTTTTTGGGGGGGCATGAAAAGTTTATATATTAGAATTCGAAAATGTGGAGTAAAAGAAATAGGTGTTCAACGCGATATTTGACGAACTCTTGAGTTCAAGACCAAAAAAATAAAGGTCTTCATCTCAAAAAATTTGCAAAGTTCCACAAATTCTTCTCATCTTCATTGCGAAAAACGTGGGAATTTCCACGAACTCTGAGGTGGAGTCCAAAAAAAAAAAAAAGAAAAAAGAGGTCTTCATACCACAATATACGCGAATTTTAAAGAATTTTGGGATGAAGCCACAGAAACAAACGGTCTTTATTGCAAAATCTACAAAAAAACAGTTTTTGCTCATGAATTCTGAAGTGATAACTAGTATTTTGGTAGTCTCATGCCTCGAATTGCACTCCAGTAGCACCGAGCCTGCTGGTAATTTCTTTGGGACACAATCCTCGCTTGGGGGGGGGGCACAATTCTCGTTTGGGGGGGCACAATTCTCGTTTGGGGGGGCACGAGCAGTAATTTGGGGGGTTCGGTTCCGCAATGCCCCCCCGTGGCGCAGGGCCTGAGATGCACCCAAAACTTTTGATAGCGAAGTTTATTAAGGGATTTTAGTACCGTTTGCGCGCGTGCTGCAGAAGCCGAATGGTTAAAGGCGCCAGTGCATGAAATATACCTGGGTCAATTATCTAATTGGACATCGCTTTTATTAAACCTAGACGGTATTGAATCTAGCATATTATTTTTTTTCCATCAGGACAAAGTCGCTTTTAATATTTTTTGTTTTGACACTAGACATGATCCGTGGGTATCTGGTTTCATTCTCTGTGAAGACTCCCCAAAAATCACTTTTTTAACACCTTAAGTAGAGCGCTAGTTTTTTTTGACATCAGTAGCAATTTAAAAGACAAAAGTATTTTGACATAGTTTGGGGGTAGTCACCTACGCGCGCGTGCTGCCGTGGCCGAATGGTTTAAAGCGCCAGTGCGTGAGACCTAAGACCTGGGTTCAATTATCTACTTGGCCATCGCTTCTATCAAACCAAGATTATATTGAATTTAGCATATTAATTTTTTTCGCTTACTATCAAGTCGCTTTTAATATTTGTCCTTTTGACACTATAAATGATCAGAGGGTACCGGGTTTCATTCTTTGTGAACATGCCCCAAAATTCACTTTCTGAACTCCATAAGCTAGTGCGCTAGTTGTTTTTGGCTATCAGTAGAAATTTAAACGACAAAACTATTTTGACATAGTTTTGCAGTACCAACCTGCCGAAACCCACAACTGAACCCCCAAAAATCAATCTTTTTGATGGTTTAAGCTAGGGTGCTACTTTTTTTGATATCAGGAGATAATAAACAGACAAATACCTGAACTTAGTTTGGGGTTACCGACCTCCCCAAAAAATCACAAAGGGACCCAAAAAATCGCTTTTTGAACGTTTAAGGTAAGGCGCTAGTATTTCTTTTTGGTGTCAGTAAATATTTAATTGAAAAATATTTTGACATAGTTTGGGGGTACCAACCACCCGAAACACCCAAATGAACACCCAAAATCAATTTCTTGAACGAGCGCCAGGGTTTGAAACCTAAGCCCTGGGTTCAATTATCAAGTTGGCCGTCGCTTTATCAAACCAAAATTATATTGAATCTAACATTTTTTTCGATTAGGACAAAGTTGCTTTTAATAATTTTTGCTTTGACACTATATATGATCAGAGGGTATAGTGTTTCATTCTCTGTGAAGACGCCCCAAAAATCTTTTTTTTAACAGATTAAGCTAGCGCGCTACTTTTTTTTTGCTGTCAGTAGAAATTTAAACGACAAAAATATTTTGACATAGTTTGAGGGTACCAACCCCCCAAAACCCCAGTAGCGTAGCCAAGGGGGGGGGGACTCTAGCCTTCCCCCCATTGGCATGTCGACCAAAATGCAGAATAAGAAAAAAAACACGTTTTTAGCTCTTTTGAGACTGTTGTATATACACTGGAATGGACTAAACAGTGATTTAAAACATCTTTTTAAACCTATATTCAGAGAGGGGGACTAATTTATCAGAAATACAACTCAAAAACAAATGAAGACTTTGAAAAATGGCCAAAAATAAGCAATCAAATTTGATCGCTTGTGTGAAAATGCTAAACCAACAAATATACTATAAACTTAGAAATCGGGGGGGGGGAGGCTATCCAGTATTAGTTAATTACCAATCATTCCTCTCCAATCTCTTTTCATTAGCCCCCTCCCCCCAATTATTTTTCTGTATAAACTGTAGACGAAGTACAATAGATTACTCCATGCAAGTTTTATTGAACTATACGAGTTTATAATTTACCAGCATCTAAATAAGAGCACTAAAATTTTACTATTAGCTACCTCCCAAAAAGCCCATTTATGCAACCAGTTTAATCATGTTTACACTGCCAATTTCTATGTCACATTTTTTTTTATCAAAATAGCCCTAAAATGAAGTTATTTTTGGAAAAAAATGCAACATTTTCGTGCTCTGGGGGCTCCGCCCCCAGACCCTCAAACACAGCCCCCTCCCCAATTGCGAATTCCTGGCTACGCGTCTGCAAAACCCCCAAACGGACCCTCAAAAATCAAGTTTTCTGACAGCTTAAGCTCGGGTGCTACTTTTTTGATATCAGGAGATAATAAACAGACAAATACCTGTACATAGTTTGAGGGTACCACGCCCCACGAAAAAACCATAAATGGACCGCAGCAAATCGCTTTTTGAACGTTTATGCCATAGCGCTAGTATTTCTTTTTGGTATCAGTAAATATTTAATCGAAAAATATTTTGTCATAGGTTGGGGGGACCAACCACCCGAAACACCCAAATGGATCAACAAAAATCGATTTTTTGAACGAGCGCCAGTGCGTGAAATCTAATGCCTGGGTTAAAACATCTAGTTGGCCATCGCTTTATCAAACTAAGATTATATTGATTCTAGAATTTTTTTTTTTTCGATTACGACGAAGTCGCTTTTAATAATTTTTGTTTTGACACTAGATATGATCCGAGGGTGTCAGGTTTCATTCTCTGTGAAGACGCCAGTGCCATCGCCAGAGCAGACGAAGTGAGGGGGCACTGGCCGACTTTGGGGGGGAACTAAAATAAACTGAACTTTTGCATATAAAAACTGATTTTCAGACCTTGCACGGCTACAAGTATGCGTAATTTTTAAAATTCTGCATTCATGTCTAGACAAATATAAGGCCGGTAGCGTTTCTTATATAGCTTGTTTCCTCTGCGGCCCATAATTGTCTGAAAAACCTATCTACAGCAGTGAATGCTACTATACAACCAACCAAAATTTTGCTGAGAGGATTAAACCAAACGTTTTTGTTTGTTTTTTTTGCACAAAACTTGTCTGATTTAGGTCCCGTGCTAAAGAAACTGATGCAACTCAATCATGTCACAGATGGTGCACAGTCACTAAATAAGTAGAAGTGTAGTAACTGTGGACATACTGTAGATTTGGGGCAGAGCTCCCAGCCGCTGGGCTAGTTTTGTGATTTGCAGCAAAAAAATAGCAATTTTAATACCATTTTACTCACATTTTGCACTTTTTGAAGCCATATGACTAAATAATTGTTAAAATCCAAAAGTCATTTCAAAGAATTAAATTACTTAGCCATTTCAGCCCCCCTCCTTACTTCGTTTAAAAGCTAGTCTGTTGAGGTTCAATTTTCTGCTAAGATGGCTTAATCCCCTTTACCCAGGTTGCGCCACTGACTGAGACCTACTGTAAAATCTGAAGTGTGCTCGAAAAATCAAAACAGATGGTCGTTGACAAAAATGTTTTCACGTATTGTTTCATGTCATAATCACTAACGAACTAGCGGAAACAATTCCGCAGGCTTACGTCTCTCTTCCGCGACATATCAGTAAAGGCATGTTAATGAGACGAATTATTGCGTCAGATGCCTAAAGCAGTTGGTAGCCAGCAATTTTGCAGAGAATCGAGAAAACGTCAAAGGAGAATTATGTTTGAACGTAATTATTCGTTTTTTCGTCATTGTCTGTTATCTTGCCGTTACGTGATGTTCCAAAAACAGTATTTTGATTAAACCAAAATGGCGGGGCACAAGCAGTCGTTAGGGGCACGGCCCCGCCTGGCCCCCCCGTAGCGACGGCCCTGGAAGACGCCCCAAAAATCACTTTTTTAACACCTTAAGCTAGCGTGCTACTTTTTTTTTGCTATCAGTAGAAATTTAAACGACAAAAATATTTTGACATAATTTGGTGGTTCGAACCCGACGAATGGACCCCCGAAAATCAATCTTTTTGACAGCGTAAGCTAGGGTGCTATTTTTTTGATATCAGGAGATAATAAAAAGACCAATACCTGGACATGGTTTGGAGGTACTACCCCCTCCCCGCCGAAAAATACCAAGTGGATCCAAAAAATCACTTATTTGAATGGTTAAGCTAAGGCGCAAGTTTTTTCTTTGGTATCAGTAAATATTTAATTGAAGAATATTTTCATATAGTTTGGGGGTACCAACCACCCAGAACCCCCGAATGGACCACCAAAAATCAATTTTTTTTTTACCGGTTTCAGCTAGATTTCTAGTTTTTTTGATATTGCGAAATATTAAAGAGACAAATAGGCTACTTGGACAATTGGACATACTTTGAGAGTACCAGTACCCCCCCCCCCCCCCGAAAATTCCTAAATGAACCCCACAAAAAACAATTTTTCAACGGCTTCATTTAAGTTTTTTTGATATCAATACATATTTAACGAACAAATATTTTGACATAAATTGGGGTTACCATCCCCGGAAACCCCCAAATGAACCCCCAAAAATCTTTTTTTTTAACAATTACGCTACGGCGCTAGTTTTTTTTTTAATCAGTAAATATATATTTGAAAAATATTTTGACATAGTTTAGCAGTATCAACCACCCGTAACCCCCGAAATTCAATCATTTTGAACGGCTTGAGCTACGGTTCTAGTCTTTTTGATACCGGTAGATATTCAACAGATAATTTTTTACATAAATTGGGGGTTCCAACCCCCAAATGAAGCTCCCCAAAAATCTCTTTTTAAAAGCTAAACTTAACAATTGATTTTAGTCAATTGGGTTCATATGCTGAGTTGGCATAATCATTAAAGGCGCCAGGGTTTGAAATTGTCGTGATGGAACCGAGCTGGGTTCATATACTTAGTCGGACACCAGTTTTACCCAAACCACAAATGATTTAAAATCAACATTTATTTTTTTCATGAGACAAAATTACTTTATTTGCATTGCACACAATTTAGTTTTACAGAAATATTGGTAACCTTTAAAGTAGGAAGGGGAGAATGATAGTGAAATGGAACTGGCGAAAGTCCCGTATTATTTTCATCCGGGAAAATGAACATCTAGTTATCACTGCATTTTACCACTTAGTATTTCTCATCAGGGTGGTAAACGACAAATAAAGGCCCGAACCCGAAAACATAAGCCCCGACCCCGAAAAGTGATTTGAAGCCAAAATCAGGGTATAGCATGGAATGAAATGGAAGATGAAATGGAATGGAAGTTGGAATGGAATGAAAATTTCAGTATGGAATATGCAAGATGACAGAATGGGGAAAATGTTAATACGCCAGCAGATTCTATGACGTATGTGACGTAACATCCGTAAAGAGAGTAAGAGTGAGCGCTCATTTACTCTTTTAAGCTTTGTAAGTTATGGTTAGGGTTAGGGTTGGGGTTATGGTTAGGTTTAGAGTTAGGGTTAGGGATAAGACAGCGACTTTCTTTCTACTGATAACGCAACGCAGAAGCATAGCGGAAATGAAGTAGTTAAATGTGCTGACGTTTTAATACTTACCACAGAATGGAATAAAAGATTTCAAACGAGGAGCTAGTTGTGCAAAACTTACACTGGGAGCTGAACTCAAGCGTAATGGTACGTCGCTTTCATAAGCAAAAAAATTGCTGCTACGTAATAGCTATCCCCTCAGGCTGGCATCGCTGCGCCAACCCTAACTGTAATGCAAGGTTTTGAAGCAAAAAAAGATAGCTTTGTGCATCTCCTTCGAAGTTCCTGCATACTGTACCGCACATGCACAAACCAATCGCGAATCAAACCAGGGTGGGAAGGGTTGAAAGCTGAGTACGATAACCACTACACTGCCTAGCTTGCAGCAATGCACACACAAAATGTCGTATTTAAACCAAATGTATGAGAAAAAGGCAATGGCTCGTGCGTGAGCGTTTGCATGACTAGCTTCTACTAGATTTCAAGAATGGAATGGAAGATAATCTTCCATACTTCCACTCCAATTCCGTGCTAGATTTCGCTGATCGCATTTACAGAAAAATATATACGGATAGTGATAACTAAAAATACGTGGAAGCGCTTAGCAGCTCATGACCTGGCGACAAATTAATCAGGTAATTCGGTTATGAACATTGTTGCTCAAACAGTGAAGGCATTGCATTATCAAATCATAAAATACGTTGATTGCAATTTGCAGCTGCATTGATGCTGAGTGGCTTAATTTTTGTTTTGAGAATGACAATTAGCCTAATGCCGTCGCCAGAGCAAACGAAGTGAGGGGGCACTAAACAGAGGTGGGCAGTAACTACCGTAGTTACTTTTGTAACTACCGGTAGTTACTGTAACTAGTTACTTTTTGAGTAACTGTAATGGTAACTTAGTTAATTTTTGTTACTAACGATATCGATCCCGGTAACTAGTTACAAAATTAGACCTGCAAAAGTTACCGACACTAGTTACAGTTCCTTTTTTTTACTGACAGCACACGCAAGCCGGACTATGTTTGGCAATTATATTAACTGCGTGCGCAGCCACTGCCGTCGCCAGAGCAACCGAAGTGAGGGGTTACTAACCGAATGTGGGGTGGGGGGCACTAAAATAAAGTGAACTTTTGCTCACAAAAACTGCTTTTTTACGACTACAAGTTTTGCTCTATTTCAACAATTTTGCATTCATGTCTGAAAAAAAGACGTTTAAGGCCGACAGCGTTTCTTAGCTCGTTTGTTATACGGCTCATATAATCGCTTGAAAATCTGTGTGCTGCAGTGAATGCGACCAGAAGCGCACCTAGGATTTTACTAAGAGGAATAGGGTTTGAACCACAAGTAAAAGTTTTTGCACAAAAATTGTCTACTTAAGTCCCGTGCTGAACAAATCAATGCACCTCAAGCGTATCACAAAGGAAGCTTGGGGAAAAAGAGCCTTCAAACGCAGGGCGATTTTAGTGAAATATGCTGCAAAAATAACTATTTTAGCGCCATTTCAATTACATTTTACACGTTTTTGAAGCCATATGAATAACTAACTAAGCAAAAATTAAGAAGTCACTGAAAGAATTAAATTGCCTAACTTTTTCTGCCCTCCTTATACTTCAAGTCAAGTCTAAAACATGTTTAAACGCTTGTATTTTGCAGTTAAATCTTCTACTTGACTTAGTTAAAGCGCACTGAACTGTGAAGACCCCCTCAGCCTCTTCCTTCTGGTTGCACCATTGATTGCGAACTAAAAAAATCCTGAGGGAGCTCTAAAAAAACAACATCAACCAATCTTTAAAAAATGTTTTCACGTGTTGTTTCAGGTCATAATCACTAACAAAGTACCGGTAACGGTAACGATTCTGTAGGCTTTAGCATACATCTCTTTCCGCGACACATCCGTAAAGGCGTGTTAATAAGACGGATTATTGCATCACATTTGTGCACAACTGTTGGTTGCCAGCAATTTCACAAAGAATCGAGAAAACGTCAAACGAGAATTGTGTTTGAACGTTATTATTTTTATCTTCATTAATGTCCATAGTTTTATCATTACGTGATGTTCCAAAAACGTATTCTGAGTAAACCAAAATAGGGGGCACAAGCAGTCGTTATAGGGGGCACGGCTCTCTTGGCCACCCCGTAGCGACGGCACTGTGCGCTGCACAAGCCAATTGCTAGACGCACACACACACACTCGGTCATCATTAGGCGACTTTATCAGTTTCAGCTTCACTAATTTATTCACCAAGTTGCCTTGGCTATGAGACGGCGAAATGACCATACGATCTTCGAGTCGCTGGCACCTGCCAAATATGTCTACCACACCAAGGTTAAATCTTCACACTGTCTCTTTAATGCTGTACGTCAAGCAAGGAAGCTGTGAATTCCAATTTTTAAAGTCTTTTGCTATGATTCGACAAGGGAATGAGCCCGGACGTTCTATTACCACTACACCATCACTGCTCAATCAAGCGTAGCAGAACCCGTAAGCGGCATGCACAAATACCGATAAACAAAAAAATGACCGTCCTGATCAGTGAGCAAAAGGTAAGGAGGTGACAATTGGTACAGAAAACTTCATTTACTAAGGTCAAAATTTTGTTTATCAAAAGTTACTGTAATGGTAACTAGTTACTTTTCCAAAACTGTAACGGTAACTTAGTTACTTTTTTCCCGAGTAACTGTAACTAAGTTACTTTTATAAAGTATCGTGCAGAGGTGGAGTCGACACAACGCTCGAGGCCAAAGCCAAGGCCAAGGACACAAAAAATCCGAGGCCAAGGACCGCCCTTCCAAGGATAGACACTCTCGAGGCCAAGAACAGGAATGCTCGAGGCCAAGGAACAAGGACACAAGCACAAGTGTTCTCCAAAAAAAAGGTCTTCAAATAATTTTTCAGGCGATCTGCAAAATTTTAACAATTCAAAAAATAGTTCAGGGCAATTTTCGAGAACTTGAGGCTTAGAGATCTAGACCAAGGACTTCAAAATGTGTCCTTAAGGCCAAAAACGTCCTTGAGGACTCCACCTCTGGTAACGTGCCCACTAGGCTGTACCAAATTTCGGTGACTTTCTTCAATTTGTTAGGAACTCTCCCAAAAGTTGTCGTTCAACCACCAATTCAATTTTTCACCAAAATTTTTTTGTAAAAGTTTTGTTTTACGCCTCCTCAAAGCATGTTTCCATGGCAATGGGATAAAAATTGAAAAAATGGCCATAACTCAGCAACCGCTCATGCTAGATGCAAAATTTTTTTTCTAAAGATGCAGAATACCTTAGTTCCTATCTGCTCTTAATACATTATATAAGCCCGCTGTTAAATTTTTCAAGTAAAATCAAAAAAATATTTTTTTCACAGTTTTTATTGCATTTTCTATGATGTATCTCACTGCGTAGAGGTATCATGCAATTTTTTGATAATATATGATGACTTTCCATTAGCTATGCTATCATTAGAGTAATTGTTGAATTAGAAAATTGCTTCTTAAAGTGTTAACTGATAAGACAAGCTAGTATCGTACGTGTTGAAAAGCGGTAAAGTCATTATCACAGAAATGTAATGTAGTAACTTATTTATAATCAACTGCTATATTCCGTTATTTTCACATTTTATTTCTCTGGGCTTTGAAAAATGTTGAAAATTCAATAAAAATTTGGCTGTTCTCTGCCCACAAAGGAAAATTTCTTTGATTGAATTGGTACTTCTCAGCACAAATTCTTTTGCAATTAAAGATGTGTTCATGAATTTTAAAAGTCAACATGCTAGCCCTCAAGAAATTAAACTCCAATCAAAAAGTTAGAAGTGCTGCGGAAAAGACTGCTATTAAAGTAAAGAATTGGTGTTTTAAACTCTGGTTTTGACTGAAAACTACAGACTATATCAGGGTTTCATCAAAAACGATTTTGGCATCACATGATGCATACTGTGCACTGTATAGGTTTTCTGAAACACAAGTAAATTCAGAATTCTACATCACTGCAAACAAATGCAGGGTGGGCTCTAGGTTGTGCACCAAAGGATTGTACGCAATCGTAATACATTAATTGAACTGATACATACAAACAATGTTTCATTACTCTACAAAAGAACTTGTATTTATCCCCAAGAAAAACGTAAGATATCTTTCTCTGCTGATTGTACATTGCTTCTCATCACACTTCTCATAATTCTGTAGTCCACAACTTATGATCCATCCTGTATGTTGGGCTGATCTGAAAATCTTTTAAATAAGGTTGATAAACAGCTTGCAATTAATCTAAAATCATTGAGGGTTTTGGGCAGTACTTGCTTTGTGATTAAAGTGATGCTTGGTTATGGTGTCTGTAGTAAGGTTTTTTGGAAATAAAGGAGTCTTGATGATTTGTTGCATATCACGCAGCATTTTACCATCCCAATGCAACGGAAGTAAAAAACGAAACTTTCAAGCTGTATCCTGTAGCAGGTTTAACAGCATTTTAGAAACAGCAACCTGTTTTGGACTCTCAATTGCTACACTTTTAACAACCACTAAATCTGCTGGTTTCCGTGATGTATTTGCTGTTTATGGGCTACTCGGCAGATTTGTTGATGACAAAGATTTCTGCTTTTTGGATGCTGGCTGACTTGAACATGTAAATTCAAGCTTTACTTAATCTTTTTTTTCAACTGCGGATATCAATATTGGTTGTATTACTAGTATTTATGCTTCAGGCTCAGATTTTTTTGCAGTTAAATTTTCATTACTTTTTCCTACTCTTAAATCCTGTCACTTATTTTTTTCTCCATTTTTTTCTAGTTTTCACTTTCTAGCAGTACCAGTAGTGACTTGTTAGTTTTTTAGTGCTGTAAGTCATTAGAAATCGTCTACTAATGTCAAGTTACTTGATACACACCGCTTTAAGTTTACACTTTTAAGCTGCAGCGCAATACATTTGCTGATATACAGCATTCTAAAAGCAGTTGTCTAGACTCTCAAGTTACCATGGTTTTCTAGAGATCTTTGCAATCTATGGTTTATACCTAGAAACTTGGGTATTCTGCATCTTTAGAAAAAAAATTTTGCATTTAGCATGAGCGGTTGCTGAGTTAAGGTGCGTTTAGACTGGACGCGAAGCAACGCGAAGCGAAGGTTGGCGACCTTCGCGAGTGGTCGATTACGTCACTCGCGAAGTTTGCAAACCTTCGCGAGTGGTTGCTAATCTTCGCGACTGGTCGCTTCATAGGCTAATTTTAACAACTTACTTTTAAAATGTATTCAATGAGCAGAAAGCTTTGAGTAGTTTATTATTGAAGCGCTATTATAGTAATCACAGGTTCTGTTTCGTCATAGCGCGCTGGAATTACCGGTAAAACGAAGATTGAGTTTATATTATGTTATCACGCAATAACCGTGAAGGAGAGTCTAGAGTAATAGCTCAGGTAACAAAACAATCTTGAAAAAAAAATTTGTAAAGTTTAAGTGAAAAACGAAGTACAGTAGATCGAATTTGGAAATGAAAAGACAAGTCATTTCTTCGAAAACGTAGTAGTACTTGGCCTATTTACTAGCTATCAATGATTTGTTTAGATCCTTCCACTGAAAACTTGCCATAAACTGTTTTGACGATGACAGTTCTGGGTTTTAATGCAGAAACGCAAAAAGCTGAAAGCAGATGTCAAAAGTTCTCTTTAGGTGTTTACTCAGTTAACAAATCCTTAAACGCTTTCACCATCCATGTCTCATTATGGTAGTGGTAGATCTACCGGTATCTTGTAGAGTGTAAACCAATAGGCTAGTCTACAGGTTCATTTAAATCATTAACTATGTTGTTTTTTTGATGTGGTTTTTCTTTTTCAGGCAAGCATGTTATGATACCTGTAGTAGGCTTAAACAGTTGTTTGTACGTGTTATTTAGTGCTGTTTATGAAGACTCCCAATGTTAACTCTATGAGTGAAACTGAAAGCTGGATTTGCCATCAGTTATGTAGTGGATTTTTTGCTTATTGTGCAATGGATTGCTGAGTTCATTTGCTGGAGAAAGCAAAAAAACATAGCAGTTTTTGCATAATTTGACACTATCATCGAAGGACAAGAATTTAGCACAGTGATACCTGATACCAGCAGTTGCTTTGAGGAAAAGTCAGCTTCTAAAACTAAGTTTGGTGTTTTATTCGCTAGCGGAGCGCTTATCGATGTTCAGTGCGAAGTTAAATGCTATCGAGAGCATTTTATTAGTTTGCATTTTCTTGCGGTACCAGTAGGCTACGTTGCGACGGTTGCGTTTACCTCAAAGGGCTTCGCTTTAAACCACCGTTTGTAAGATACAGACAAACTTATAGCAGTAAGGTCAAGCCCCCTCTAAGCATGTTTTTGGTTATGCCCCTGACAAAAAAAAACATTTAGATTTTTTCATTTGAAAATTGTTACTCAAGCATCTGAATAAAAGTGTTGTTAGTTCTCACATTTTTATGTAACTGACGCTTCCTTCCCCAGTCCAATTATTTTTAATATAAATGCTGTATCAAGTTTTTTGTTTAGTTTAGAGAATGGAACAATAGTAATGAACTTGCTTGGCGGGTACTTCTCTACCAATAATAGTAACCTCAGCAAAAAAACAGAACTCACTTTCTACTGGTTAGATATATATTGGCTTTCTAGTTCATCTAAATACACTGACTGCAATTGCAATAATTGAACTTCAGACTTAAAATTGTTTACTTTGTCACTTTATTCACCATGTAAAGCAGTAAAAATTTTAAGAGACAGTAAAAATGTTTTGAAATTCACAAACAACTAAATTCAGTTATTACACAAAGACACAGTAAATGAATATTTAACACACTTGACATTTCTATTTTCATCAATTAGGACTGGAGTGAAAAATCACTACCAGACTACAATATTCATAATTATAAAACTTGGGGTAGTCCAAAACCATTGCTTCCAGTTCAACTTGATCACGGTCACAAACTTTCAGAAACAAGAAGACTTTTCAGGGGACATTCAGAAGTAAAAATTCCATGTTTGTAGCTATTCAAAGAAGTGACTACTAATTAGGCCAATCCAAAAGTTCATAGGAATTTTTCGATTTTTTGTATCTATCTAGCTCTTGTATGTAGCAGTGTAGCTTGAAACCAATTCTAAATACAGTTCTTTTCACCAAGTTGGCTTGGTCAAAAAGGCAGTGAAAAAACTTTTGCGAGTTTTCCAGTATTCAAGGAATTGTTCAATTGTGGTTACTTTTAAAACAACAAGCTAACAAACAATGGGTAAAAACACTATCAACACACTCAAAACTAGCCTGTTGGTGGATTATTTTATATTCTGAAAAAAAAACATCATGTTAGTTTAAGTTTACTTAAAGACAAAAAAGCAAAAGCTGCTCAGCCAAAAGAACTACTGGACTGGTCTTCTGCTATGCTGCACAGAATAAAAAGTTTTGGTTTAAAAGCTAGATGTCGTGGGGCTAGGCCTACTGCTTTGCTGCATTCATTATAATGAAGCTTTGAGATCCAGCATAGCTATGAAAAATCACTCAAGGATTTACAGCCTTAGCTGTCTAGATCCAAATTAACTTCGCTAGCCTAGGGCTATCGCGAATCTAACTTTGCCAACAATCTAGGCCTACTCTTTGGACTGATAAATAGGCGCTAAACCATACAAATGAACTATTTATATTATTTTCTAGCAAACTGCGATCGTAAAAATCAAATCAGTGAATTAGTTGGTTATCTTACTACAGCCTGCAAGCAAGCGCTGTAGCGCAACTGCTTGCGAAGGTTGCGAACGGTCGCAACCTTTCGCGAGCTGTCGATGACGTCAAATTTTGGTTGCTTTGCGTCGCTTTGCGTCGCTTCGCGTTGCTTCGCGTCCAGTCTAAACGCACCCTTATGGCCATTTTTTTCATTTTTTGTCGCGTTGCCATGGAAACATGTTTGAGAAGGCGTAAAACAAAACTTTTACAAAAAAATTTTGGTGGTAAATTGAATTGGTGGTTGAACCACAACTTTTGGGAGAGTTCCTAAGAAATTGAAGGAAGTCACCGAAATTTGGTACAGCCTAGTGCCCGCTACTGGGGCTAAATAAGACTAAACTTTTGCATACTAAAACTGATCTGTTTGTACAGTTGCAAATTACGCGCAGTTTTAAAATTCTGCAATCATGTTAAAAAAAAAAAAGATATGTAAGTCCAGTGGCGTTTCTTAGCTCCTTTCGTTTTCGGCCAATAATCACTTGAAAAGTCTATCTGCAACAGTGACTGCGTCCTAAACAACCCT
The DNA here is from genome assembly GCA_963965965.1 of Trididemnum nubilum. Lineage (NCBI taxonomy): Eukaryota > Metazoa > Chordata > Ascidiacea > Aplousobranchia > Didemnidae > Trididemnum > Trididemnum nubilum. The sequence goes on along the minus strand of OZ014483.1, from coordinate 34,132,714 downwards.
GAGTGTACTATAAAAACACAAAACAGACGATCTTTTAAAAAAACAAAAAAAAACGATTTTGTTGGTCTACATTTCTACTCTCCGACACACTCGTGCAACCAAGATTTGCTTTTGGAAGTTAAAGTTTTTTTGTTTGAAAATGTCTCGATTGGGTGGCGAGCTGAGCAAAGTGCTGCAACTCAATTATCTCGTGTAGACGGGGGACTGTGGAGGCGAAGCCGCCCTGTCCGTGGGTGATTTTTTGATTTTTCGAGAAAAAAAATAACTATTTCAACGCCATTTGGATCATATTTTGCACGTTTTTAAAGCTATTTGAAAGAATTAAAATTGCTAAGACTCAGAAGCCAGTAGCAAAATTAGAATTATTCAGCCCTTATTTTACCTACAGGTCAATTCAAAAACACGTTTAAACACTTGCATTTTAGGGTTAAATTTTTTAAGTGACTTGGCTAGGAGGGGGCTGGAGCCCCCTTTATCGTCGTAGCTGCGCCATTATATCGTTAAACGCTTAGCGGCCTGATGTGCATCTCGACCCATAATTTGAGAAACACTGGCTTCGGGCTAAGAATACTTTGAATTTAATACGATGCAAACGTTAATGGTTTTAAAATTGATATGACTAACCTAATTACTTGAAAAACTTTTAGATTCAGAGGTGTAAATTTTGATTGTTAAATCTGGTCTTTAAAACTTGAACCACTAAACTTTTGGTATTTGAAAAATTTAACATACTGCCTTTGCTGGTAACTTTAGTCAAGTCAGAAGTAGGTAGGATTTAATGTTATCATTCCTTGTTGCATCATTGTTGGTTTTCTTGTCGATACATGATCTGTTCCCCCCCCCAAAAAAAAATTTAGTTAACCAAAATGTGGGGCAAGCTCCGTAGCGACGGCACCGAATTTGTCAAGTGACAAAACTTTTTCTTCCATCGTATTAAATATTTGTCTTAACTTTTTTATCCTCGATTGAGCATAAATCTTTGTTGTTGTTTTTTTTGAGTTGAACTGTTTTCGGTACTTATGTAAAATGTTTTGGTATTTTGGCTATGACAAATTTCATAGTTGGTGTGATTGCAAACTTACAATCATTAAATCCAGTGCATTCTGGTCAACCTATTGTCGGTTGATTAAGTGGTTTATAATTTCAAGCTGAGTTAATTTTTATAGTAGCTCATACAGAGATAGCGCCTCAAATATGGGATGAGATGCATCGTACCATACTGCTTACCTTCGCAAGCAACTACTTGCAAAGTACGCTTAACATTGCAAAAGTACAGTACAAACTCGATGGAAGCTTGCTGGGTAGCTATCTCTGTGAACGACCGACACAATGTTGAACAATGAGATCTCCAAAAAAACCTTTCGCTTTCCCGTTTTTTTGTTGCATATTGTTTTATGGAAACCCTGTTTTAATAGCAGCATTTGAATTTACATCTGTACTCAAACCAAAGATTAAGCCTGTTGGTATGAAAATGGGTATTCACAGCTTCCCTGCTTGATGTTCAGCATTATAAGATACAGTGTTGCCTGTAAAGCTTCTACCGGTACCATGTGTGGTAGACAGGTGGACCAGTGATAACTTGACTCGAAGAGGAAGATCGAAAGGTTCTTTTGCGCCCCCTTGGCCTAGGCAACTGGGTGAAAATACTGTTTACTGAATAAAGATACAGGGTTGGCCAAAAAAAATTGCACCCTTGAACAAAGTGTCATAACTTTTTTTTGGAATGAGATAACATTTTAAACTTTTTACTATTTCTTTACGACAATATATTGCGTAGCTGTGTAAAATTTTATTAAAAATTTCCGTAAAATAACAAAATTACAGGTGTTTAAATAGTGAGTATCACAAACCGCAATTGCATGAAAATTAACACGGCACAAATAGTAAGCGATTGTTCATTCGTTCAATATTTTTCGATGTATTGCCGTTTTCTGCAATCACCAACCGCACACGAGATCGAAACCCATCGATGGCGTTATTGATTACTGTTTGGGGCAATGCTTCTCACTCTTGAAAAATGGTTTCTTTCAATTCTATGGCAGAGGTGGAGTCGAGGACACAAGGCTCGAGGCCAAGGCCAAGGACACAAAAAAAAATCCGAGGCCAAGGACAGCCTTTCCGAGGACAGACACTCTCGCGGCCAAGGACCAAGGACACAAGCGCAAGTGCTCTCCAGAAAAAAAGGTCTTCACAAAAATTTTTTAGGCGATCTCCAAAAAAAAAAAAGGTCTTCACAAAAATTTTTCTAGCGATCTCCACAAACAAGCGTTTTCCAAAAAATTTTTCAACCGCTCCACAAAATTTTAACAATTCAAAAAATAGTGCTGTCCTCGAGCCGAGGACAGGCCAATTTTCGAGGACTTGAGGCCTCGAGGCCAAGGCCAAGAACTTGACCTTCGACGCCAAGGCCAAGGACCTCAAAATGAGTCCTCGAGGCCAGGCGCGTAGCCAGAAATTCGCAATGGGGGGGGCTGTTTGGGGGGTCTGGGGGCGGAGACCTCCAGCCGCCGGAGGCCAATGGGGGTCTGGGGGCGAAGCCCCCAGCTGCCGGAGGCTGGGGGTTTGGGGGCAAAGCCCCCAGCCGCCGGAGGCACGGGGGTCTGGGGGCGGAGCCCCCAGCGCTCGAAAATTTTGCATTTTTTTGCAAAAATAACTTCATTTTAGGGCTATTTTGATTAAAAAATAATGATTTTAAAACGTGGCTTAGAAATTGGCAGTGCAAACAAGATTAAACTGCTGGCATAAATGGGCTATTTGGGAGGTGGCTAATGGTAAAATGTTAGTTCTCTTGTTTAGATGCTGGTAAATTATAAAATCGAATACTTCAATAAAACTCACACGGAGTAATCTATTTCGTATAGGCCTACAGTTTATAGAGAAAAATAATTGGGGGGGGACTAATGAAAAGAGATTTGAGAGAAATGATCGGTAATTAACAAATACTGAATACCCCCCCCCCCCCCCCCCCCCTATTCCTTAGTTTATAGTATATTTGTTGATGACACCTATGTTCAGCATTTTTACACTTGCGATCAAATTTGATTGCTTATTTCTTACCATTTATCAAAGGCTTCATTCATTTGTTTTGTGGTTTTAGTTTTGCCAAATTAGCCCCCCCCCCCCGGACATATGTTTCAAAAGATGTTTTAAATCACTATCTTGTCCACTCCAGTGCATAAAACAGTCTCAAAGTGCTAAAAATGTAGTGTTTTTCCCATTCTGCTTTTTTGGTCGACATGTCAATGGGGGGTTTATCCCCGCCGCCCCCCCTGGCTACGCTACTGGCTAAAAACGTGGTATTTTCCTAATTCTGCATTTTGTTCGGCAGTTCATTAGCCCCCCCCCCCCCCTAAATAAACGTTTCAAACTATGCTTTAAAGCATTTTTTTAGTCTAATCCAGTGCAAAAGAGAGTCTTAGAAGTGCGAAAAACATGATATTTTCCTTATTCTGCATTTTGGTCGGCAGTTCATTAGCCCCCCCCTTAAATAAACGTTTCAAAATAGTCTAATCCAGTGCAAAAGACAGTCTTAAAATGCTAAAAACGTGGTATTTTCCCTATTCAGCATATTGGTCGGCAGTCTATTAGCCCCCCCCCCCCCCCCAAATAAACGTTTCAAACTATGCTTTAAATCATTTTTTAGTCTGATCCAGTGCAAAAGAGAGTCTTAGAAGTGCTAAAAACGTGGTATTTTCCTTATTCTGCATTTTGGTCGGCAAGCCAATGGGGGGGGCTATAGCCCCCCCCAATTGGCCTGTCAACCAAAATGCAGAATAAGAAAAATAACACGTTTTTAGCTCTTCTGAAACTGTTTTTTTGCGCTGAAATGGACTAAAAAGTGATTTAAAGCATCTTTTGAAACATATATTCAGGGGGGGGGGGCTAATTTGTCGAAAATTAAAGTTACAAATCAATGAAAACTTTGAAAAATCCCCCCAAAAAACAATCAGATTTGATCGCTAGTGTAAAAACGCCAAATATAGGTTTATTATAAACTCAGAAATAAAACGGGGGGGGGCTATTCAGTGTTAGTTAATTACCAATCACTTCTCTCAAATATCTTTCCATTAGCCCCCCTCCCAATTATTTTTCTTTATAAAAAGGATTACTGCAAGTGAGTTTTATTGTATGATAAGATTGTATGATTTTCAAGAGAACTTCAATGTTATCATAAGTCACTTCCCACATAGTCCATTAATGCACAGTCCATTAAGGTGACTTAAAAACTTACTTATTTCGTGAAGCATTCAATCTATAGGTATAAGTTTGTACTGATTCTCTCCTTAATCTATAGCAATCTTGCAACACACTCGAATTTGTTATTTTATGATTTTGGGTTTTGTTATTTTCGTTTTTTAATAACTGTATGCATTTACTTCTCTTGCTTGTTTCTATGCTGCATGACTTATGTGTTGTCGTGTATATAACTTATTAGACGACTTTAGAGCGAAAGACCTGCTTTCACCAGGTCTAGTTGAAGTCGATAAACCTGCATTATTATTATTAATGCAACCAGTTGAATCATGTTGCGCAGCCGACTTCTATGCCACGTGTTGAAAGCATTATTTTTTATCAAAATAGCTCTAAAATTAAGCTATTTTTGCAAAAAAATGCAAATTTCGAGCGCTGGGGGTGGAGCTCCCAGACCCCTGTGCCTCCGGCGGCTGGGGGCCTTGCCCCCAGACCCCCGTGCCTCCAGCGGATGGGGGCTTCGCCCCACACCCCCATTGGCCTCCGGCGGCTGGGGGTTCCGCCCCCAGACAGCCCCCCCATTGCGAATTTCTGGATACGCGCCTGGCAGAAGCCTAAGGCTTTAGGTTTCTTTAGGCTTTGGGTTCCTAAGTCCTTAGGCTTCCGCGCTGGTAGCCTTTAGGCCAGATAGCACGCAAACGATTAATTATAAAAGCTCTGGCCAGCAAATGTCAAAACATCACAACAAAATTATAAAAAAAAGTTACGTTACCTGCAAAAAAACCTTTGAACGCACTTTGTGAAAAGAGATTGCAGTCTTCAATGTTTAAATGGACGTCGTTTTACAACTTCTTGAAATTTCATTGTAAAATTTTAAACAGCTACGCAATATATCGTTGTAAAAAATGGTAAAAATTTTAGGTTGTTATTTCTATGCAAAAAAAAGTTATGGCACTTTGTCTAAGCAGGGGCGTATTTAGGGGGGGGCATGGTGCCATGCCCCCCCCCCTTTGGGTCGCCAGGATAGTATAATTAGCATAGAATAGTATGCGAAATTGCGGCATGGCCACCTTCATTGTAACTCGGGCAGAAAATTTGTGCACACAAAAGGACAGAATCTGGGTAAAGACCAATTTTTTTATTTTTTATGTTTGGTCTTCAAATAATTTTGGACCAAAAACCGGACTTATATTGAGTGAAGACCTTTTTTTTATTTTTGGTCTTCACCTAATTTTGGGCAGAAAAACGAACTGATTCTGAGTGGAGAAATATTTTTTTGGTCTTTATTATTTTCAAATTTCCTGCCCCCCCCCCCCCCCCCTTTCAAAAATCCTGCGTACGCTACTGTGTCTAAGGGTGCAATTTTTTATGGCCAACCCTGTATAATTAGATTAACCTTATTTCATAGGCAGATAGGCCAATAATCATAACTCAAACTCAACATGAGCGTGCAAGATTATACTTGTCACAATGGAAAAGTATCATAACCATAAGGTTTCTTAACGTAATACAGTCTAACGATATTCCCTAATAGTAACATTATCATAGTGCAGAGTAACAGCTAATGTAATCTTCATAACTGTGACAAAATCACTAATAGCCTCAAGAATCTATGTTTCATCTAATATCATTGACTAATACTGTGGTGTAAAGGCACTAAGTGCTTAAAACCATTTTTTCACGTATTATTTAATATTATTATTAGTAAAGAATGTAAATAAGCTCAAACACTTCAGCTCTTTGTCTTTGATGCTCACTACAGTATTCCGATTAGGGTGTTGCAGCTGTTCAATAAATTTGAAAATTTTATCATGGCAACTTTTTCCTTAGCTCAAGTTGGAGGTTTTGCACAAAACCCTTTTGGTCAAGTTTCGTAAAAATTTGTCATTGTTTAGAGGTAGCACAGTAAAATCAAAATTTTGCTATTTCAAAAAAAAATGTTTTTTTCATTTTGAATGTTTGTGAACTATAAGTCGAACCTGTGATCACTTTCGATCATTTCTACTGTTTTAGGAGTTGTTGTTTACTGTACAACATAACCAACAAGAGAACTTCTTAAATCAAAGTTATCAAAAGTTGCATTATGGACCTACTGCCACAAGCATAATTAATACCAAATTATTGCATATTTTTCTAATTTAATGATAAGTTTCATAACTGGCTCTAATTTTAAACTGAAAAGTGCTCATTATTGTTTTTTACCCAATGTCAGTCTTTTTTTTATTCTAGACAGCTGTGCTAACAAAAAGCATCTTATTGATATGCTGTCATATAATTTCCGTTTCTTTTTTTGGACAGCCGAAGTTTTTCCCTTATTTTCGATAATGGTTTTTCAATCGCACATCATATGCGAAAATAATTTTTTTTCATTTTTCAATCATGTTAAGGCGTTGGTTTGATGACCAAGATTTCATTGCTGACTTCAATTTTTTTCAATTTTTGAGGTATCTTGGAAATATGGCAAAGATCGTTTTGCTTGCTTTGTCAATCTTGAAAAAGTATAATATAATTGCCTTTGTAACTTTGGAGAGTTCTGCAGCAGAATAGTGTTGACGTTATTACATGCCATTATGGCATTCTATGGTGCCGATTGGAGTTTCGTGGTTGAGTAAATGGCAAGCAATCAAAGCTTTCCAAATAAGCGTAATCTATTCTGGTGTAGTAAATAATGTATTGTTTCATTATTTGTGACGTCATTATGTTGTTTCACTTTGGCTTTTGTGGTTAGCATTTGCGACATTCAGTAGAAAAGTGGTTGGTTATAGAACGGCAGTAAATTGATTGAAAGTAAAGAGTTGGTTTGATGAATAATGTGGCAGATAAAGAGAAAACGCTACAAATGGCGAACACGCCAGGACGTTGGAGTGGTGGACGCACTCACTTGCGCTGGTTGGAGACGTGAATGAGCCGTCGCCAGCGTAAAGGGAGGGGATGATGTAGCGTCAGCTCCAACGTAGCCACAAGTAGAAGTGAAACTGGATGTTTGGATTAATAAGTCAACCCGGAGAGTAGCTCGATAGGTTGATCAACCGAGCCGGTCGACCGCATTGGGACGCGTCCTTTTGGCATAAACGTTACAAATGGCGAGCACGCCAGGACCCTTGGTAAGAGAGTGACAGTATCCACGATGTCACCTTCACCATCTGAAGTCAATAAGATAGGCCTAATGGGCCAGCAGACTAGGCTACGCGAGCTTAGTAAACCTACCGGATTCAATTCCAAGTCGGAAGTCAAGCTAGAAACCTTTTATCCTGGAAAATCGGTAGAGACATGGGACCAGTATAGAAAGCATTTTGAAAATGTTGCTGAAGTAAATGGGTGGGACACTTACACTCGAGGTATGCAGTTGGCCGCCAGACTTCGAGGTGAGGCAATTGAAGTACAGACCAATTTGCCCTTGGAAGAACAGTTTGATTATGCGTCGTTGGTGGAAGCTTTGAATAGGCGTTATAAACGCGAAAATTCTTTGCAAGCACGAAATCTGTTTCATGCGGCTAAGAAAACCCGGCGCGAATCCGACTTTGAGTTTTCCTATCGATTACGAAGGCTTGCTCGAGAAGCTTATCCTAAGCTGCCCACCGAATACCTCGAAGATCTGTTGGTGCAACGGTTTGTCGAAGGCTTGGATGACATTTCTATACAAAGACATTTAGTGATGAGTACTCCGCAAACAATGCAAGAAGCTGTAGACGTAGCTGAAAAGTTGCATTCTTGCGACGCCCTCGAAGATCGCGGTAAACCAAAGCCGGTTTTTGAGGATCCAGGCTCATCACGTATTTCTAACGAAGAAGTTCTACGGGCAATCAAAGACCTTCGCTTAGAACTTAAATCTGGAGAAAAACCGGATCGATATACGTCTTCATTCCCGATGCCGATTAGGCGTGGTGCGTGCTATCGTTGCGGAGAAAATGGACATATTTCACGGGAGTGCACTTCCCGAAGTTTTGGAGTAAATAAATCTCGTGAAGAACAGTCAAACTAGTTCCGACTGGTGCCAATTTGGCCTACGCATCAGTCGGAGAATTACATCAGGACTTGGAGGCCAATGGTTTTGACGAACGATGGTATGTCAGTTGTAAAGTGCACGATAACGATGTTAATTTGTTATTGGATAGTGAAGCTAGTGTATGCTTTCTTGATTATGATGTATATTTAGCTATTGCCAGTGTTAAGCGACCTAAACTTGACGAAACTTTTTGTGATGTTAGCATGGTAAATGGGGAAAAAATTCGATGTGCAGGTCGATGTGAGATGCGGTTCAATTTTAATGGGGTTGAGGTATCACATAATGTTTTGGTGGGCCACTTGGCGGGGTGTGAAGACCTTTTAGGTATTGACTTTCTAAGCAGGTACGGATGCAACTTGGACTGTTCACGCGGTTTTCTCGAGATAAAACAAGAGTTGGTGACTCTTTCTCATCGACCATTGTTCGAAGAAGTTGTAGTTCGAAGCCCTGAGATGCTGCCCGAACACTTACAGATTTTACTAGACGATATGAAGGACTTGATGGAGGAGCAGCAACAACAGGTACGTGGTGTTTTGCTTGAGTATGCTGACGTGTTTGTTGGTGATGATGGTGTTCTAGGCCGAACGTCAGGGGCTCGTCATAGTATTGATACTGGAGACACTCTTCCCGTCAAGCAATCTCTGCGTCGTATGCCTCCTGCAAAGCGGCTGATTGCGGCTGACGAAGTGGATAAAATGTTAAGACAGGGAATCATCGAACCTAGTAATAGTCCCTGGTCTTCGCCTATTGTTTTAGTGGACAAAAAAGATGGTACATACAGATTCTGCGTTGATTTTCGCAAATTAAATGAACCTACTAGGAAAGATGCTTATCCTCTTTCTAGGACGGATGACTTGCTAGACGAACTCGGGGGAAATAAGTGGTTTTCCACACTGGATTTAGCGAGTGGTTATTGGCAAGTAGAAATGGATCCGATTGATAAAGAGAAGACTGCGTTCACATTGCAAGGAAAAGGATTGTTTCACTTTAACGTAATGTGCTTCGGCTTGACAAATGCACCTGCAACTTTTGAGCGTCTCATGGAAAGAGTGTTACTGGGCCTTTTGTGGAAAGTTTGTGCAGTGTATCTTGACGACATGATTTGCTATGGCAACAGCTTTGATTCAGCGTTAATTAATCTTAAGGCAATCTTTCAACGATTGCGTGAGGCTGGTCTTCGACTAAAACCCAAAAAGTGCAAACTTTTACACCAATCTGTCAGATTTCTTGGGCATGTCGTTTCTGCACAGGGTGTGGCCCCTGACCCCGACAAGATACAAACTGTTCGAGATTGGTCTGTTCCTCAAACAGTGAAAGAAGTTCGTGGCTTTGTGGGGTTTACGTCATACTACAGGAAGTTCATAAACAACTTTGCCCTAATAATGCACCCGATTACTGAACTCACTGGAAAAAAGAAGAAGTTTGTTTGGACCTCCGATTGCCAGCTCGCATTCGAAAAGGTTAAGTTCCTACTAACTTCACCTCCTCTGTTAGTATATCCTCAGGATGATTCCTGTTTCATCCTTGATACAGACGCAAGTTCACATGGATTGGGTGGAGTTCTTTCACAGGCCCAGAGCGGAGAGGAGCGAGTAATTGCTTACGCTAGCAGAGTGCTTTCTAAGGTCCAAAGCCGGTATTACACCACATGTCGGGAGTTGTTGGCATTAGTAGTTTTCTTCAAGCATTTCCGGCAGTATCTATGGGGTAGACATTTCAAAGTGAGGACTGACCATGCTGCTCTCAAATGGCTTTTAACTTTCCATGAACCGGAAGGAATGTTGGCTAGATGGCTGTCCGTGATCGCAACGTACGACTTTGAAGAAAACATAGAAACATAGAAAAGGTGTGAATCATTCTAATGCTGATGGACTGTCAAGACTGCGTTGCAAAAGTTTCAATTGCCCAAGTTGTGATGAATTTAGTGGTATAGACAAGAAGGATGATGTGTGTCAAGACAAACCTGAAAAAGTAACTCAAGTGAATGCATTGACTGGTTGTCCTAGCAATACCGATAATGGACCGACTAACTGGATGGATACTTGGGGTCCAGACCAATTGAGACGTTGGCAGAACGAAGATCCCGCTATTTGCACACTGCTACAAATGAAAGCATTCAGCCATACAAACCAGCCGATTTGAGTCGGTACAATGTGAATGCGACCTGCCAAAGGTTAATCAACGATTGGGATTTATTGGAGATCGATGATGGAATACTATACCGACAATGGGTTGTTGAAGACGAGCATTCTCCTTTATGGCTGATTGTTGCTCCAGAAGCATTACGTAGAACCCTGTTTTATCATTTGCATAAAGCCAGAACTGCCGGTCACTTGGGCACCACCCGAACACTCAAAGAAATGCGCCGACGCTGTTATTGGCCTGGTCTCGAAAGAGACGTGAGAAATTGGTGCAGATGGTGCCTTACTTGTGCCAAGCGCAAACCACTTCACGGTAAAAAGAAGGGGTACTTGAAACAAACGTTTGCTAATGCCCCAATGGAACGAGTGGCAATGGATATTGTGGGTCCACTTCCTCGCACAGCCAATGGAAATGAATACATATTAGTCGTTTGTGATTATTTTACCAAATGGGTAAAGTGCTATGCTCTTCCGGACCATCAAGCTCAGACGGTTGCAGATGCTGTGGTAAGCAATTTTGTTTCTCGGTTTGGGGTACCCTCCGTAATCCATTCGGACCAGGGTCGCGAGTTTGAGTCACGTTTATTTGAAGAAGTGTGCCAACTGTTGGGAATCGAGAAAACTAGAACAACGCCATACCATCCTCAGTCTGACGGTTTGGTTGAGCGATTCAATCGCACTCTCCAGCAGATGTTAAGCGCTTTTGTTAATAAAGAAAGAGATGACTGGGATGAACACTTGCCGTATGTGACAATGGCTTATAGAGCAACTGTTCATGAGTCGACAAAGTTTAGCCCCAATCGTTTGATGCTGGGTCGCGAGACAAATTTGCCCTTAGACTTAATGGTTGGTCCACCCCCAAATTTTAAAAAGAATGCTTGCTATGGAGAGTATGTGGAGTGGCTTAAAAGGACAATGGAAAATTCTTGCGTGAAAGCACAAAATTTCATGAAACGAGCAGCGTTACGTCAGAAAAGAAATTATGACAAAACGGTCGTTCCGTATAACCTTCAAAGAGGAGACTGGTGTGGTATTTCTATCCTCCGAAAGCAAAACAAAAATTAGGTCAAGGATGGACGGGGCCGTTTTTGGTTGTTGGAAGTCTCAATAACCTTCTATATCGGATACAACGGACTTCAAGTGAAGGGGTAAAAGTAGTACATGTGGACAATTTGAGAACATTTGAAGCAAAAACTATGCCTTCCAGCTGGTTAGAAACGTCGTCGTCCCTTCCGCCGTCAACGGATGGAGATCAACACAGCGACCACTTTGTAACGAGCAAAGAAGTCGACAGTCGAGGTAAGTCGGAGGAGGGGGGCTTGTTTATCCCAGGGCATTTTGGTAGGGTACGACATCGACCTGCGTATCTTAAATGATTATTGCTCATAATTTGATCTGTTTTGTGGCTAATCTTGTTATTTGGGGGGGAGTGGTGTAGTAAATAATGTATTGTTTCATTATTTGTGACGTCATTATGTAGTTTCACTTTGGCTTTTGTGGTTAGCATTTGCGACATTCAGTAGAAAAGTGGTTGGTTATAGAACGGCAGTAAATTGATTGAAAGTAAAGAGTTGGTTTGATGAATAATGTGGCAGATAAAAAGAGAAAACGCTACACTGGCAAGGGTGTGTTTTGTTTCTTCTATTGTTCTTTGTTTACATGAATTGGATCGACAAATGTAACCAAGCTGATAAGTTTGCTCTGATAAGAAATTGAAAAATTAGTTGCCTGCTATATGTTGATGATTTGATTCTGCTTCTACGGAATCTGGCCTTTAGCGCACATTAAATAGGTTTGCAGTTGCTTACGACACTGCAGGAATGAAAATAAGCATGGCCAAATTTTCACGTTTCAAGAAACCCTAATCAATGCTTGTTGCAACTGAATGGAGCGACACAGAAACACGTATACTAGTTCAGGTGTCTTGGGATTGCATTCACAAGTGACGAAAGGCAAGATGAAGAACTGGATATCCGAATTGGCAAGACAATTGCAATAATGAGAACTTTGCACTATTTAGTTGGTGTGAGACAAGAATTGTCGAAAAAAAGCAAAGCTCTCAATTTTTGAAACAATCTTTGTCCCTTCTCAACTGCTGTATCTCTGCATGGTCATGAAAATTCGGTAATGACTGAAAGGGTGCGATTGCAAGTGCAAGCATCCAAAATGAGGTTTCTCAAAACAATCAAAGTAGTTACATTATTGACAAGGTGCTTAATTGCACATCTCTTGAGATTCGAAAATCTCTAAAGCCGCTACTTCTCCAACTTGAAAGATCTCAGTTTAGATCAGTGGATCCCAAACTTTTTTTAATTCAAAACGGACCCCTTATAATTTTTTTAATGTTTGGCAGCCTTCTCTGTAAGACTAAAAAACTAAACGATCACAACCACAAAATCAAAGTACCATGTAGTGAAAAAGAGGCCTACACAGAGCAAAAATATACAGTAATTGACGAAATTTAATGGGATGGGTGCACTTGCTTCGCGGCAATCATTTCGTATATTTTGGGATTAGTTTTACATAGGGCAACTCTCATGTCATTGTTACAGCAAGCTAACTTGCTTTAGATTCAAACAAAACCCTTTCGCCTTGCAAGATTCTAACCACTACGTATTCGAACAGAAAGCCTTTTGTAACATGAGAAAAGGCACGCCAATATCGATTATTGATAAGATGTCATGTTTACTTTGGCCGTACGTAGTAAGCAAATTGTTTTGATAAGTAATGTTTAGTTTTTTCTTGACCCCTAATGGTGCTTAGGGGAATTGGATAAAAACAAGTTACTTTCTCTGTTTGCATATGTTGATTTTACTGGTATTAACGGAAATGTAGTGATAAGTTGATTATTGTTTTTGCATTCGTCTTAGTATTTTCCTATATGATTTGTCCTGCCGGTGGCGATGAATAATTCACCCACTTTTGCAAAACAAAACTTGTTTTGGACAACGTTTACGAAAAATAGCCTTTTTCCCCTTAAATTTTCCACATGGTTTTTATTATATTCTTTATAATTTTTCTCTATAAATGCCATTGCAAAAACACCAAATCATTTCAATTGACTCAAAACGTTGAAGTAGATTTGAGATAAATCAACTATTCGATTGTCGATTTCTAGATACGAATTTTGTGCAATTACCGTCTCAAATAGTTGGTAAGTTTTGTGCATTTTCTTTTCGATACTTGATTAATTTGCAAGCGTGATGTTGCGAATTTCGATATGTTATTTTGCTTTGATAATTGTTTCTCTTTTCCAATGATGCTATACGTAAAAGCCTGAAGCTGAAATAATGTTAATTCACTCATAAAGAATGTTAATTGTTTTACGCTGTTAAAACCGATCTGTGCCTGCTTTCTATCGCATTGCGTTGAGTTTATTTTAGAAAACCGTCAAAAGTTTCGCGTCGGAGTTCACGTCAAAGTTTCACGTCAAAGAGTCGAGCGTCAACTGTTATTCGAAAGACGTCGATTCTAGTGATTGTGATTTGTTCACCTTAGTCAATATAGTGAACTGTTCGAATTGTGAACTTGGGTGTGCTTGACGAGTCATCTCTAAGCCGGTCGGTATTTGCGCACGTTTAAGACTGTGGCCGAGTTTTCCTGTAACAGTCATTTTTGACATCCAGCTTGTTTCGGTATTTGGTTTTGATATGGAGCAAAGTGAAAAACTACCTCACACTCATAGGTTGTTGCGAATAATATGAGTACTTTTAGAGCCATCTTTGCAAGATCTGGATAAGAATGTGCCATTGAGTTGGGATGATGCGTTTCCAAGTGCCTCTTCAATTTGCAGGGCTTTAATGAAGAGCTTGCCAAGACTTTGTAGCATAAAACGCACTGTGGTTTCTCTTCTCGACCTGTGTTAATCACGATGAACCCAAACTGTACAAATGACTCGTTGTATCTGAATTTCTTATTAGGAGGCATTTTGAAATTCTTAGAGCTGAAAATACAAACTCAATATATGCAAGACGCTAAATTTGATAGCTAAAATATATAAGATAGTGATTGTGTGGGTAGGCTGTGTTTTACTTACATAACGCTAACGCTATCTTCCGGAATTTATCTACTTTAACACAAAAACGTAAAACAGTAATTTAGCAAAGTGCAAAACTGCAACTGGCATATCTTCATAACCTGCCTACGAATACCAGTAGCCTACTCTTTTCTTTACCAACACATCTGCAAAAAGACTGAGTAGCAGCCGATTTACTCTCTGTGACGCCATGGGAGGTATTGTGATCATACGAACGCACAGGAAGCAAAAAATGAAATTCGCAAGCATAGATTGCGTACAGGTAAAAAGGCTGCAAAATGTGTGTTTGCAATTGAAGAGGTGATTACAAAAAGTACCTAAGTCACATTCTAGGCAAAACAGAGTTATCGCTTGTTTTAGACTTCCTATACTGTGCTAAGTCCCTCACCAAAATTTTTTAACTTAAAGGCGGTGAATCATCCAGCCAATTCCGGTGGTTTACAATAGCTAAAATTGAACAATAATTTTTGATATTTTTTGCTTTGTTTTTGGGGCTGCGTTTGCAAAGATATTCAACAAATACAAAAAGATGTCCCCCCGAAAAAAGTTATTGGCAACTCTGAGTTTTGATCTTCCCGCCAAAACCACAGTTCTCTAAACTATTAGGCCTACTGTAATCTTATTAAACTATTAGCGCATTTACATGCAATCGATTCAAAAGTTAAATCGATTTTATCCTATGTTTCTTTATTACAGCGAAAAAGAGTGACAAAAAGTATCGCAAAATAAAGAAACAAAAAGATGAATCGATACAACCTTTGAATCGATTGCATGTATCTGCGCTATATTAGGCCTAACTATCTCTAAACTATTAGGCCTAATAGTTTAGAGATAGTTAGGCCTAATTAGGCCTAAACTAATAAACTATCTCTAAACTATTAGGCCTACCACAGTTCTCTAAACCATTAGGCCTACTGTGGTTTTGGCGGGAAGAACAAAACTAAGAGTTTCCAAAAACTTTTTTCGGGGGGACATCTTTTTGTATTTGTTGAATATCTTTGCAACCGCAGTCCCAAAATTAAAACAAAAAATATCAAAAATTGTAGTTCAATTTTAGCTATTGTAAACCACTGGAATTGGCTGGATGATTCACCGCCTTTAAAGATGGTTTTAAGTCAGTTTTTCACAACGTAGCTTTCAGAGGTGGAGTCGAGGACACAAGGCTCGAGGCCAAGGCCAAGGACACAAAAAAATCCGAAGCCAAGGACAGCCTTTCCGAGGACAGACACTCTCGAGGCCAAGGACAGGAATGCTCGAGGCCAAGGCCAAGGACACAAGCGCAAGTGCTCTTCAAAAAAAAAAGGTCTTCACAAAATTTTTTTAGGCGATCTCCAAAAAAAAAAAAAAAAAAAAAGGTCTTCACAAAAATTTTTCTAGTGATCTCCACAAAAAAACGTTTTTCAAAAAATTTTTCAAGCGCTTCACAAAATTTTACCAATTCAAAAAATAGTGCTGTCCTCGAGCCGAGGACAGCCCAATTTTCGAGGACTCGAGGCCAAGGCCAAGGACTTGACCTTTGAGGCCAAGGACTTCAAAATGTGTCCTCGCGGCCAAGGACGTTCTCAAGGACTCCACCTCTGGTAGCTTTTCTTAAAGTGGTGTATTTTTGTGCAAAAAGTTCTTATGTCCATTTTCTTTGTGCAAGAAGTCTTAAGTCCTAAAAACCAATCAAATGGCCCAGGTAATATCACGTGATTTAATATCCAGTAAAAGAAAAAAAAAAAAGAAGGTATCTTACTTTCTGGCTTGTTTTTCAGTTCACGGCTTTTGCTGAAATGCGCGGATTAGCGAACTACTTGTCGTGAACATGGTAAGCAGATAGGATGGGAAAAGTTAGTGGCAAAAGTTGTTTTTGGTATCAGTGAGTATCTAAGATTATTTGAGTTATTGGAACGACCGACGCTCGCGTCGCGTGTTCCTCTGTTTTTACTCGGCCATTTTCCAACTAACGAGTGCGAAATTTCAGACTCTTGCTTATTACTCGAGAACGGTTTGGTCTAGCAACATGAAATTTTGACAGCAGTTTGAGATTAATAAGTTGTATGTTTGTACCAAATTTCGAGGCAATAGATCACGTGACTTCGGTTTTAGAACCCGAAAACCGCCTCGCAAGTTTGGCGTAAAAAGCGGTCTCAGTCAAAAACGGCTTAAGTACGGCAAAAAATATTTCATAGGGTTCTATGTCTCAAGATACCCTTTCATCCCAACCAACCCACTTTTGGCCGCAATGAGGTTCATTTCTTTTTTTTTCCTTTTTTTTCTTCCTAAATTTTGTACGCTCTTTTTCTCCTAAACCACAACACATTGAAATCTACTTTTTGTGTAAAGTTGTTGAGCTGCAAACGCAAATATTTCTCCCGAAATTTTTTGGGGCAACTCCACCGGGAACCCCCCCAAAATGGGGCCCCAAAAATCAATTTTTTGAACGGCTCAAGCTAGAGTTCTACTTTTTTTGAAATAAGCAGATATTTAACAGACAAATATTTTGACATGGTTTGGCCACCCCCCCGGGGACCTCCCAAATGGACCCCCAAAACTCAATTTTTTGAACGGATCAAGCTAGAGTTCTACTTTGTTTTGATATCAGCAGATATTTAACAGACAAATATTTTGACATAGTTTGGGGGTGCCACCCCCCGGGGACCTCCCCAAATGGACCCCCAAAACTCAATTTTTTGAACGGCTCAAGCTAGAGTTCTGCTTTTTTTTGATATCAGCAGATACTTAACAAGTCAAATATTTTCACATAGTTTGGGGGTGCCACCCCCCCAGGGACCCCCCAAATGGACCCCTAAAAATCAATTTTTGAACGGCTCAAGCTAGGGTGCCAGCTGAAACCAAGTGGTTAAACAATAGTTAATGTGGCTATATATCATGGAATAATATAGAATGTGTAAATGTTTATTAGTTAAATAAGATCGAATTTTTGTTATGGCTCCATTACTAGATAGAATTTTACTAAAAATTTTTAGCATATGATTTTTCCAGGAAAGATTTTCATTTTAGGTTATACCCATAGGTGGGCAAGTTAATCCAAAACGTTAGCTTCGTTAACCACTAGTCCGTCAACAAACTTCACACCTCCGTTAACGTTCATCCGTTATTTTCAGCTTTTATTAACGAAAGTTAATAAAGTCCGTTAATTCGTTAATATTTTGCGTGTAATTTACATTTCTTTTTATTCACTCGCTTCTAGAACACGTTTTAACGCTGTTGAGTAGACTGTAAGGAAATATTTGTGGCTATGTGGGTCTTTTGTGTTTTGGAAGTTACATTTTACAGTCTAATCTAATTTCAAGATAAAAACAAGTTCAATAGCACGAACGAAGCTGCGATCGGAAAATCTTTGGAAATTGCGAACAGCGATAATTAATAGACCACTGAGGCTGCAGCTTATTATTTGTCACAAAAAAGAGCTCCTTTCTTCGCTCTTTTCTATAAAACTCATGCTAATACACAACAAGTGCTACTAGTGCAAACTGGTTTGTAACAGTACGATGAATGAATGGTGTAAGATATTAACGAGAAAAACCTTAACGGAAGTTAACAGAACTAAACAGAATTTAATTTAGTCCGTTAACAGAACTTAACAGAAGTTAATTTAGTCCGTTATCATGAAAAAAGTTTTTAACGGATTAACGAGTTCAAGAAAAAGTTAGCTTCGTTATTAACGGATTAACGATTAACGGACTTGTGCCCACCTATGGTTATACCTAAGAAATTAATTTCAGAAACGCTTTCTGTTTTTTTTCCTATGGACGCTTAATGACCAGGTAGAGGGTGGAGGTTTTGAATGTAGTGTTTGGAACAGAACGTATTTAGTTTTTGTAAAGTTTATAGACAGTTTGTTTGCGGCAAGCCAATTATAAATGCTATTTAGGTCTTCGTTTGCGTGTTGATACATTGTAGTTAGGTTGGAGTTTGATATAAATACACTTGTGTCATCGGCAAACATTATTGCAGAAGAATGATTTAAACACTTAGGAAAATCGTTAACGTGCAATAAAAATAATAAGGGGCCAAGAATTAATCCCTGGGGAACACCTTTTGTTATTGTGTGAATATTAGTTGAAAATATATCATTTATCTGTACTTGTTGTTTTCTGTTGCTTAGATAACTTTTAAACCATTCTAGGGGTATGCCTCTGATTCCACAGTGATAGAGTTTTGAGATGAGAATAGAATGATCAATGGTGTCAAAGGTCTTAGACAAGTCAAGAAAGATTCCCAGCGTTTTTTGCTTCGAATTAAAAGAAGATGTTATTTTGCTTTTTTGTAGAGTACATGCATGGCTAGTGGAATGTGACTCTCTAAAACCGAATTGGCAATTTGAGAGGATGTTCATTCTGTTGCAATAGAAATACCGGTATAAACGCTTGTGAACAATTTTTTCTAAAATTTTTGAAAATACAGGAAGTATGCTTATTGGACGATAATTTTCAACTAGTTTGGGATTTCCTTTTTTGAAGATGGGTATGACTTTAGCGTTTTTGAAAGAGAAAATAAATGTACCTGCTGAAATAGATAAATTAAAAATGTTAGTCAAGATTACAATAACATTAATCGGTAATAATTTTAACAAAAACGCCGGAATCTGAAGGCTAGAAATAATTTAGTCTGAAGGCTAGGAATAATTTTTTTTTATTTCCTTTGGGGTAGTTGGGTAAAGATAAAAGGAGTAAGATAAATTCGGGCCAAGAAAACTTGAAGGATTGGTGTTAGTGCTTGGAATCTTTTTAACAAGGTTTTCTGCTACAGTCGAAAAATAGTTATTGAAGTGATTGGCAATTTCAACAGGTTCAGTCAAATCTTTTCCTTCAGCTGAGATAATTTTGCAGCCTGACTGTTTTTTCTCTTTGCCAAGCAGCAAGTGTATGCTATGCCATGTTTTTTTGATGTCGTTTTTATGTTTCGTAAATAAATTTTTGAAGTAATTTTGTTTCTCAATTGCTACTATACGAAAATACGTATTACGTGCAACGTTATATTTTTGGTGGTTAGCTGGCAATTTATTTTTAATGTATTTTTTATACATTTTGTCTTTTTTCTTGAGCAATTTATTAAGTTCATTGGTGAACCGCTGATAAAAAATTTTTTGTTTAGCTTTTTTTTTAGTGGGAAATGTGAATTGAACAAAGTAGAATATTGTTGCATAAAAGAATCCATTGCATTATCAGCACTTGTATGATGTAGTATATTGGATGGGTCAATATCACTTAGAGCTTCATTAAATAGGGTACAATTTTGTTTAGAAAAATTGCGTGTGTAAGGCAAAGCTGTTTTGATATTAATAATCCTAGTGCTTTGAATAACTGGTAAATGGTCAGCGATCTTATGAGTGATAATAGTACTACTTAAATTTTTATCGTGAATCTTATTACAAATATGATCAATGCATGTACTTGAACTTTGAGTAATTCTTGTTGGTTTATTTATGATAGGATAAAAAGAATTATCATACATAATATCCACAAAGTCATCCGTGAAGGTATGAGAATCTTGCAATAAATCGTAATATAGATCTCCCATGATATACGCTTTGTTTTTGGATACGTTTAGAGTACCTAATGCATTTTTTAATTGAACTTTGAATTGATTATTCGAGAATCTGTCTTGTTTAGGTGCGCAGTATATTGTACCACAAGTGATTTTATCATTACCAAACTGGATATCAATGAAAAGGGATTCGAAAATCCCTTCATTCATAAGAGTCAAGTCATTTCTTAACGTATAGTTTATCGTTTTTTTGATGTATAATGCCACTCCTCCACCAGTGAGGTTTGGGCGAAAATTGGAGATATAGTCATAGTAGGCTACTGCAAATTTCTAAATTGTCCTAAACTTGATTTTTTTCCATGTTTTGTTGATTGCTATTACGTCACGCAAAAATTTTAAAGATTGTATCCACGATTCAAATAAGTTGTAATGTTCTTTGTTGACAATAGTTAGAACATTTAAACAGACACTTGTAAAGTTCGTGGAATTACTTTGATTATTTTGAAAATAGAATTTGTGAGCAAAATCACTATCAACATAGTGACACAAAGAGTTACTAGCCAAGCAGTTACCAACATCAGTCAAATGAACATTATTTACATTATCATAAAATGCATTCAACCATTTAGAGCTAATTTGAGACCTTTTAGAGCAATTAAACAACCTAATGAAATCGTCATCATTGATATCTTGAAAAGGAAAAAAAGTTGAGCTCGAGAAGATTAAGGAATGTATTTATTCCAACAATTTACTAATTACCTATACGTTATAGCAATAGCGACAAACTTTGGAAGCATTAGTTGCTTTTAATCAAGTCTAAGTCCTTCTCATTGTTGATTATTATGGCTTCATTATCTTCGGAAAGTCTCACGTTAATCCTGCCGCTGTTGGTCCAGACATGTTTGTAGCCATTGGCTTTGGCTCTTTGTTTCGCTTTCCAAAGCAGATTTTTTCGAGTGCGAGTGAGGTTTTAGTTTACATAAATTTCTGTGGTTCCTTCTACAAAAAATTTTTTCAAATTGGCTTCGTGGAGAAGTTTGCGATTGGAATACAAACTATTGCGGACCTCGCGGCTCAGAAATTGTACGATAATTGGAGGCAAAGATGCTATTTGTCGTTTTTTTACTTGCAGTATTATCCCTGTTAGGTCGTTGAGAAACAGGAAGACGGTGGGACGTAGAAATTTGATCTTCAGATAGATTAATATTCATTAATTTTGCCACTTCTTGCACAATTTTCTTTGTATTTTCACTAGTTTTCGAGGGTATTCCAGCTATCTCTAGATTTTGTCTCCTATCGTATTGTTCGTCCTCATCAATCTTTCCTTCTCCTTTTGCTTCAATGAAGCATTACGAGTGCGCAATTTGAGCTCGATGGAGTCGGCGGTCAAAACAAAGGATTGAAGCTGATAAGAAATAACATGCTGCAAGTTTCGTGCCTGTAACTTAAACTCCCTGTCCAGAAAAAGGCTTACGCCAAAGCAGCAGCATCTTGCGCCAGTGTTACGCCAATTGTAGTAGCAGGTCTTCAACTCACGCCACCACGCCAAAGAAACAAATTTTCCACGCCTGAGATCTTCGGAAAAGCATACATTCAATGCAGACTAGGTCAGGGCTACTGCAACACCCTAATAGAACTACACATATCACAGGATTTGCTATGCTAATAGACAGCGAGAATACAACTATAAATCAACACAGCTATATCTGGTATGATGTAATTAGCAGCAATAGAAATTTGTCGAAAATTATTTTCTAAAAATCAATTAGCATACTACGGTATTTACTGTAACAAACATTTGACATTGTGCAAAGGCTGAAGTTGTTTGAGTTAATCCAAACCAGCCGACCATTCATACCCCAAACCTAGCTGAAAATAAAATTTAAGTGTCATACCAAACATCAGTGTTATGATTTTGGTAAAACTTCAAAAACGTTTGGGGCTAGTGTATGATATTGATTGCATCCTTTTTCAGGTAAATAGGTCTGAATGTAGCCCTACATAAAGCGGTTTTGACCAATTACGCCTGAAATCTTTTTCAATGTCAACGCAATGCAATATAAATCAGGAAAAATACATGCAATCAAATGACATGTGTAATTGTGTACCGGTATGTTTATATGCAAGCATACTGTAAATACGTGAGATTGGTAAAACAATAAAATATGGACGTTAAAGAAATGGAGAGTCGTTCTCTTGGAAGTGATTGCTGTCCTTCGGTAATTAGTGTTTTTTCCCAATGTTTTCAAGTAAAATATTCTCGAAATTTATTAGGGTCGAAATACAATTCCTGACTATGGTGACTTTTGCCATGAGAAAAAAATGGTTTCTGTAATAATTCTTAAATTGATTCACATTGATATTGCGGTTGCCTCTATTCTTACCAGTATCTGATTCTTCTTGTTCCATGAAAATTGATTGATTGATTGCATTTTTTTGGTGCAAAATCATGTTGTTTTTTGCTTCGTTTCTGTTTTCCCACAAAAGCATTGCGGTTTGCTGATAAGATATTACCATTTCAAGACAGTGGAATACGGGCTATGAAAAAGTAATTCTGTTTAGCAGTCAATGATCAAACATTTTCATGATATGCATAGGCGTCGATTATGGGGGGGCCAGAGGGCAGCGCCGTTGAAATATGTATGGCCCCCTTGGTTTTCTTGCAAGTAGTACCCACTTGGCAACAAGAAATCCAAATTTCCAGACTGTTATAGATCCAGAATACAGCAAAGAACTTTTTTTGGTCTTCACCTGAATTTGGGAGCAAAATTCTGGACTGGAATAGAATTATTAAGCGTAGCCAAACTTTTAAAAAACATTTCGCCTCCTTGGAATTTGCTTAATCAATAAAAAATCGACGCCTATGATGATATACCAATGCTAACTATATAAGCAATCCCCTCTATCGAATTTTGTAGCTGTTTAGTTCTATCCAGTGTTACAAAAAGGCAATGTAGCTCCATTTTTGTTTTAAATGAAATCTTTTTGACTTGATTATTACCGTATATTAATGTGACGTAAAAGGTACTGGTAACTCTTTTTAATCATGAAATACAAACAAATTTAATTTTCAATTGTAAATCATTTCAATTGTTACATTAACAATGATTTAGATTGCCTTTTTGGTGCAAACTTTTTTCAACCATGAATACTGGTATCTCAAGCAATGCAAGCTTGGGGCTTAATTATTTTGCAGAAGATAGATGGGCCAAAGAACTTTAAAAATTTTTGTTTTAATGCAAAATTTTTGACATGTTTTTCCAGATACCCTGGTTTTGACCTTTTATATTTTTTAAATACTTTTTGTGAAGTTGTGCACTTTCAAAAGGAGTGCAACTGTTCCCCCTAATCCCCCCTTAGCAGCACCAGTGGCAGTAGGCTTAGGCTACGTATCATAGTTTGAATTTCATTGACTTAATCTGCATTTAATATTAATCGTCTTTACTAGTTTATTGGTTAACTTGTTAACTGTATTGGACTTGCTTTACAATTTGCGATGGCTGAGAAGGCAAAGGAAGAAGAAACAAAGAAGAATGATCTTGGTTCACTTGAAGAGGATGATGAGTTTGAAGAATTTCCTGCAGATGAATGGGACGAGGATTTGCAAGAACCAGAAATATTTTGGGAAGAGCGTTGGGATGATGATAATATTGAAGAAGATTTTTCTGACCAATTAAAAGCTACATTGCAAAAGACTAAATAATGGTTTCCAGTACCTTATTGAATCATACTGCAGTATAGTCCAATTGAACAATGAACAATTTATGCGTACTGCACATTTAACTACTGTATTTAAGTCCAGCCATCCAAAAACCTAATGTGCTGGGGAACTATTAGCCTTTAGGTCTGCATAGAGTGTATGAAGCTAAATCAAATCGAAACACACAAAACTAGAAAAACTCCATAGTGAACTAGTAGAAGTCTGAGTTCCCCTCGTTCCTGTTCCAGTGCTGATTCATACCGAAACACATGCATGTAATAACTGATAGTGTTTGATGGTATCTGTACTGGTACTTGTTAAATGTTTATTGCTGTGGAGTCCTTAAAGTTGTACGCATAATTGCCAGTGCTCCCTTTATGCTTGATGCTGTGCTGCTAATATTGCTTGGCACTTAATATATAATCACTTTGTTTTCAATGAATAGTTGTGTTGTAGTTAAAGTTTTGCTTTATGCTTGGTTTTCTTAATAACCATTTGTTTTATACAAGCTTTATAAGAAATAACAAGCTCAAGGTAAAGCTAATTAACTGGCTCTCTTGAGCTCCAGAAACTAACCCTTAAACCTTTTTTTCAATGGCTACCATGAAACTTTTAGATGCTTGGTATTGATTTGTGTTGTATATATTGAGTAATATTGAAGAATGTTTTGTAAATTTGACCTTTGTAATATGATTTGAATGGTAGTCGTATGATAGCTGATTTGATAGGAATGGTTTCAACCAGGCTGTTGATGCTGGAGCCAAGGAGCAACTTGTTTTTTGTTGGAGCTGGAGCCAAATTTTTGTCAAAGCTGGTGCCACGCTATTTTAGAATTGCTCCAGCTCCAGATTTGCTCCAAATTAAAAACTGATACTTTGCTCACTGAGTTTTCTTGCTAGAATGTCTAGACTGTTTCAGTACTATGATTGCATTGTTTGTTTTGCTGAGTGTGCATACGCATGCACAATGTGTTCGTAAGACGTTGTGTTATGTGTAATCTTTTGACCTTTTTTTAAAAAAATTAGAAAGCAAATTTTAACAGGCATAAAATGATTCAATTAATTTAAGTTAAAATTTAATCCAGGTACAAAAGTGCCAGAGCGGTTAGTTTTAGGTAGTTCTGGAGCTGAAACCAAGTCTTGATAGAAAAGAGCTCCGGAGCAGCTTCAAAGTTTATTCAGCTCCAACAGGTTTCAACACATGTTAATTGTCCACATTTTACTTTATAACAGAAGTTCATTGTAGATCAAACAATATTGGCAAAAAAACGTTTTTCTAGTGTTCTAAACAGGCATATTAGGTATCATTTTTGAATGGGTTAGGATAGGATATCAGTACTAGTTTTCACATTCTTCTCGCAATGTCTAAGCGACAAAATATTCATTCAAAATTTAAATCCAAGGTACTATCCTTACTGCAATGTTGAATTTGTCATTTACATAATTTATTGTTTTTGACAATATAAGAATTGCAAAGTAGTTCCACAAAATGTCAAATTATGTTTCAAGCTGTTTTGGCTTTGTGTTTGATACAGTATTAAAAAGAAATTAAAAGTTTTATTTCACCAGAAACTTAGATGTTTTTATTAATTCTGACTCTGAAAAATGTGATCTAAAGTCCAAACTCAGAACTAAAATTCCTACTCTAAAACTAAGCCCAAATCTAATTTAATCCCTGATCCTGAGCAACTGAAATAAGTGCGAACGAATATAATCTTCATTTTTGGTTTAACTCTATTTAATTTTAAATTTTTCTGCTGGAATAATCACCCCCAAGATGTTTTGATGTTCCCAGCATCATGCTTACATACATTGTGATAGTTATTAGGGTGTATGACTGTATAATGTTGAGATTTTATGATAGACAATCCCAGAATTTACAATAATCGGTTAAAATTTTATTTTGCCAATCTTGGGATTATGTCCAATTTTGTGAGGATATATATTTGAACTTGGCAGAAAAACAAAGGTTGTACTGCTGTACCATTTTCAACTGAGGTTGTTACTTAGCTGAGATCAGTAGGCCTACTGGTAATACATTGTCTAACTTCGTTACATTGTTGTTTTTTTTAATGCTTGATTTATGTGTAGTATATACCATTCTCAGTACTGGTAATATTTACAATTGTCAGTAATTACACTCACGATTATCTATTTTGTTATCTCTTTCGAATGCTTTATCTGCAAAGACATTGTAACTGAAAGTATTTCCCTTATTTGTATCAAAATGACTTCTCACCAAAACAATTTTTCATTAAATTCAAACTTGGAAAACGACAAAACTTCATGGTTTCATGCCAGAAAGTCATCAAATAAAAATGGATTAGATTTAAACTCTGAAAATGATTGTGCTCAGTTAAATTTAATTGATGACTTGTCAAGCAATTCACAAATCGTAATAAAAACTCAGCAGCATATTTCAGAAAGTGAAAAAACCTCATCTTGCAATACGAGTGATTGCTCGTTTGAAATGGGTTCTGATGATGATAATCATTATCCTCAATTGCGTTCAATTGATGAATTGTTTTCTGCCCCTCCAACAGTTATGGAATCGGATTCAGAAGAAGAGGCAGATGATTTAAGTTCAGATCAAGAAACTATTGATAAATTAGTTGATTTTCAACCAGTTAAAATTTCCACTACTGCTACATATCTACAGCCAAAAGAAAATGTTGATGAGATTATGAACAATAATCTGTAAGTGCCTATGCAAAACTGATATTATACTCATAATTTTTGCATGAATGTATAAATTATCAAGTTGTTTCTAATACTTTAAAACGCATACATTATTTAGCCAAAACAAGGCTGCCAAAGCCAACAGCCCAACGTCTGATTTTCCACTTTTTGGCACTCAACATGAATGTTGGTCTGCAATCAACTTATTCAGTATTCCCGTAACTTTTTTGCTAATTGGCAAGTGCCCAAATTTTCTAAAAACAATTGTGCCCAAAGCTGTGAAAAGATGTTAATGTGCCCTAAAGTATACTAAATGTCATATTTTCACAAATAAGTCAACTTTTTTAAAACTGTGTTAATCAGACTATCAAAAATTATTTGCCCGTATTTCAACAAATCGCTGATTTGCTGACTAAACTCGGCTTAGTTAGAACACTGACGTAAATGTGGGAAGCACAACTACGGTATTTATGATTGTCTATAGTTGTTCTCCTGTTACAAGGAGGTGAAATTGGTGATTTCCTTTTGATAATTTTGCTTGTGCTTAGGAGTTGACTATATTTCAAGGTTTCTGGTTAAGGTTATACTATTTTCTCAGTTAAATATCTTGCTATGGAAGCTCTCAGCTTTAGCTGGGACAATTGCACCAAGGGATGCAACAACAAAATAAGGGTGGCTATTGAACCAATATCAAGCGATCATAGTTGTCGTAAAAATAATGTTTTGACCCTCTTTGGCCTTGGCCATGCTATCAGCAAATATAATCGTTATTCTACAATTTTAAGTGAGAAGTATAGTAAATAGCGAATGTGCATTATGCTTACAATACAGTATGTTTTGTCATGCATGTTGACTACTGCAAAACTTTAGATGCTGGAGCTGTCAAAAAGAAAAGCCTAAGTACAAGTGCCCAAGATGTAGTAGAAAAACGTGCAGGTATGTTACCTGAAAACTTTGTAAAAATGAGACTATTTTGACTCTTGATGTTACTCTTTTGCATGTTGAAGCTACGCAAAATCAGTATCGGACTGGTGCCGGTTGCTGGTGGATGACTGTTTTATCATCCTTAAATGCTTTTCTAATTACGTTTAATTTAGCAGCACAATCTAAGCCTTTTTAAATCCGCCTTTTACTTGTTTACGTTACTTTTTATGGTGGAGAAATCAAATGATTTGCAATCTTGATCAAAAGTGCGAACATGCTGTGTAGTACTGTAAAAAAACAAGAACGTACTGTAATTTTTTTTCATTGCTTTGTGCAATGTTAGGTTGTGCAGCTGGCTGCTCAATTTTGAATGCCCTCGACTATTCCCAACGATTTATAGTCATCTGCTACTTTCGTAATCTTTCAGGTAAATTAGTGTATAGATCTTACAGTTTATCAAGAATAAATGGAATCAAAATAGGGGATTACAAACATCAGTTCCGTCGAAAAAGACTTAGGAGGCAGTAATCATCCTTAGTCGCCAGTGGTAATTGTAGAAACAACCAAATGATAGGCTAGAATATACTAAAACTTCACTGCAAACCGAAGATCACTACTAAGCCATTATAATGTCAAGATTAGCATTGGGTTAGGCAAGTTGATTGATCAAGCTTTTTTTCATAGCCTAATGCTAATTTTTTTCGGATAGTTGCATTAGGTTCTAGACAGTTGTTTGTTTGCTTATAAGATTATCTGTGAGCAATGTGATTTAGCAAATAAAATTTTGTTTCAGTTTACCATGCGTGAAATATCACAAACAAAAAGTAGACTGCGATGGTAAAAGAAACAAAACCGAATACGTTGGAAAACAAGATTTCTCAGAAACCCATTTTTTGAGTGGTAAGTTCATCTTGCAGTACTAAATAGGTCTGTTTGTACAATTTTCGTCACCTACTGTGCTTATTTCTTCAAATGTATTTTTGATTGAGTATTGTACCGATGTTGAGTGGAGTTTGAATTCAACTGATTCGAAAAAGTGCTCGACAGCCAGGCCAGAGCAATTATCATAACATAACACAGTACACGTCAAAAATTAAAATTTTTGAATTTAAAGTTTAAAATTTTATTTTTTGACGTTTTAAATTTTAATTTTTGATGTGTACTGTGTTATGTTATAGTATTGTACCGATATAATTGAATTACATAATGACTTTTTGAAGTATTTATAGATTGCATTTTTATACAACTGTTTGCTATTCTTAAGGCTTGTTTAGACAGGACTTGCACAATGCGCATTTGCACATTCACAGGATATTGCATATTTGCAATGTGATGTCAACTTCGCAAGCACCCAATCGTCAGATTTAAAGTTGTGCCACCGAGTGAATAACGCATTGCTTTGCATTTAGTCAAAACATACCTTTGAACTAGATAGAAGTTTGCCAGCAAACCCAGTGAACGACTGACGCATAGCTAATGCTGTGACGCTCAAAAGTACTTTTTGTCTACCCTAAAATCAGCAATTATTCTAAAATATCTGATTATGGAACCTCCAGAAAAGCAGAGTCAAAATATTTGTCAGTTAAATATCTCCTGATATTATAAAACACTGGCACCCTAGCTTGAGCCGTTCAAAAATTGATTTTGGGGGGTCTATTTGGGGGTCCCTGGGGGGGTGGCACCCCCAAACTATGTCAAAATATTTGTTTGTTAAGTATCTGCTGATATCAAAACAGACTGGCACCCAAATTGAGCTGTTCAAAAAATTGATTTTGGGGGGTCCCCGGGGGGGTGGCAGCCCCAAACTATGTCAAAATATTTGTCTGCTAAATATCTACTGATATCAAAAAAAAGTAGAACTCTATCTTGAGCCGTTCAAAAAATGGATTTTTTGGGGGAGTTCCCAGTGGAGTTGCCCCAAAAAATTTTGGGAGAAATAATTGCATTCGCAGCTCAACAATTTTACACAAAAATTAGATTTCCATGTTTTGTGGTTTAGGAGAAAAAGAGCGTACAAAAATTAGGAAGAAAAAAAAGGAAAAATAAGGAAAAAAAAAAGAAATAAACCTCATCGCGGCCAAAAGTGGGTTGGTTGGGATGAAAGGGTATCTTGAGACATACAACCCTGTGAAATATTTTTTGCCGTACTTGAGCCGTTTTTGACTGAGACCGCTTTTACGCCAAACTTGCGGGGCGGTTTACGGGTTCTAAAACCGAAGTCACGTGACCTATTGCCTCGAAATTTGGTACAAACATACAACTTATTAATCTCAAACTGCTGTCAAAATTTCATGTAGCTAGACCCAACCGTTCTCGAGTAATAAGCAAAAGTCTGAAATTTCGCACTCGTTAGTTGGAAAATGGCCGAGTAAAAACAGAGGAACACGCGACGCGAGCGTCGTCGTTCCAACAAGTTGAGTAAAATCATCTTAAATTTGAAGCGAGATATCAAGAAGAAAGCTAGTATACGAGTTGAGCCAAAGAAATGCCAAGGATAACTTCAAAGTACCTGTACAATCCGCTCTGTCCTACGCTGTTGAGCTCTTTTTTGAATTGGTTGTATTCGAACTCTACTCATCATAGCATTATTTGTACAACTTTTTTTTGTTTTAGTGTTGGAGCTGTTTGGACTGAATCATACTGTTACGTCATTTCCATTTTTTCAAATGAAAATGAACATTGTAGAAATACCTGTTTGTAAAATTTGCTTTTTCTCTTTCTCTCCAGCAAAATTTATGTCGTTACCACAACTCGCAATTTTGTTGAGTTTGAGACGTAAAATTTTCAAAATAAAGCATTTTTAAACGACGACGTGTTCCAAAAAACTTGTATATTTTTTAGATTACAGATTTTTGGAAGAAGTCAATCGATGTGTGTCGAAACGAAATTATTTTCCAAGACCTTATTTCAAAAACAAATCGGTATGGAAAAGTGGTTCTAAATGATTTTTTTTTAGCATGCAACATATTTACTCAAATAAACTGTAATTGATGTAACAGCTGTTTGAATATTTACTTCAATTAGTTAGTTTTTCACATTAGACCAAGCCGTTTATGAGTAGAAATTACAATTTTGTAGTCTCTTGGTCCAGCTTGCGTGATCGCTATACATTCCTTTTTTATAAAAACCAGTAAATTTTGAGTTGAGGCTGGCTATTAATGTATTGCCAATTTTTACCCTCATTTGTTCTTAACTATGTTAAGTTTTGAGTGCACCGATGTCAAGTTTAGCGACCATGTTTGTAAAAAACTGTTCAATTCCGAATGCTCCGTCAGATTGAGTAAATGCTTTTTTGCTGCCTGTGCCACATCGTAAAATTGCTAAAGCGATTTTTTTCAATTTGAACGACAACCATAAATTGCAAAACAGAACTCTGTAAATAATCTCTGTCTAGTTAGTGACAAGCATGAAGTAGGAGATGATAAACTTTTTTACAGATGAAAATATTAAGTAACAAAGCGTACAGCATGAATATACGTTTGAAGTTGTTACCTACTTCATTTAAAAGAAGGAAAGAAAATAGCACTTTTTATTGCTTTAAGTAAGTTTTTGATGCTGTTTTACTGTTTAGTTTTTTTTTTTTTAATTTTGCTAGCGAGCTTAATCCAATCATTCTTGCTAGGTGGGTAGAGGCATCTGTGCATTTCACACTCCTTGCTGTGAAAATTTTGTTAATTTTAGTAAAAACTGGTCTTTTCTGAGCTACTTTAATAAGCTTGTAGCCGTTCACAATTCCATATTCGCAATGGTGGCGGAGTTTTAAGCTTTTATCCTAGTATTTTTACACTATATACTTGATGTAAGCCCTTTGCATACGTGCCGAAAGTAATCTCGTCACAAGTGAACCTAGTGTTTTGCAAACCACCCTATATTTTCTCAATAATGAATCAATCTAGGTTCACTTTGCGACGAGATCACTTTGTGAGGGGATCACTGGCAACCTTACGAGACATGCGGAAACTTTAGATACAACTTCAAAAAATCTAGATAAATTAATTATTGAGATAATATAGAGTTTTTGCAAAAACAGTCCATTTTCGAAGTGTTTGCAGTGGCTACCGGACTGTAGTTGTATTGCTCACTGTTCAGGTCTCTTAAAAGACTTTGAATGACTTGAAACGCTATCGACTTGAAAAAGGTAGGGCTTTTTATTGTAGGCTAAGTGTAGCAACTTTAATGCAACTCGATGTTTTTTGCAGGAACCGACAGTTTCTTTGGCACGTGGAGTGGATATTTGATTGTTGTGACGTCACCATATCGGATCGACGGTTTGTGATTTATGGTTACGATTTGTTTTTACAAGATCCTATGAAATTTGGGTTGTCGTGATTGTTCTTAAATTTTCAGCCGACTTTGTTCTTTATTCTTGTTTGGCGAAAAGTTAAGTTGACTTTTGCTATATAGATCATGAATACAATTAGACGAATCAACAACAGCAATACAGAAAAACCCAAAAGAAACCTGCTGATTACTTTCCAATGCGTTGTACTACCCGATGTTCTTAATTATTTTTGATGCTGAGGCTGGCATTGTTCTTTAAGTGTAGAGGATAGATGAGCTTTGTGTTTTTATAAAACTGTTTTTATTGAAAAATAGTGTAATTTATGGTATAAAGCGTTGCATCGATAACGTGTCAAATTAACAAAAATACCAAAATGTTTGTCTAAAGGATGTTGGAAAGTTTTTGCTGTCCAAAAGATATGCTAAGCTGATGTTTTTCTGCAGGGTTAGTAAAACATTCTTTTCAAGATGTTTATTGTAATTAATTTGATCAACTTTGGGTAAATACTTCTGTTTTCAGACTTTCAGACTCAACATCTTTGAATAAAAGCGTTGAAAAGTTCATATTAGCGACGACTAACAATGATCAGTATGATCGCAGGTAATTTTTAACGAAAATTAGTTAGTATTTTTGAAAAAACCACTCGAAATTCCATCGTTCTAAATGGCAATCTCAATCAATATCGCCTAACCCCCTGTTTGCTTTTTTACGTAGTGTACTCTTATACAATTTTTTTCTCTAGAATTGAATGCGCCATTTGGCCAAAATGACGTAGTCGTCTCTTGGTTAGCAAAATGATAAAGCGTGCGTTTGACAAGTAGCGATCTCTCGTGTCCTATAAGCATAGCGTTTATTTTTGTTATTACTGCAAAGCCTTGCATTAAAATTTAGGCAACTTTGCTAGTCAGCTTTAAGGTGAGTTTACACAGTATCCGTTTTTGTGCAGTTTTTCTTCATGAAAAATTATGTTCTTTTTCGCCCGCATTTTGATATGTCCATATCCGCACTAACCAGACTGTCACATACTGGACAAAAGTTTTCCGAAAAAAATTTTTTGTAAAGGGTGTAGCCCTATTTTGAAATTTCGCTCTCATCGTTCATACCCGAAATTTTGGAACAAATTTTTTACCAATATGTACAGTTTACTTAGTGCGCATATGGAAACGAATACTTTTTCTGAAAAGCGAATACCTTTTCACTGAGAAGCAAAAACAAACAAAAAACGGATACTGTGTAAATCCGCCTTTTACAGTGGTGGCTCGTGACCATTTTTAAAGGGTAAGCTGCAATTATATGAAAAACATTTGAACCCTTAAAAAGTCAACTTTGTAGATAAATTCAACTACCACAAAAAAGTGCTACTGAACGTATTACCAAAAATGAACTTGTTAACTCAACAGCAGTCTACTTCGCAGTTATCTTTGTATTTATTCAAAATTTATGCCTCATCCATTGCAGTGTCTCGTCGGCTTTCGGTTGGTATGACTGACGTCGCAAGTTTGATTCAAGATTTGGCCAGCATTATTGGCACGCGACTGAAGACACATTGTTTCAATACATTTATAGATATTACTTCTTCACATTAAATCTTAATTTATATATGCGTTTAGCGTTACGCGCTCGTAGCACTCTGGCATCTTTAGTTGCTGTATAGATGATGAGATTCTTTTTGAAAAAATGCTGAGATAAAAACTTTGATCTGATCTAATTAAACGCCAATTGCCAAAACATAATTTACGACAAGTATTTTAACCGCGAAGAATTGCTGATCTGCAATATTAAGTCGACCAAGGATGGTGTAAATGGCTTTGGCTTTATCAATCAAGTTAAATGTTTGATTATACTCCTATACTACGCCGAAACGCGTAACAAGTTTGCGGGGCCCATCTCCACGTCGCAGTTATTTAATTGACGTTACTTCATTATTTCAACTTTTCGAGACATTTAAATATTAAAAGCCAATTACCACAAAGCTGTTAAAGTTATAGTGAAACTAACTTTGAAAGGAGCGCATTTAAATTATTCATCTTATTGTCAACGACCACATAATACAAATTTATTTTACGCAATTGGGTGCCTATTTTAAAGCGAAATGAACATCGTTAAAATTGTGATACTGTCGTGAAGATACCCTGGATATCGCTTGCGATGTCACGTTCTAGCTAGTTTAGCATATACTCTTCCACGACTCTACACTAACCACGGTATTGAACAACTGTATGAGATTTCCTATGTTTGAATCCCAGCGTGAACTTGCTATCCAATAAACACACTTACGTTTCTCAACAAGCCAAAAATGCTGCTTGCTTGGGCTGCTG
This sequence comes from Trididemnum nubilum, assembly GCA_963965965.1. Classification (NCBI taxonomy): domain Eukaryota; kingdom Metazoa; phylum Chordata; class Ascidiacea; order Aplousobranchia; family Didemnidae; genus Trididemnum; species Trididemnum nubilum. The sequence continues at coordinate 34,098,942 of OZ014483.1, read as the reverse complement.
CTGATTTTGTCCATTTATTACAACAGAGAGTTGAAGAAAGACTCTACTGTGACGTATCGTGTACAATTTTAATGCGTTATCAAAGCTTGAAAGTAGCTAGCTTTTCTCAAGAGTTTAACTTTTTTTTTTAAACAGCGGGTATGGGGGAAGGGGGTGATTAATTAATTACCGGTCACCACAGCAATTCTAAAAATTTCCAAAAATGTGAAAAAACGAACAAATGCAGGGTATGCTGCAGCTTTTTCAGCTTTTATTACGAGCCTCCCCTTGACCCCGTGCTTCACCGGGGCAGAATAGTGAAGCTGCCCAGTGCCCACCCAGCGAACCGTAAGAGGCGATTATTGGGTACTCGGCTTGGTCAACTATCGGTGCTGAGCTGCTTGGCTTTTGGGTCTTGCAGAATTGGCCTCCCGCTAGCGGCGCCTTCTGGGAACCATGCCTGTTGGGATTTCTTTCTTCTTGTATTTCTTGTGCCAGAAGACTTTCTCAATTGGCTAGAGTAACTTGATGCGAGTCGACTCTTACTATTGCTATTAGTAGTAATGAGGTTTTTTTTCGATGTTGTTTCAACCCCTTTTGTGCATCTGGCTGCACTCTTTAAGACCCACCAACGGTGTTCGCCGTCGAGTGGTGGGAGTGCCCTGGTTTGTGCAGGGATCGAAATGGCCACCAACCTCCGGAATTATCCCTATGTCAGTAGCACTTCTGTGCTATTGGTGATTCTCTTGTGTGCTCTTTGGACATAGGAGGCTGCCATCCCTCGGAAGCAGCCTGGTAGAACAACAGCAAGCCGCCCCTTGCGTTTAATGCGCTTTTCTATCCTTGATTGCTGTATTTGTTAGCGAATGATCGTTACTTTCGGCTAACGACTTTTGCATGCAGGATTTTGCTATTGTTGACAGAGCAGAAGTGTGATGTTTTTTTGATTCAGATATATCCCTCTAAGAGCATATCGGTACCGATCAAAAGATTTAAGAGTCGTTGAGATATCCTAGGGAAACAATAATAGTGATAAAAGACCGTGATGTTCGGCGGTTTATTATTGAGATACAGGGTACTGGCTCTTCGTAACTCGCACATAATGGGGGAAATGAAGAAAGAATATTTAACTGTAGTTTGATTGAACTTAATCTATTTCAGTCCAGAATTTTGCCCCCAAATTCAGGTGAAGACCAAAAAAAGTCTTCGCCGCATTCTGGTTCGATCTCGGTCCGAAATTTCGGATATCTCGTTGGCAAGTGGGTATTGCTTGCAAAAAAACGAGGTGGCCAGACATTTATTGCCCCCTTCAGAGTCAGACTTGAGGGGGCGCCACCCCCCTGCCCCTCTTAAAATCATCGCCTATGACTGTGTATTTTACGTTTAGATTGCATATGTACGACAGCAGAGAAGTATGTTTTTACATGAGAAAGGAGGGGACGCCAGCAAATCAAATTAGGTATGCTACCTTGAACTCCGTAATAATTTAATTTCAAGATTTATGCTGCAGCACAAGCCGCGAGAGTAATTTGGTGCATTCTAAATTTTTCTGGTTAGCGAAATACTGCTCGTTTATACAAACTTCTATCACAGCCTTTCACTGAAAATCGTTTCGTATCCTGAGATTAGAGTATGGAAACTAGTAATATATCTCGCGAGATTGCATTCAAGTAACATTCGAAATACTTTCTAGTAGCTCACTTAAAGTTTATTCTGACGTGTTGTATTGTACAAGAACTTACTAGTATATTTGCAGATTTTAAGTGGCCTTTCGATCGAATACCGTCATAAGCAAATACCATTTGTTGTTTTCAGGTTTTATAAATTGGATGGTGATAAAAGTTTACGCTCGAATTTGGCGAAAAAGATGATCGTTGAATACCCGCGAATTATCGTTATTCCAGTTAATCAAGCTCACAGATATGATGAATTGCTTTGTCAAGATTAACATTGGTTTAGACATCATCACAGCAAACTTTACTCATATTTTGCAGACGCATGGTAACAGACGTTGAGCGCGTTACTGCTAGATTCTTTTTAACTTTGCTAAAGGCTTGAAACAGCATGCTCTTTCTGGGAGTAGTTAAAGTAGGCACTGCCTTTTTAATTGAACGCTTCGTTCGACAACGGTTCTTTTACGCCTGTGGAATGCGACATTTTTGATCATGCTGCTGGTTGAATTTGTTAAAAAGTGTTAGCGTCCGCAAAATGTATATGACCTTTTCATTTAATCGCTGCTTTTTTTTGCCAATTGCCTCAAATCCTTCCATTCTCCCACAGGACAACTTTTTCCTCCCAAAGGCGTCGTGGAAAAAGTTATTAAATGCTTCATGGTCCCTGCTTCCTAAATAACTTACGGCCAATTTTATAAATTTGTGGTTTTTGTCAAATTATTTGAAACGAGTTTTAGTTTTTAGGGAGAATCAATTTCAATTTTATTGCTGCCACGTGAATCATGATTTTCTTGCTTTTGTTGCAACGACGTATTGTTTTGTGCGATTGTACCAACTGCCAATTGCAAATAAAATTAACGAAAAACCAACGATGCAAGTTGTCTGTAACCTAAAAGCTGCTAAAGTTGACACCGGTGTTGCCTACGGCTCGACTCCGTTGCGGCATTTCTTAAGAATATAGTGGTGAACTCGTAGTCCAGCGCAAGAACGCGTAGTTTCGCCCCGGTGCGCTTCACCGTAATGCAGTACTGCGAGTAGCATGATTTATAAACTTATACGGTAGAACCTCAATTTAACGAACTAGAGCGAAACGGGTCAGCCCGTTGCTCAAATTATTACGCCTTCATGTTAAATCTTGTTAATACTGGTGCTACTGACGTAGATGACCTTGACGGTTTTAGCTGCTTCTTGCCAACAGTATATTTATCGATTAGGTGGAATAATAAATTTGATTCATTGATATTAGTGCTTCACCAATTTTTTGCGTACAAGTTCTGTTAATTTGTTGCATCACTATTCAAGTTTGTGGAAAAACAATTGCACTGACACTAAGTTATGAAGAAATACTTCGTGAATAGAAAAGTGGTACTTTCAGTGGTGAAATATGAAGACTAAATAAACACAATAATGTACTGTAAAATAGCTAAATTCAATAATAAAATTTACTCTTGAAAAAGTTTTTTCAAACTAATGGGCTCTCGTCATCCTTTTCATCAAAAGAAGGCTGTAGAATTTGAAGAAGCGGCTGTTCCAAAAGAGAAAGAGCTGCTTTTCATCAAAAACCATCCGGATCGAATGAGAAGGCGCTCTTCTTCAACTCCTATTGTTCCTCCCATCAAGGAGGAAAGAATCTTGGAGGATTTATGCGATCGTACTGAAGTGGAACCAGACGTTCCTGGCCATAACATGAAAAAAAAAGAAGTTCAAAAGCTTCTCAAAAAAATCTCTGTTTCAGAAAAATTTACGTCTCATTTTCCTAGCGAAGAAGACTTTCGACAGCATCTCAGAAAACTAAGCGACCCTGGTGCCTTCATCGATCGGCCAAAAATACCCAAAAGAAGCAGGTACCGTAACAATTACAGCAATATATTTTAGATTTATTCTTGCAAAACCTTTCTAGTTACGTTTGGCTTTTAGCCTGCAGAGCAGGTTCGATCGAAAAGCATGGTTTGGCAATACATAGAGCAGATTTTAGAAAATGGTTATTGAAGACAGGGTTTTAAGTACAGTACCAGTATATGAAGCCGAGTAATTTAGATTTTAAAATGTTATAGACGTTTTCAAGCTTTCCGCACATCTAAAAAATAATTGGGCGTTGTATATGGAGTTAAAACTATTGTTTATTTTTATGATACAAAAAACAAACAAACACACGGTGAGAAAAAGGTTAAATATCCTTGTAGCACTAAAGCATGTCAAATCAAAATCTTTCATTATACTCGCTGTCTTATGCCAAAGCGTGTAACGAGTTGGCGGGGCCCATTTCCGCGTTATTGCGCCTGTTGGCAACATAACTCGTTTTGAAGAAAGGTCGCAGCGGTGGCGAGCAGTTGGCAATTCTGTGCCCGATTTGACATCCCCGAGATTCAAACTTCAGACCTATCGCTCCAAGACGAACGCGTTACCGCTTGAAAAACAAGCCGGTCTAAAAAATAATAGTGTAGATATATGGGTTGGATGAACCCCAATCCTAACTAACGTATTGTTTTACGAGTTCTTCAATTCTTCAAGTTTCAAGTTTATTTAACCATACGCAAAAATACGCAGGAAGGACACAGCGAAAAGACCACCAGGTCACCTAGGTCAACTGCACCTTTATGGCAATACTTCTACACTTATGGCGGTAAACTTAATTTGAAAAAATGAAAATAAATGACACTACACATAAAGGAATCAAAAAAAAAAAAAAAACACTAGACAGTGCTGCCGACTTGAAGTTGTAAATTCAAAATTAATAAGACTTGTTTGGGGTACAGTACTTTAAAAAAAAAAAAAAAAAAAAATCTTGGACGCCAAAATTTTATTTCTGGAATGTGTGTAGTGCTCAGTGGTATGCAAAAAAAAAAAAAAAAAAATTATTATAATCTACCGATTATTATGAAAGATACACTCTAAAACTACAAGCAATTTCAGGAGAAAAGTTGTAAAAAATGAAAATATACATAAATAGAAAAATGTTAGCACTAATAAGAATAAAACTGCAAATTTTTTGTTACACCAATGAGAGAATAAGATTGAATGGCAAATAACGGTTATGGGCAACTACTATTGGCAATAAAATCCTCGTAAAAATACAAAATTGGGCATTAAACAATGAACATCCGCAATCAGAATTACACAGCACAATAGCTTACAGCTCAGAACTGTAAAAACAGCTTACAACTCAGAACTGCAAATACAAATCAATAGCTGAAGCCAATATCTAACAATAAAAATGTTTATCTTACAATAAAAACGTTTATCTTACAACAGGTCTTAATAATAGCGCTATTGCAACATGTTACAGCGGAGAGTTCTATAAAAAAAAAGTTATCATTACGAAACATAAATTTGACCAGTTTTAAATTATCGATGCCTTAAAGGCAATGCATAAAAGGTAGCAACGTGGGGTGTTGATTTATTGTTTTAGTGCATATATTGTCCGAAAAAAAAAAAAAAAAAAATGGAACATACGAAAGGAAAAAGAAGAATAAATAATCCATTAATCATGTTCTACTCGTTTCACTAGTAGTAAGTTTACGAAATTAAAAGCAAAGGAAAAACATCTAATGTTCAAAACAACAATACTTTTTATACCTAAAGCATGTTCAAGAATATTTGTCTAAAAAATAATTTTTGCAATATTTTTTAAATTTTGTAAACGAGCAATGTCGAAAGTCCTCTGGAATAGTTTTCCATATGTTTATGCCAATATATTGCAGGGTTTTTTTCCCTGCTTCGGTCTCAGCAGAAGGTTGAAAATACTCATTTCGATATTTTTGTCGTGTATTGTGATAATGTACATTTTCAATTTTGGTGAAATAGTTATCGAATGATTTAGGTAGCATATCGTTACTGTATTTAAAAATAAATTTAGCAAATTGCATTTTAATCATATCTTCAAGTTTTAAAACTCTAAATCTGGTATATAATAAATTTGTGTCATATCTACGTGGACAGAAAAGACAAGCTCTCAAAATTTTGTTTTGCAAAATGGAAAGTTTGTGATAGTTACTTTTGGCCGCTCTTCCCCAGTTTAATATCGAATATTGCACATGTGAGTGGAACATACTGTAATAAACTATTCGTAATGTTGATAGGGAACATAGTATCTTAATTTATAAATCATTCCACATACTTTAGAAAGTTTTTTTACTAAATTATCAATGTGAGTCTTCCACGTTAATTCTTTGTCTAATTGAACACCTAGATACCTAATACTATTTTTTAATTCAATAGGATGATGATCTATATTTAATTGGAAATTTGTTGTTTTGATACTTTTTTTCCAAATCAGCATATAGCAGCTTTTCTGATAGTTGATCGTCAATTTGTTTAGTTTCATCCACTGGTCAATTTTTTTTATTTCTTCCGATACCTTTTCTTGAAGAATATTGATATTCTTGTGAGAGATATGTAAATTTGTATCATCCGCAAACAATGTGGTTTTTAGATTTGACGCATTGGGAAGGTCATTAACGTAAAGTGAAAATAGAAGTGGGGCTAAAACGGAACCTTGTGGTACTCCAAATTCAACTGAACACAATTTAGATACGTTGTTTCCTATTTTAGTGCAAATCACACGATCTGTAAGATAGGATTGCAATAAATTAAATGAAGGGCCTCGAAAACCATAATGGTGAAGCTTTTTTAGTAAAATATCAATATTAACAGAATCAAAGGCTTTTTTCAAATCAAGAAAAATTGAACAAGTAACTTTGCCATTATTCATATTGGTTAATAGTTTATCATAAAAAGTTGTAATTGCTAGATCAGTAGAGCTGTTTTCTCTAAATCCAAACTGTGAAGGAGATAGTATGTTGTTTTTGTTCACAAATTGTGTCATTTTGGTTTCTAATAATTTTTCAAATACTTTTGAAAATACCGGAAGCAATGAGATCGGTCGAAAATCTCCAAATGTACAAGGGGATGAAATTTTAGGTATTGGAATAACATACGCCATTTTAAAACACTTTGGAAAAGTTTCAATTTTTATGCATTTGTTGTACAATTTTGTAAGCACTGGTGTCAAGACGCAATTGGACATTTTTACAAATTTGGAAGGAATTTCATCAATACCATGTGCGGAGTTCATTTTAATATTATTTATACATGCACTTACATCTTGCTCATTTACTTCATGTAGAGCAAAAGAATGAACGCAGCGTTTGGAGTGAATTTTGAAGGAAGAATTAACATTTTTTGTAATTTTGTTGGACATGGAAGCACCAATATTAGCAAAATAATCGCATAGTTGGTCTAAAAAATTTTTGGAGTGTGTATCAAATTGTTGATCGTTGATTGATAAAGTCGAAGGCAATTTTTGTTAGGTTGTTTACAATCAATAATTTCTTTTATAGCTGACCACGCTTGCGACGAGTTATTCGAGTTAGTTTTAATTAGTTTTTCATAGTAACTGCGTTTTGCAGCATGTTTTACATGGGTCAATTTGTTCAGATATTTTTTGTAAAATATTTTTTCCTCATTACTATTGGATTTGAAAAGTTTTTTGAAAAGCTTGTTTTTTGTTTTTATTGATTTAAGGATTCCCTGAGTGATCCAAGGCTTTTTACTTAGCCTTCTTTCATTCCTAGTTTGAGGTCTTAGAGGAGCATGAATATCTAGCACAGAATTAAACGCTAGTGTAATATTTGAGACATCATCATCAATGTTTGCTGTAGTAGAATTAATTTCAATTTTTGACATTTTTGTATGCAAATCTACTAAGAAATTTTCAAGATTAAATTGTTTCATGCAGCGAATAAATTTGGTTTCAGATTTCAGCTTACATGAGGTGTTTTTTACAATAAAAAATATAGGTAAATGGTCAGATAACTCGTATAACGCTACCCCACTGTTTGTGCTTTTATTGGCTATGTTTGTGTAGATATGGTCAAGCAATGATGGCCTACATTTATCAGCAAACCTAGTGTGATTATTTATTTTCATTTTGCAGCCAATCATGGTTAAATTATTTATATAATCAGCTATGATATCATTATTTTTTGCAAAGAAGTTTATGTTTATATCACCGCTTACAATATAATTGAAGTTTTTGTTTTCTAGATCAGTTAAGGTATTGCATAGTTTGTTTTGAAAGTGTGATATTGTTTTATTTGGATGTCGATATGTTACAGCGAGAATAATATTTGCTTGTTTAGTTTCTAGTTCTATCCATAAGTCTTCACAGTGTTGGAGATTAAGAGATAAATCATTTCGTAAGCGAAATTGCATGCTTTGTTTTATATAAAGACCAACTCCACCAGCATTAGTCGGTGAGTCTTTACGGAGAAACGTGTAATTGGGTATATTTATATTAGTCACACTATTTGCATTTAATTTCGTTTCAGAAATAGCAATAGCGTCTGGAATTCTACTCATGCCATTAAAAAATTCTTCAATTTTATCTTTGTTTTTTGGCAAACTTCGAACATTAAAATGTAAGAGAAAAAAATCATTTTTATGTAAATCAGAAGCTATCTTGATTAATTTAGAGGGAGAAAAATAATCAACATAATTTATGTCATCCATCCCCACGCTGTTACCTAATATACGAAATTCCAGTTCACTTATGGAAGAAAAGGGTAGCAATCTGGCAATACAACACGTACAGTCGCAGTCACAGCATAAATTACGGCACTCCATTTTGAGTTAAGTTACATTCTAAGCCTACAGACTGAAAAAATACATTTTACAAAAATTTTGACATAACTCGACCCCCAGAACCAGAATAACCAATCCTATCAAGATCAGAAAGTGAAGATACATTTATTACTTCACTTACCGAGTCTCGCCTAAGACGGATTCTGCCCTGGGAAGTCCACAAGAACTTGAAATTTAGGTCTTTCTTTGCCGAATTCGCCGCATCGTAAATCATTTTTCTATACGTGGTCAGATTTTCTTTGATGGTGACAGTTTCTGACGCAAAAATTGATCTCATTTCAGGATTTCGTCTCAGCATTTTTCTTCTTCTAAAAATTTCATTTCTTTTGTCTCGGTTGTTAAATCTGACAATTATTGGAGGGGGTTGACGATTTACATGGTTTTTGGCTTGTTGCTGGGAATTTGAAGAGGACGATTGAGGTTGAATTAACCTATGTGAAGTGGAAATCTGACTGTCATTCAGCTCAACATTAATGGATTTAGCAACAGCCTTGATTATTTGGTTGGTATTTTCATTTCTCATTACTGGTATGCCATGAATCTCCAAATTTTCTCTTCGGCCGTACTGTTCTAGTTGGTCCAGTTGCTGTTCTGATTTAAACTGTCTGCATTCTATAGATTTTATTTCTTTGGCCAGGCTTTCGTTGATACTTGATATTTTTGAAATTTTCTCCAAAAAGTCGTCATACTCATGAGCGAGGTACGACACGCTTCCAATGGTATGGTCAGTACTATTCTTCAGAACTTTGAGTTCGTGTTTTAGCGATTCTATCGAAATACTGATGGCGTTCAAATCTGATGTTGCAGGTACACTAAGGCTATCGCTGACGCAGTGTTTTTCCAATATTTCCTTGCATTTTTCTGTCACGAAACTTCCAATGTTTTCCATCACTCGCTTGGTAATTTTGTCTTCTATCTTTCTCAAGTCTTTCTTAGATATTTTTGGGCTATCTTGATTCGGCATTGTATTAGCTTGTGACGTGATAAAGTAAATATGGCTGAAAACGAAAAGAACTGATTAGCCTACTGAAACTGCAGAAGCAAGTTTGAAATTACCTAATCTTTTTTTACAAATTTCTAAAATTTCTACTTGATGCCCGGCTTCCAAATTTAACCAAATAAAACTTAACAAACTGCTAGACGTTTGTATCAAAAAATTTTAAGAGCAACTTACGTTTTTTTAACGCAAAAAGCGAATTTCCAGAGCTGTTTTGAAGAGAAAAAAAACACGTCCGCTTTTCAAAACGCCGAACCAAAAAGCACCACAGCTTAACCTAAAACTTTCTCGTTGGTTATTGACTGTTAAAAGTCATCTTAAAATCACTGTACGTCCTTACAGGACGACGGAAAATTCGAGAGAATCACTGTTCCATTTACATGATGCTCTGCGTGAAAAAGGGTCACGTGATTATACAATCTTTCTTAATACAGCGTAATTATCGCGAGATCGTAGGTTTCGTCAAATCGGTGCGCGTTTTAGAAACTGTTGCTGCGCGCTAACACGGATTCTGAACAAAACACAAGGAACACTAGTACAGTACAGAGCGGAGACACAACAACAATCATTGCAAAAATAGCCATTTTATCACCATTTGAATTAAGGGCCTGCTGCAGAGATGGGAAGTAACTAATTACTTTTGTCTAGTTACTGTATCTAGTTACTTTTTGAGTAACTGTAACAGTAACTTAGTTTCTTTGGTTTCTACCATTGTGGTTTGTCCAGTTTGGCCGAGAGGTTTGTCCAGCTGGGGAATACCTTTGGTTAGATATGCTGAGGGCTGCTGATGAGAGCTAAAAGCTCGAAACAGTGCTGTCCAGCTCTGTGCATCAATGACTCGAGCTGCTTGCGTTGGTGGTTGATCTAGCCACCTATCTGCCAGTGGAAGTTGTTCTGACTCCCCAGGAGTCGACCACGAAGGACATCAAGCCTGTACGGTTTTTGAAACTGTAACGAAATCGCTAACTAGTTACAAAATTAGACCTGTAAAAGTTACTAGTTGCAGTTACTTTTTTTTAGTGGCAGCTCACGCATGCCGGACTCAGGGCCTCAGAGAGAAAGTTTTCCAGGGGGTACGAAGGTGCATACCGGGCCCCCAAATCTTATTGGGCCCACCAAGCCTTATCGGGACCCATGTCGTTAAATCATTTGTTGTCGGTCGGGTGTAGTTCTTAATTTAAAAGTGAGGGGATAACGATATTCGCATACAGTTAGGACCTTTGAAAAACACAACTAGACATAAAATTGGTTTAAATTCAGCTAGGGATTTTGGGAGAGCACTGTGAGCTCCCCTAGCGGGATCCAGGGCGGAACCCGGAAGCTTTAGCACTTTTTTTGTTTCTCGAGGGTAAAATACAGAATTTGATCAACATCCCAGCACCAAACTTGCTTAAATTGACAAGCAGAAAACGTGATATACATGAAAGAAAGTATGTGAAGTGGGGGATGATGACATTGACACAATATTATACAATATAATGACTTTAATACTGCAAATCCAAATATTTTACTGATAAAAGTTTTACGAAATTATCTGCAATCATAGACTTCACAAACTCAAATACCTATTAAACTCATACGGATAGAGCGAGTTACATAATGATAGTTGTATAGCACATCAACTCTGACTCTACTCTCTGAGGTTGAAATGCTTTTGGATTTCTGGAAATGTGAGCCCTCGTACATTGTTATACCGTAGAATTAGGACTCTCAAGTCAGAGAAATGTAACAAACGTTAATTTCGGTGCAAGTGTATGGCTTTTGATACATTTTCCTCTTTTTTTTAATCAAATCGGCCACTATTGGATGCCTTAACGGCTGTGTAGCAAAAATAGCGACCAATTACCAGTACTGAAAAGGCTGACTGATATTTTTGCTGTAGGCAAGTTTGGTTACGGTGTCATGGTGCAATACCAAAACTTAATGCGGAAACCTGAATTCTTCCGGGCCCCTTGTGCCCGGGCCCGGGTACGATGTACCCCCTGAACCCCCTCTCCAGGTCCTGGCCGGACTACGTTTGGTAGGCTAATTATATTAACTGCATGTGCTAGCGCAAGGCGATTGCTAGACGCACACACACACACCCGGTCATCATCAGGCAATTACATCAGTTTCAGTTTTACTGATTTATTCGCCAAGTTGCCATGGCCAGGAGACAGCGAAATGACCATACGGTATTCGAGTCGCTGCTACCTGCCACCTATGTCTACCACACCAAAGTTAAATCTTCACACTGTCTCTTTACTACAAGAAACTTGGCTTGCGAAACAAAATCAAGACACTCTTGCCACTATCAGTGATGACTTTAACTGGTATGGTATTTCTAATGTTGATTATGGGCAGGGCCCGATAGCTGGTCGACCATCCGGGGGAACAGCTATATTGTGGAATAAGTTGCTGAGTGCTTCTTTCTTTAGCAATGCCAACAGTTCAATTATTGGGGTTAAAGTTATGTTGAGTCAGACCAACTTTTTGTCTATCATTAATGTTTACTTGCCATATTGTTGCAATGAAAATACAGATAGATATATTCAGTACTTAAGTGACCTGGAGACTATGTGTTGCAATCAAAACAATCCCAACATTTCGATTGTTGGAGATTTCAATGCCGGCCCATCCAATTCATTTTATAATCACTAGCAATCATTTTGCACTGACAATAGCTTTACCCTTTCTGATATTCAATTGCTCCCAATCGACTCGTATACAGAGGTGGTCAGTAACGAAGTAGTTCTACTTAAGTAGACTACTTAAGTAGTATTTTCGGTAACGAGCGACTTACTTAAGTATTTTTCATTTCTGATACTTCTACTTTTACTTCAAGTAAAATCCTCTCGAAGTAACGCTACTTGAGTAGTGATGACTTTTATGTAAAGTAGAAGTAAACACCTAGCCAATCCTTTTTGATGATGATTTGACCAATGACCACGATTTGAAGTTTTTTTGTTTGTCTCATTATATCTGGCAACTCTGTTTATCGAAAACATGTTCGTACAGGACGCGAAACAGAAGTCTGGTACGCTGTGATTACAGTCTATGTACCGGCAATGAGCCGCAATTTTGAGGTTTGGCAAGGTTTTCTGGAATTTCTTTGTTTTAGGTAGGCGCAGTATTATTGTGTACTTTATTGTTCGTTAGGTTTTCCAAAGAAGTATTGCAGATAGATACCGGTAGTTGAAAGCCTTCACTTAGGCTCATAGCTGCCAGTATATACCAGTAAGCTTTTGGGCTACTACCGTAGTACCAGCGTTGATAAATTATAAGATTTAGACTAGTCTGTATTTAAACTATCTTAGCAGCCTACTGTCATTTGCGTGACTGTCATTTACCGCTCTAGAGGCATGCGAGCTATACAATCAGCCATCCGAGCAGAGTAATGCATTGTTTAGATCAGTGATCTTCAACCTTTTTTTACGTGGTATACCTTTTGCGATTTTCGAAAACTTTGTATACTCCACAAAAAATTCTAGCCCGTGTAAGCGGTGTAGACTTTTTTTGTAGATCCGATTTTTCATGCTTAGATTTGGGCGAAATTGGACCGAATCTAGCCCGAATGTAAGTGGAGACCATTTTCTTTTTTTTTTTTTTTTTTTGGAGATCGCAGTTTTGTTTCGTATACCCTCTGTATACCGAGTACCATAATTACCGTTTCGCATACCAATATGGTATATCAAATACCCGGTTGAAGATTTGTACGAATTAGATGTTACGAATCTGTGGTGACCTGCTGATTGGCTTACTTCATATTGTACGTAGCAGGTTTAATCCAATAAAAGTTGAAATGGATTGTTGAACTCGACCGTTAGGTAGTGTACATTATTCCACCTCACAACGTGTACAATAAGTACGTATCGAGTTTGTTTTACTGTACAGTACTACGAAACTTATTGAATAGTTACGACGATTCATTTACAGGTCATCTAGGGTAGTGTGTTTTTGCGTTGCATCAAATACCAGGTGTTGATTCAGTCTCACTAAAAAAAAAAAAGCATACCGAACCCTGATTAGCATGGTACAGTAGACAAACTAGACATGCGCATTACTCCTGGTTCATATGAAAAACATTAGCGGTTAATGGCGTTGCGTTTGCTGCGGCCCGTCTGGGGTTCAATTCCCTAGCCGGTTAACGAACAGTGTTGCTAACGACTCGCCATCGCTGCGACATTTCTTCTCAAGCTGTGTTGTCCAGGCCCGGAGATGAGCCCAGAGTCCCTACTAAATCGTATTTGTAACACGCTTCGGTGTAATTTCAAGAGAAAAATAAAACTTTGATTTTTTGATATGCTGCTGTAAGTATGGCTTTGCTTGAACACTGATCGTAAGCGTCACAACAGCAAACCTTCGAAGAATAAACAAACACGTGAAATTCGAAATTACTTTCTACTTTCATTACTTAAGTAGAATTAATTTTGACTACTTTCCTAATTTTACTTAAGTGGAAATGTTTCGCCATACTTCTACTTTTACTTGAAAGGCATTTTTGAGTAAGTAACAATACTTCTACTTAAGTAGATTTTTCGACTACTTTGTCCACCTCTGCTCGTATACTTATGTAAGTGAAGTTCATTAATCCACATCGTGGATTGATCATTGTGTTTCTTCTTCCTCGGCCCACTCTGCAATCTGTGGAACTGAAGTCCTTTATGATTTCATCACATCAGATCATCATCCATTAGTGGTGTATTTTGACTGTACAGTTCTTCCTACATTGGTATCTGATGTTACTGTCCAATTTAACTCTGGTGTCAACTGGAAAAATGTCACTCAAGATCAGAAGTATATCTATTCAATTGAAACACAACGTTGCTTGTCTTCTATTGATATACCAGTTGACGTTGTGCTGTGTAGTGATCCTATGTATGACAACTCATCTCATACTTCTAAAATTGAGGTGTTCTACAAATCTATAATTGCTGCCTTGATTGAAGCCTGTGAGCAGTCTGGGCTATCAATGCATTCTAGTGCTGTGGTTAACAAAGTTAAGTCCATTCCAGGTTGGAATTCAGCTGTTAAAGCTCACCATGCCAATGCTAGAAAAGCATATTTAGAATGGAGAAATTTTGGCAAGCCTAGCAATGGGCAGTTATTTGATAAAATGATACGCTATCGCAAAATCTTTAAAAGTGAATTGCGCAAATGTAAGCACAATGCTGAGATGCATAAGGCAAATGCAGTTGCTGATGCTCTGCATTCAGATCCTTTAAAAAAAACGCTTTTGGGATAAATTAAAATCTTATAATGCTAAGGGCAAAAGTATGTTACCTACCACTGTTGGTGGTGCCTCTGGCGGTCAGCAGACAGCAGACATGTCGAGAGAACATTATGCTCATTTACTGAATTCTTGCAAGGGTGATAGTAATGTAAAATTGTTTGTTGAGTCCAAAATCAATCAAGTCTGCAATTTTACTGATGTGAAAGATTTTTACTGTGATGTTGCGATGCTGCGCCCACTGCTTCACAAGCTCCCTTTAAGTAGTGCTACTGGTATGAACAATATCTCTGCAGAGCATTTGAGTTTTGCTGACCCTTGTATTGCGGTGTACTTATCTTTGTATTTCAATATATGCCTTATGCATGGTTTTATTCCCTCCAATTGCTTGGAAACGGTAATCAATCCTGTTTAAAAAATCGAAATGAAAATGTGCAGGATACTTTAATTATAGGCCAATTGCGCTGGCCACGGTAATATCGAAACTGTTTGAGCATGTTATCCTCGCCCATATTGCTTCTATGTGCATGTCTAGTGACCATCAGTTCGGTTTCAAAACTAAGCATGGTACTGATATGTGTGTGTTTTTACTGAAACAAGCTGTCTCTTTCTATAACAAGCATGATACTCCTGTATATGCTACATTTCTTGATGCCTCTATGGCTTATGATCGAGTAGACCATTATATGCTTTTCAAAAAAATGATTTTATGTAATATTCCACTCTGCTTCGTTCGCTTATTGTTGTATTGGTATAAGAGTCAAATGCTGTGCATTAAATGGGGTAGTCACTTTTCAGAATTTTTTGGTGTCTCTAATAGAGTAAGACAAGGAGGTGTGCTAAGCCCGTACCTGTTTGCGCTATATCTCAATGATTTGTCAACAAATTTAAATGCTATTAAATCTGGATGTGTCGTAGGCAATGCTCTAGTCAACCACCTTTTCTTTGCTGTGATATTTGTTTATTATCTCCTAGCTTCAGTGGTCTTCAGGACTTGGCCGACATATGTAGCAGTTATGCAGTGCCTCATAATATTGTATTTAATTGTAAAAAATCGGTTGGTGTTCTTTTTCCATCCAAAGGATTTGTTCTTTCTCAGAGTCCCAAGATTGTTTTGGGAAACAAGGTAATTAATTTTTGTGATAGTGTGACGTATCTTGGTGTCAAAATTTCTGCAAACTTGTCTGATGATGAAGATATTTTTCGCCAAGTGAGATCTGGTTACTGTGCGGCAAACAAACTTAAGGCTAAATTTTCTAAGAGTTCTTATGTGGTAAAAAATATGTTGTTTTGCAGTTATTGTATGCCTTTTTATGCTTGCCATCTTTGGACTAACTTTCGTAAGTCGTCATACAATCGAATCAAAGTAGCCTACATTGATGCTTGTCGAATTCTTCATAATTTACCTCGATTTGTTAGTGCTCGTGAATTACAGATTTCATTTGGTATTACTACTTTTGAAGCTTTGCAACGAAAATACATGTTTTCATTTGGCAGTCGATTACTGCAATCGGAGAACTGCCTCATTGCAAATTTGATAAATTCTGACGCTTTTTACAATTCTGGGTATTTTAAATCATTTCAAGAGCGCTTGTATGCCAAATATTAGTGCCCTTGGAACTGCTTGCTTTTTGGAGTTTTTTTTTTGTGTGTGTGTGTAATGTGTGAGTATTTTTCATATGGACTGTCTTTAGTCTGAAATAAATGTTATTATTATTTAATGCTGAACGTCAAGCAGAGAAGCTGTGAATACCAGTTTTTAAAGTCTTTTGATATGACTCGACAAGGAAATAAACCCAGGTCTACTGACCGCATGGCGGACGTTCTTACCTCTACACCATCACTGCTCAATCAAGCGTTGCAAAACCGCAACGCACATGTGAGCAGTGAGCAAGAGGTAAGGGGGCGATAATCAGCACAGAAAACTTCATTTATTAGGGTCAAAATTTTGTTTATCAAAAGTAACTGTAACGAGAACTAGTTACTTTTTCAAAACCGTAACTGTAACTTATTTACTTTTTTCCCGAGTAACTGTAACTAAATCACTTTTAGAAAGAAATGTGCCCACCATTGGTCTGCTGAGACACTTCGTTTTGGAATGCCAACTGCGCTGTGATAAAAATAAAAACAATTAGGCGAAAAAAGTTGTACCGTAGCTTATGTAGTGGCCAACGAAACGCAAGTTTGCTGCTGTCTAATATAATTGTGGTGGAGTTTTTAACCAAATACCATCTACTAAAAACGTTAATTGAAATCAAACGGCAATTGCTATAATGTTAACGGACAAGTGGTTAACGAAGCTAACGTTTTGCATTAACGTGCCCACCTATAAATTTTGAGAAGTGATTGGCAATTAACTAATATTGAATAGGCGTCCATCACCAAGCTTATATTTTTGATGAAATCTCTTTTAAGCGTTTTTAGCAAGCGGTCAAATTTGCTTGCTTAGCTTTGGTCATTTTTCAAAGTGTTTACTAATTTTGGAGTTATATTTTTGACAAATTAACCCTCTCCTCCTAAATGAATTTTTCAAACGATGCTTTAAACCATTTTAAGTCCATTTCACTGCAAAAAAACAGGCTCAGAAGTGCTAAAACGTGGTATTTTTCTTATTCGGCATTTTGGTCAACCGGCCAATCCCCCCTTCCGTGGCTGAGCTGCTGGGGCTCTATATTTTTCAGAAAAATAGCCTACGGAAACACTTTATTTCAAATTTTATTATTTAGTGACTGTCAGTTTTTTGAAAACTATAGAGCTTGCGGTCACTTGCGGAGTTTGTAAAAATAAAAACAAAAGCAAGACTACCGCGAGTCAAAAGTTTACAGGAATACAAAACAAAAGCAGGAACGCCAACAATCTACTGTAGTACCGGCAACTTTAATGCTGTAACTATTCAAGCAACGTTCCAGAAACACATTTTATATTTCACATCTTTTAGTGTAAATTTACAGTTACTGACAATATTTTTATTTTTTTTTTTTCAACAGTATTGAGATTCCAAGCATTGAGAGCTTAGAAGACTACATTCAGGAGATTCGCCATTTTTCAGACACAGCACTATATACACGTAGAAACCCATAAATACCAGTATTGATTGATCGTAATAGCAAATTTGATTTTCCCGCGCTTTTCTTGCACGTATTTGTTATTAATTGTAATTTAAATCAATGATTTGCTGCACAATTTTGCAATAATTTTGAGAATAAATAATGAGAAAATGAGTGAAATTTTAAATCAAATCAAATCTTTTATTATACTTGCTGCAATACGTCGGAGCGTGTAACGAGTCGGCGGGGCCATTTCCACGTCATTGCGCCTGCGGGCAACACAACTCCATACGAAGAAATGTCGCAGCGGTGGCGAGCCATTGGCAACATTGTGTCCAATTTAACCGGCCCAAGATTTAAACCTCAGACCTATAACTGTTTAGGAGACGAACGCGTTACCGCTCGACAAACTTAACGGGGAGTGAAATTTTAGTCCTGTCACATGGTTTTACAATATGCCGAGTGTTGAAGTGTAACCCGTTTTTTGTAACTGCTTGCTTTGCGTGGTACGGAATTGTTGATTAGCTTGGCAGAGTCTTGTCTTAAAGACTTTAAAAAAAGGATTATTTTATCGGAAATTTTTTTCTACTGTTTCATTAATTCTAACCCAAATTCGAAATTTCACATCTTTACTCAAAACTAACTTCAAACTTAACCCGTACTCGAACCCTAAACTTAACCCTTAACAAAGTAAATAGAAAAAGCCAGGATGAATATTTCTCAGGTTCGCTTTATTCTCTTTAGCTTAAAAATTTTTGGTGAAATATTCACTTTGAAAAAGAAACCAAATGGCCGGAACTATTCAGGGCTGGATTTGCAATGTATGGAGGGGCCTTTGGCTTCTTTGCCTCTTTGCAGAGATAAAATCTCCAAAGAAAATTTTTTTACACTTCAAAGCAACAATTTTGAATATACATTTTATTAAAATTGTAATGAAGCAGTCCTGATTTCAATTTGCATCTATCTCTCTTGCTCCATCAAAAAAAGGTCATATTGTGCAGTTCTGCGCACATGGGCTATATGCCATTAGAATTCTAATACCACTAGATAACCTGCAAGCCGTATTTCCCGTCACATTTTACTCCAAGCAAAACAGCACAACTATTAGAAGCACTGCAAAGTGCTAAATCGAAAGTCGCGATACTCACGATTTTGAAGGATTGACGATAAACGTTTTAAACGGTTTCATAACTACGCAGTCTCGAAAAAAATACAAACTGCGACGCGAACAAAACCGATCAGTAGTCGAGTGGATAGAGCGTCTGCTACTGAAATGGTAGACTCGGGTTCGATTTCCGGTCGGGTCAAACCAAAGACCATAAAAATTGCTATTCACAGCTTCCCCGCTTGACGTGCAGCAATTAGAGGGACAGAGTGAAGCCTCCACCGTGTGTGGTAGACTGGTAGACACGTGGCAGCTTGACTCGAAGACCAAACGATTTCTCCGCTGTCACCTGGTCAAGGCAACTTGGTAAATAAAAAAAACGTACTTACCAAAAAAAAAAAAAAAAAAGTTTGCAGTTGCCTCAAGCGCGGGGCCCCTGTCACTGTGCCAAAGTGTCATATTTTCAATCCAGACCTCGACCTATATGCTCTCTTTTCACCCGCTGCTGGGAAGAATCCAAAGGCCCGAGACAGGGGCGTATTTAGGGGGGCCATTGGACCATGGCCCCCCCTTTGGGTCGGCAGGATAGTATATTTAGTATGCAAAAGAGTATGCAAAATTGTGGCATGCCCCCCCCCCCCCCTTTGTAAGTTGGATAGAAGGTTTGAGCACATAAAGGCGATGTTGCAGACGTGTGACCTCAATTTTGGGCAGAAAATTGGACCAAATCTGAGTGAACCCCCCCCCCCTTTTTTTTGCTTTTCACCTAATTTTGGGCAGAAAATCGGACTGATTTCGGGAAGAACAATTTCTTACATTGTTCTTTTCTCAAATGTTCTGAAGTTCCTGCCCCCCTCCCCCCGTTTCAAAATCCTGCGTACGCTACTGGCCCGAGATAACGTTTTTTGGCAAATTTCTGGCTGCTTTCCTGCCTATATCGTACGGTTACAAGTATACTTTTTGTATAAGAACAATTAGACTTTGAGTTGAGGCAAACTGTTATTAATTTTTTGCCATGTTTCAGCTTCATTTGTTCTTAATTTTTTCTTAAATTTTAAGAGCAGCGATTATGTTTGTAAAACTGTTTTTCCGAATGTTTTGTAAGCTTTAGTAAACATTTTTGCTGTTTTTTCAGCATTGTAAAATAGCAAAAGGAAAAGAGCGAGAAAAAATCATGGCAATTTGCTTACAAACACTAGAAAATCACTAAAATTTCATCGCTTTGAATCAGTAAAGAATTTAGTTTCTTTTTAGATTTGAAATTTAATACTGAGGCTAGCAGTGTTTTAATTCGTTTCTAAATTTTAAGCAAAAAATGAGCCTCGTGTTCTTATAAAATTGTTCTTATAAAAAAAAAGCGTATTTCAAATCAGCAATGTACGGCAGTGTGTTTAAAATTGAATTCAATTCAGGAATCGATTCATGCTCGTACAAAATGATGATGAGATTAAAATCAAAACGGTAACGACACGATAAAAGTTAAAAAATAACCTGAAACATCATTAAATTTCTTGGATATATTTCCCTACTTAAAAAGGCAGTAAAATCGAAGATTTTTTTGCTCCGTTTTCTTTCAAACAATTTTGACTGATTCACTGTAGCGGTACGTGAGGTTTTTCCAATGTTTTGTTCCTAGGATATAACAGCGTATATTTCCCGTTAAACAATCTCAATTAGAAGCAAAATTTCAAAAAATTACTGCATGTACTAATAATTCTCAGTAATTCTCTCTTGTACTGCATGTACTAAAAATTACTGCATGTACCAAAATTCTCGGTAAGAGTTTTGCGGGAGAGTTGATGTCGAGACAAAGTAAAGGGTCAAAGCTGCAAATTTAATGAGCTGTTTTTCAAGCAAAAATGTAAGCCAGAACCGAACAGAAATTTATTTTTCGTTGCTCAAACATCAAATAACAAAAAATGCACAATGGCCATGGGGAACAGGCTTTTGCGAAGGGACCGTAGTCTTTAAGTCAAGTAGTAGCCAAGTCAATATTATGTCTAATAAAATGTATTAATCAATTAGGTTATAGCTCAACTGAATTACTAGTTCTATACACTGAAAAGCTAAAAATTAACTCAGGATAAAAACAAGGTAAAATGCACAGATATAAAAGTATATACAGGAAGACTGAATTTAGCATTTTCCATACTTGTAAACACACAGCAGTAAATAATTTAAATAATGATAGGCTCAAGTAACATAAAATAGAATCACTTAGAACCAATATTAGTTAGAATATATGAAGTAAACCGTTAATAGAGTCCATACGTAGTACAAGAATAAATTGTGTAACAAACAAAATATGACCATGACCAACAAACAATATTAACATCGAGCTTTCCCAGCGTTAATGTTCTGTCACAACAGAGTTGCAAACGGGCCAACAAGTACAGGCCGGAACCCAAAAACATAATCACAAAACCGGACCGAACAAAGTAACCGAAAAAGCCTGAAAATTAGTTAGATCTAAAAATGTATTAGTTGTGTACGGTTATTGCTCGTATGCAGTTAAGATAAAAGTAACTCGTAGTTGATTAATGGTGACGTAACAATAATAATTGAGTAATAATAATTGTGTTGATGCTTAAACAAAGTCGTAATTCAGTGTTGCAAAGTTATTTTAATTACGCTTTTGTAGTGCCTAAAGGCGAAAACACAAAGCAAATACGTATATCAAGCCCGAAATTTTGTCAATCTTAAAAATCCAAACCCGGCCGAACCTGACCCGAAAACCCGGGTCTGACCTGTAACTCTGTATCACAATACTGACAAAATGGCAACGCTGAAGTAAGAAGACAATTGTAATTCAATTACTCTAATTTTGAAAACGTGAAAAGCTGCAAAACATTAAAATTTGGTAAAACTGTATTTTAGGCTTTTCTTTAAATTTTGGTTTACCGTGAAAAACTTGGTTTGCATACCCTTTTAACAGCTCACAAGTTTAACATGTTCATGTTTCAAGTCAGCTGTAAACTGGCACACTAGTACAAAACCCGAATCGCAAAAACAAACGAACCGAAAACATAATTTGAAACACAAACCAGGCTCGAAAAGTCCAAAAGTTACGTTCAAAATTTAAATCAATACGGCAATGTACGCCACATTATTAGCAACACATTATAAGACAAGTGGCAATGAGTATCTCGCGTCTCTGAGTACGCATTTATGATGTAACCTTATTTCACACGAGCTATAATAATTTGGCCAACGCATTTTAGAGGGGGAGGAGGGCGAAAATACTCCCCTGATCTAACTCCTAAATCAAAGTCATGGGAATACCAAATTTGGCGCACGGTTTGGTATTAACTGAAGTTTTTTTTTAATTTGTTTTAAGTTTATGACGTCATCATGGCGACGTCACAGCCATTTTTCGAAAAATGATGTTATAGGCGGTTCAAGTTTTGAACTTAGATTTTTTTTTATACAAAATCACAAAATTCCTCAGTCAAAGTAGTTACCTCACAAAAATGCCTTATGACGTTATTTCAATTAAATACGGGCTAACATGTTCAGATTTCGGAAAGTGACTTCGTGAAACTTCAAAATTAGGAAACTCCCGCTTGCCTAGGCAACTTCAAATTTTCAGGAGCTATTTTTGAATGAAGTTGACTTAAAGTCAAGTTAGTTTGAATTTTTTTATGCGGGATTTTAT
The DNA here is from genome assembly GCA_963965965.1 of Trididemnum nubilum. Lineage (NCBI taxonomy): Eukaryota > Metazoa > Chordata > Ascidiacea > Aplousobranchia > Didemnidae > Trididemnum > Trididemnum nubilum. The sequence goes on along the minus strand of OZ014483.1, from coordinate 34,076,635 downwards.
GAAGAAAACAAAAAAAAATTTTATGAAGAATTTACCACAAAAAAAAAAAAAAAACGAAAGCGGCCATTATACCCCATCCCTTCGTGTAGACAGGATTAATGTTGAACAGAACAAGCAAGGTAACAAGATGATCGCTTTATTCGAAGACTGCAAGATTTTTCGCTGACTTCTGTGGCTAATGCAACTAGGTAAAAAGGATAAACGACAACCACGGTACTTACAAAAATTGTGAAGAAACTATAACGATAAAATGATAGTACAGTCAGCGATGGCGGAACCATTTTGAAAGTGGGGGGGCTCAAAGTCTATCCAGTTTTTTCACCTACAGCGCATAACGCGCAGTTATAAGCTTACAGCGATTTTCGTTGTTTTAGCACTAGCTATTGCAAATGCAGCATGTTGCTAAAGGTTACCGAAACAACGCAGTTCGTTTAAAAAAGTGCGCCCATAAATGTTATTCCAAGCCGTAATTAATCATCAAAAACTATAGCAATAATATTAGGCCTATTCAATATCCATAATAAAACAGTCGCAAATTTAGTCACAGCAAAAATGCTACATTGTTATTTGTTAGTAAACACACTGCAAATGTACACATTAAACTCGACATACAGCCCGATAAAAAGGAGGATACCTGATAAGCTAGGGCCTTGCCTCAATTTTTTTCTTGAAATGTATAGGATATACTGACCAATTTTTTCCCTTTGTTTACATGTTACATTGCAGGCTTTTAAACTCCCGATATTTTTTAAAGTTTCGACTCCTGTACTCCATGAGTCCACAGTCTTGCTTAAATCTATGAGAACTTAATTTTTTTGTAGTAACGTATAGCTTCACAAAGATTTGCCAAAATCTCCAGTATTTGATCACTGTTGATTTTGCGACTGCGATTCCACTAGCTTGTCCGCTTGACTTAAAAATAAACTCAGCTTATCATATTATGGGTCTACTGCAAACCGTAAATTGTAAAAGGCAGATTAATATTTCCATTCCAAACAAAGTCTTCAGTCCTCCGTTTTGCTAAATTTGCAAACTTACTTATCATTGTGGTAGTACCAGTACCGCTTCGACTATCATAGCTATCATAGCTTGAACTTAAATCGCTGGCAAGGCCACTACCATTATCCGAATTTTCGTCGCTATTTTCCCCTTGGTTTATTATCGGCTGTTTAGATGGAGGTTCTGAACTTGACTGTTCTGCTAACGAACGTTTGCTAAACAACGATGTTATCTTTTTCATTTTATTTCTATATTAGCATTATCAACGTGCTAAGCTCAACAATAACATATACAAACAACACATAACAGGCGCGTAGCCAGAAATCCGCAATGGGGCGGGGGCTGTTTTGGGGGAGATAGCCAATGGGGGTCTGGGGGCGAAGCCCCCAGCCGCTGGAGGCTGGGGGTTTGGGGGCAAAGCCCCTAGCCGCCGGAGGCAAGTGGGTCTGGGGGTGGAGCCCCCAGCGCTCAAAAATTTTGCATTTTTTAGCAAAAATAACTTTATTTTAGGGCTATTTTGATTAAAAAATAATGCTTTTAAAACGTGGCTTAGAAATTGGCAGTGCAAACATGATTAAACTGGTGGCATAAATGGGCTATTTGGGAGGTGGTTAATGATAAAATGTGAGTTATCTTGTTTAGATGCTGGTAAATTATAAAATAGAATAGTTCAATAAAACTAACACGAAGTAATCTATTTCGTATACAGTTTATAGAGAAAAAAAATTGCGGAGGGGGGGGCTATTGAAAAGAGATTTGAGAGAAATGATTGGTAATTAACTAATACTTAATAGCCCCCCTATTCCGTAGTTTATAGTATATTTGTTGAGGACACCTATGTTTAGCATTTTTACAGATCAAATTTGATGACTTATTTTTGACGATTTTTCAAAGTTTTCATTTATTTGTTAGTTTTGTTTTTGACAAATTAGCCCCCCCTGAATATATGTTTCAAAAGATGTTTTAAATCACTATTTAATCCACTCCAGTGAATAAAATAGTCTCAAAAGTGCTAAAAACGTAGTGTTTTTCTCATTTTGCATTTTGGTCGACATGCCAATGGGGGAGCTATAGCCCCCCGCCCCCCCCCCTTCTGGCTACGCTACTGACATATAATGATTGCAAAGTCTCTTAAACACGCTTTTTAGAACAAGCGTCGTTTGAGGCATTCCATTTTGGCTTCCTTGCAAAAGTTACTTGAAACGCGTGAGTGCAAAATATGAAGATTGCGTCGCTTCTTCCTTTTCCAGATTCAACATGTTACTTTTTGCGTTAGTATCCATTCGCTATTTACTATTTTTGAGGTGGTCAAGAACAAAAAAGTGAATGAATTATCTGAGAAAATAATGTAGCATAATACTCATTTTTCACACCACAAATTAACCTATAATAGTTCATCAGCTGCACACCAATCAAATTCGCTCCTATTTCGTCCGTGACGCTTATAATAATTACGTAACAATGCAAAGAATGGCGGCTGGGTACAATAAACGTGGAGAGGGGAGGTTATTTTTAGAGATTTGAAATCACTTTCAAAATAACGTAAACATCGTATAGTTGCAAAAATGACAGCCGCGCAGGTATTAAATCTAAACCGAAGGTATCGTACTCTTAACACGAGCATCACAATTGAGAATGGAATCGATCTAGTGTTAAGCTCAAGAGGAGAAATTACGCAGCAAAAATTATTTTGCTTCATCGTCGTAAAAGTCAATGCATATAATCCAATGTCTTCCCACCCGGTTAGGAGTGTGAGTCTGCATTCTACGCCTTCTGGTTTCGACATCTATGATATTAAGTTGTAAAAACATTTTTCAGCAGTGTTATTTTAGAAAAAAATCACATAAATTAAGGCCCCCCCCAGGGCCCCCCTGAAAAAAATTGGGGGGCTGGGGGGACAGTAATCGACTTAAACTATCACAAGATAAATAGACTATTACCGCAGAGTTACGGGTTAGCTGCCGAAAGCATGTGCCCAGAGAAAAGCATTCATATGCGTATAGCCAAGAGGTTTCGTCATTGTCATCTTATTTTTGTCATTGGTAGCATTTTAATTGGAGAGGGTGGCCCCGCTCCCCCCTCCAATTGAAATGCTACCAACGACAAAAATGTGACCAAAAAACTATTGTTTCTTCAGTTTCAGTTTCATGTAGCATTTTTTGCGTACAACACCAGTTAACAGCAATATTGACGATCAAGGGCCCCGGGCCCCCCTCAGTTCAATTTTTGTCAATCAATTTAAATGCATAACCCCGAAGAAATTGAGAGTTTTTGTCCTAGAAGTTGCTACCTTAGGCCCTAATCTAACCTTTTTATAAACGTAATGCAATAACAAGGCCTGGATTTAGGGGCACCGCTGTCAAATTGTGAGATTTTTTTGTTCTTCACCTATATTTGGCAGAAAAACTTTGCAAAAATCTCTACAGTGCCAAGGGCCTCTCGCAATGTAAATGCGGCCCGGCAATAACATGGTTAATAGGCGTAACCATCTGTAGTATCGTTTTTAAATACAACAATCCTTCTCCACCTCGCCAGTTTTTGTGCGACAAAATACTTTTAAAAAAATTAGCCAAGGGAAATGCTCATAGAACAAATTTTTGAATTTGAATTGAGGGGGCCTGGCCCCCCGACCGTACATGTACTCCTACAACTGGTTATTTTTATGACAAAGCAAAAATCTCAAAGGATTTACTTCGCGTGGATTATTATTTACTCCTAAAATATTGCATGAAGCAAGGTATAGCTTGCTTTCCCCTATCTGGGCCAAATCACTTACAAAATTTACCTCCAAAATGCAAGATTTTAAAACGTGTTTTGTACTTAAATTGTAAGTAAAACTCGGTTTGAACAATTTGATTTTTTCCATTGGCTTTCAAATGTTAAAAATCTAGTTGTTTCAAGGGGCTCTAAATACGTGCGAATTGTGATCCAATGACATTTAAAATAGCTAGTTTTCCCAAAAAATTACAAAAAATCGTCTAGCGTTGAAGCAACAAAAAATGTAACCAGTCAACAATTTGTTATTTTCTACAACAATAATGAAAATGAAAACCAAATAGTCTAAAAGTCCAGTACAGTTCAAACGGTAAGCTACTTCCAAGCTTTACGCAAAAGATAAAAAATATGAACAGTGAGATGTTACATTCTCGTTGTGACTCTGTATTAATCTTAAATATCACAACATAGATTATACCAAGGGTTGAAAGTCGATGATGTTTAAAAGCAAAGGCGAATCGATTTCGATAGTTCACACAAAAAGCAAAGAATTGTTGATAGTTGATTTTAGAAACAAAAAGCAAAGACTAAAGAAGCAAAAAGCAAAGATATCAGAAACAAAAAGCAAACATTAGTAAGCGGTTCCGAAATGTAAACAAAAATTTTGATTTAGTTTTCATTAGGATGCACTAAAATTTTTGCTGTATTGACCACTGAAACAAACTTGTGAGTGGAAAAGCTATCATTACCGTACTACCAAGGATATAAAAATACACTTTTAGGATAATTATAAAGAGCAGTATAGCATGAGAGAAAACATGTAAGCAAAAAAGCATAAAAAAGGCGATAATCGAAAGAAAAAATTGAAAGCAAAGCATCTGCGATAACCGATAACAGAAAATCAAAGAATGTAGTATCGATTATCGATAACTAATCGATGTTTCCAACCCTGATTAGACCTTCCATTAAAGTTGAGGGATGTATTTGCGTCACTTGTAATCTCCGATGTGATATCTAAGATTGATGCAAAAGTCACAACAAGAAGCTCACATCTTCTCAATGTTCATAATTTTGATGATCTCAAACTAAACTATTTTTTATAATGTTTAAATTAAAGCTCACACTACTTTGAATTAGTTAAACAATAAACATTATCAAGCTGAAGTACTGGTCACACATAGACATTACACAACACAGCAATGAAGGTGAACAATATCAAAGTTCTACGATTGGCAACGGATTGATTTTTGCGCTTCTACTATCACGGTAGCATCTGCAACAGGCGGTATCCACAATGGAGGGTCGATGACTCATATGCAAAACTTCCTCAGAATACAGTAGATCGGTTTCCCGAAATATTTGTTGAAAGTTTTCTGCAATCTTTGCGGATAATAAAAAACTAGCCACTGCTAGCAATAGTATATGTGACCAACTGAGAGATCTCCAAAAATAATTCGACACATCTAATTAAATAAATTTATCAACGTAATTGTATCTTAGCTTTCTTAAACCAATCCCATACATTTTAGTTTTAACCATAGACTCTTTATTTAGCAGTCTAGAAACAGACGCGAGGAGAAAAAGAGAAGAGAATTGAAGAAATAAAGTTTGCTCTTAATGAGAAGGTTCCTTGCGGTCCCGTGCATTCGACAGATATGATTGGACATATTCGTAAAACGAGTAAACCATGAAGAAAAAAGTCATGCTGCTTTGGACGAATCGGCATATTCTAAAATAAACGAACCTTGAAAAAAAACAAGACAAAACTGTTAGTTTCCAGTCTTGTATTAAAAAATTTATGATTTAACTGTAGGTGCAAGAATGGAAGTTTCTCTTTTTTACGCACGCATTCTGCAACCAGAAGTTGTAGGCAAGGATGGCAGTGCGGTACGTAGGTACGGTTCGCCACAATTTTTGCTAAGAGGTGGTACGGTACGCCTTTTTTGTAATGGTACGGTACGCCTTTATTGTAATGGTACGGGTACGGTACGTTGGTGCGCTGTTAGAATTAAAAATACCAGACTTTTCGCACATTGCGCCAGATTTTTGTATGCAGAGGTAAAAGACAGCTGAAGCCGACGCTAAATTTGTGAATTGAGATCGCTGATTTATAGGCTAGTGATTTCAAAGTCAGTTAAAGTTGCGAGTAGTTAAAAGCAAGAATGGCAGTACGGTACGCTACGCCTCAATTTTTGCTAAGAAATACGGTACGCCTTTTATGTGATGGTACGGATACAGTACGTTGGTACGTTACGCTTCAAAAATTGAACTGAAGTACTGTACGCTGGTACAATACGGTTAAAGGTGCGAGGTACGTAGTACGCAAATTTTGAACGTACCGTACTGCCATCCTTGGTTGTAGGATTGAAATGACCTAAACCTATCTATATCTACCGTATTCCGTAGATAAAAGTAAAATATGTCGTATAATTACAGTACATCTCAAGATAGCAAATCGTTTCCGTTAAATTGCAATCAAGGACTAACGTTGCCTGATATTTCTTACTCTAAACAGCGCCTGATCCAATCATTTGTGTCAGCCACATTACGATCAAATTTGACATTAAGTGATAATTTTTTCTCGATCATCAATGTCGTTTCAAGCAACACTTTAGCTTCTTTTGGTTTTTGAATGTCGATCAAACAACGACCTAGCCAATAACTTGAATTTGCAATGTCACGGTCTGTTGTTGAATCACAAGATAATTTTTTATGGATTTGCAACGCCATTTCAAGCATTGTTTTGGCTTCTACTAGCTCGTTCACATCCATCAAACAGCGCCCAATCCAATAACTTGCACGTGCTATTTGAAGATCATTTGTTGGATCAGCCGAACATTTTTTACGGATAAGCAGAGTTCTTTGAAAGAATACTTTAGCTTTGGTAGACATTTCCATATCTATCAAACAGCGACCGATCCAATAGCTTGTACCAGCAATATGAAAATCAGTTGCGGCATCGCAAGACATTTTTGTTTGGATTGTGATTGCTCTTTCTAGTATTGCTTTGGCTTCTTGTGGTTTCATCATGTACACGTGACAGCGACCAATCCAAAATGTTGTGTTCGCGACGTGCAAATCAGTCGTGAGGTCAGGAGATACATTTTTATAAATCGCTAAGGCTTTGTTGAAAAATTCTTGAGCTTTGTGAATTTTTTTCGTATCTACCAAACATCTACCTATCCAATAGCTTGCAGATGCTGCCAGAAGGTCAGTTGCAACGTCGATTGGTGACTTTTCAACAGCAAATAATACTTTTTGAAACAAAATTATAGCTTTTGCAGGTTTCTTCGTACTAATCAAACAACGACCAATCCAATAAGTTATATCTGCGGCATTTAGATCAGCTGTGGCATCAACATCAGATGTTTTTTTGTTGATCATCAATGATGTTTCGAATAATGCTTTAGCATCTTTTGGCTGCTTCATATCTACCAAACAGCGACCAATCCAATAATTGATTCCTGCAATATGACGATCAGATGCTACGTCAAGAGATGTTGTTTCTCGAATTTGCATTGCCTTTTGAAGATAGACCTTAGCTTTGTGAGGTTTCTTTATAATGATGAAAGAGTAACCAATCCAAAAATTTGAAACTGCAACACGAAGATCTGTAGAAACATCAAGAGATAGTTTTTGACGAATCAGCAATGATTTCTCAAAAAAATGATTAGCTTCTTCAGGTTTGTTTTGAGCAATCAGGCAGCGCCCAATCCAATACTGTGTCTCAGCAATTTGGCAATCAGCAGTAACCTTAAAAGATCTCATTTGATGGATGAGCAATGCCTTTTCAAACAGCAGTTTTGCTTGGTCTGGTTTCTTGATGTCCAGTAAGGAGCGGCCTATCCAATAACTTGTACCTGCAACATGAAAATCAACGGTGACATCAAAAGTTAACTTCTCGCGAATCTGTAACGCTTTTCTAAAGGCTACAACAGCTTTTTCTGGTTTCTTCAAATTTAGGAAGCAACGACCAATCCAATAATTTAGATTGGCAACATGGAGTTCTCTAGTGAGTTCTAGAGATGACTTTTCACGAATAAACAAGGCTTTTTTGAATTTCACAATTGCTTCTTTTGATTTTTTCAAGTTCAACAAGCAGCGACCAACCCAATAATAAGTTTCGGCTACGTAAGAAGAAGTTTCGAAATCGGGAGAAGTTTTTTCTCTAATTAGTATTGCTCTTTCAAAAAATACTTGAGCTTTGGCTGACATCTTCAATTCAATTGAACAGCGACCAATCCAATAAAAAGTGGTTGCTACGTGAAGATCAGTTGTGAGATCGAGCGATGATTTCTGGCGTATTTGCAAAGCTCTTTTGAAAAACAAATAAGCTTCCTCAAATTTCTTCATGTTCATCAAACAGCGACCGATCCAATAGCTTGTTCCTGCAACGTAACGAGATGAAATGAGATTGAAAGAAGTTCTTTCTCTGATTCGTAATGCTCTATCAAAAAATACTTTGGCATCTTTAGCGTTATTCTCGCTGATCAAACAGCGACCAATCCAATAACATGTTCCAGCGACATGAAGGTCAGTAGTTTGGTCAGGAGATGATTTTTCACGAATCATTAAGGCTTTTTTAAACAATATTTTAGCTTTGTCCGGTTTTTTCATAAACATAAAGCAGCGACCTACCCAATAACTTGAATCTGCAACATCACGAGAAGTCATTACATCAAGCGATGAGTTTTCATAAATTAACATTGATCTTTTAAAATACGCTTTTGCTGCTTCTGGTTTTTTCATTTCGATTAAACAGCGACCAGTCCAGTAGCATGTGCCTGCTATGCCATAATCAAACTCAATTTGGACCGATAAAGTTTCAAGAATCAGCAATGCTTTGCCAAACAGTGTTTTAGCTTCAGCTGGTTTTTTCATATCCATCAAACAACGAGCTATCCAATAGTTTGTTCCTGCAACATCATGAGATTTGTTGACGTTGGGAGAAGATTTTTCCTGAATTAATAAGGCTTTTTTAAAAAAATCAACTGCATCTCCTGGCTTTTTCATATCAATTAAACAGCGACCAATCCGACAGCTTATATATGCAACTTGAAAATCGGTTGTAACGTCTAGAGATGACTTTTCGCAGATTACTAACGCTTTTTGCATAAATACACTTCCTTCTTCAATTTTTTTCATTTTTGCCAAGCAGTAGCCTATCATTAAATATGCAGATGCAAGATCCTTATCAGTTGTCACGTCTTTTGATGTTTGCAGACAAATAGCGGAATCTTTTTCATAATAGTGCTTGGCTTCTTCTAGATCACCTTTTTTGATGAAACAATGACCAATTACTCTCATGGTTGTTGCAATTGAACGGTCAGTGTTTTTATTGACAGATACTTTTTCTTTGATTTTCAGGGCTCTTTTCAAGTACACAAGAGCCTTTGATGCAAAACCTTGAAGTAGCAAGCAACGTCCTATCTCATGTGATGATGTTGCAATCAACATGTCAGAGGTAACATCGTCCGATGTGTTTTCTTTGATCATAAGTGATGCATTCAAATAACTTATCGCCTCATCAAGTTTGTTCATGAAAGTGAAGCAGGCACCAATATAATGCATACTTGTAGCAACATCCCGATCGGTATTAATTGCTGGTGAAAGCTTTTCTGCAATCACTAAGGAACTTTCAAACTTTGCTTTTGCTTCTTTATGTCGACCTAGACGTAACAAATAATCACCACATTTGATTTGCGTTTTTGCAACATTCCGATATACCGCTTCATTCAGAAACATCATTGGTTCCACAGTCGATAGCTGAATGTCAAAAGGCCTGTAGTCCAATAGTGCCACAGACATTCCACAGCATTCTATGGCATCATCAAAACAATTTAAATTTTTCAAAGAATTGCCGAGTGATAGAAGATTTTTGGCATTTCTGGATAGTTGTTCATCATTAAAATCTGGATCAATGGGCTTTGATAAAGTGTCTTTACAATCTCCAGACAAGCATGACAAGCATTCGTCAAAATCGTAATATCTTCTGCTTGGCTTGTTTGTTCTCTTTGCAATTTGTAGTAATTCTTGTATCTGGTCATGATCATTAAAGCAATGCGCTAAACTAATGTTAAGAAGAATTGGATTAGAATACAAATGCTGCTTTTTCAACTTCAAACGTTTCGAAATATCACATTGCAAAGCATAAGCAATGCGAAAGTAACTTCCAGTTGCTTGCTTTCCAATCAAATCCATAAACGTAGCAATAGAGTCAATATTGTCATTTTGTCTCTTGTTCAACATATACCATTTTAACCTGACTTGGCATGCCAAAGCAACAGCAAACATAAGTTTCTGTTTTGCGTTGTCAGTGATAAGGTTTTTTGCGGCAAGGTCTCTTAATATATCAAAACAACAGTTGGCTGAAACTTTGTAGAGACGACCCATTTCTGATATGATGATGGTTGTGCTGCGGTAAATGACTTGCTTTACATTAAATCGCTTGGTTGGGTTGATATCAACAAGAGATTGGCGAGTTGCAAATTTTTCAAGGTCGTTGGTAATTTGCGCTTTTACTGACTCGCGTATATTTTGACCTTGCTCCTGTTCAATCAATTCACACACTCCTTTTTCAAACTTTTTAAATACTTCGACACTTCCATATACATGGCAGGTTTTCGTGAGAATGGTGCTCAAGTGATATCCGTTCTTCAAGCTTTCCTCAGTATTGAGGTATTTGAGCATTTCGTTGACAGGCTTGATTAGTTCAGTCTTCCATGGTTTGTGTTTTGTTGGTTGAGTTCGCCCTAAAGGAAATTTGCAAGCATGTGGCATCATGCCATCAAAGCATATACCTCGCGTCGTAATATTGTCAAAAAACCAATCTCCATCTTTTACTCTTGTGTTGTTCAAAGAAGAAATAGAAACACTAGGAATTATGGTTTCACCAAGATTTATCAAGGTAACTTGAAAGATGACAGAATACCACCGAAAGTAATTAAGCATGTGTTCATATTTGTCAGCAGTTGGTGTCATGAGGATCATATTTTCAAAATCTGAGTAAGGGGTTATTTCTTTCCGTGCTAAGGATCCCATTCCGGCCAGAGAAAATTTGCAAGGAGGTTTACCCATCACCTCTTCAACATATTTTGCAACACCTGCCATAATATCTTGGTAATTATGTGTTAATTCATTTTGCAAATTTTCGACTTCTATACTGATATTGATTTTATGTAAGTTTAGTTCTTCCGCACCAATTTCATCTGGAATAATTGGGATTTCTTTTAATTTTAACTGCACTCTTTTTCTCATTTCTTTTATTGCTTCTGCAACATTTTCAGCATGTTTGACTAAATCAGCATTGATTTTCATTGCATTTGCTTCACGGAGTAAATTCGAGCAGAAATATTTCAAATCATCTTTGATTTCTGGAACGTTTTGTGGAGATCTCACAACAGCAGCATTGAGAAGAGCCGCAGCTTTGATCAAACAAATCATCCTATCTTTGATATCTTCCGGTTTTCTTTCCACATAAATTTTTGCCAGCTCGTGAAATATCGCTGCAGATTTGTGTGGGTGTAGTTCTTTTTTATTGCTATCACAATTTCGTTTCAACTCTTCAGCAAGATTGTCCTCTTGATCTACGTCAGCATTACTTTGCTTGCTAGCTTTCGAAAGCATGGTCGACACACGGTAGTCAGAGCTATATTAGCAACAACGATTTCAATCAAAAACTTGTTACATAATTTCTATAGCAGAACATAAATCGCACATTAATTATAGCAATTATCACTGTTGCCTTGTACAGAAATTCTAAACAAATAAATAGGTTTTATAAGAGAGATGAAGTTGAAGACCAAGCACTCGAGGCCAAAACCAAAGACCCGAAAAAATCCGAGGCCTAGGACCTTCAAAAACAGCCGCACTCGAGGACAAGAACAGGAATGGTCGAGGCCATGACAAAAGATCATGAACACAATTTTTCTAATGTTTGGTCGGCAAATTTCATTATGTTTAAACGCCATGTCTTATTTAAGCTTTCGATGATAACTCGAAAATAGTTTTTAAAATGACTTTTCAAATTTTGAAGTTTTATTTGTTATAGCAGCAATATTAATTACATTCCGAGCGGCATCATGGTAGTGAACCATGGCAATAACCCGTGAACCCGTCAATAAGAATAACTAAATTTTAAGTGTCAGAATGGTCAATTTTTAAATCTTACCTTCATCAGTTAAAACCCTGGTGCATATAGTTGATTGTGGATCCCCACATTTTTCTAGTTTCACAAACACAAACTTGTTGTTTGGTTAAACGTTAAACAAATTCTTTTTCAGAATTTTTAAAATTATCTAAAAGTATTGCAAAATTTTTTTTTTTTGATCAATTGAAGTATCGTTCCCAATATTTATAAAGTCAAGTCCTTGGTATGTACGGCCTTGAAAAAAAACGGTGTTCTGGTTGCAAGAGAAATGCCCCCATGCAGCCATGGAACAATTTTAGTGATTATTTTTAGGAAAATAGCAAAAAACCAATATTTTTGTGCCTTTTAAACGGTTTTAAAATTAGGCTTTCGAAATGATATCAAAAAAAATATATCGAAAAGTTTAGTCAAAAAAAATTTAGTTTTACCCCACTGACTCAATTTTAATTTTATTGCTTTAATTTTTTTCTTGATGTGTCAGTGCCAATGACTTCTCTCTAAACAGTCTATGTAGTCTCGCGTTTAATGTCTATCAATGAAAAAGCGCTTACGTATCCGTCACCAAAAGACATTTTCTTAAATTTATCATAAAGTACAGAGGTGGAGTCGAGGACACAAGGCTCGAGGCCAAGGCCAAGGACACAAAAATAATCCGAGGTCAAGGCCAAGGACAGCCCTTCCGAGGACAGAACCTCTTGAGGCCAAGGACAGGAATGCTCGAGGCCAAGGCCAAGGACCAAGGACTCTGGCGCAAGTGTTCTCAAAAAAAAGTCTTTAAAATTTTTTTTCAGGCGATCTCCAATTCATTGGCGTACCCAGAATTTTTGATTGGGGTAAGCCTAAACCACAAATCACATGAAATGACGTCATCTAAATTTTTCCAAAGAGGAAGTTTTTGTAGGACTAAGATATCGTAGGATGGAAAATCTGAAATCGCTGCCTGTTAGCACGTAACCAGGATTTTGCAAAGGGAGAGAGCTTAAACTAATAGTTCAAAAACGCAAATATTTAACTTTGGAAACGTTTTGAGAAAGCTAGTGTAACTCAAAGGTATCACAGACGGGGGGTCTCCATTGGGCGATTTTTTGTAATTTTTTGGAAAAAAAAGCTATTTTAATGCCGTTGAATCACATTTCGCAAGTGTTCAGAGCCATTTAAAGGCACCAGATTTTTGACATTTGATAGGCAGTTGAAAAAATCAAATTGTTTAATCCTCCTTTTACTAGCAATTTAAGTTTAAAACACGTTTAACATCTTGCATTTTGGAGTTAAATTTAATTGTAAGTGATCTGGTCCAGCTAGGCTGCGTTGTCTTAATTGTAATGTGCATTTTCTCTTGCAACATTTTAGCAGTAAATAATAATCCGCTCGAGAATTTTCCTTAGAGATTTTTGTTTTGTCATGACAATAACCAGTTATAGGAGTATATGTTCGGCCAGGGGGCCCAGGCCCCCTCAATTGAAGTTCAATGATTCGTTCAATCAGCATTTTCCAAGGCTAATTTTTTTTTTAAGTATTTTGTGCGTAAAAACCGGCGAGGTTGGAGATGAATTACTGAATTTTTATTGAAAAATGGTAAAATAGATAGTTACGTCAACTAGCGATGTTATTGTCGGGCAGGATTTACTTCGCGCTAGGCCCCTGGCGCTTTGGAGATTTTTGCAACATCTTGGACCAGATCTCGGAATAGCTATTTTTACTGCTAATTTGATTCGTAAGGCGGGTCAACCTACGTTGGCCTCAGCCAAATATTGATCTTGATCTTGATATTGTGAAATATGTCTAAATAGACAGAAAGTTTAAGCTGAACCAAAGAACTGTTTTGGTGAATCGTAGCCAGCGAGATTCAGTTCAGTTTACTCAACATAGGCAGCCGACCTCACTGAGCTCGCCTACTAGAGCAGCTAGTTAAACATTTCCTTATCCGCAAATCAAGATTGATTGACAGTTGCTATTTAAGATCAAGATCAATATTTGGCTGAGGCCAACGTAGGTTGACCCGCCTTACGAATGAAATTAGCAGTAAAAACAGCGTGGACCTGTCCACAAAGTCGGTTTTTAAAATGTACGAGAAATGATATAAATCACTTTGCTATAATTATAGCGACAATTAGCATTATGGATAAAAATGAGCATTTGCTACGTCATAAACACAGTTTCATAAGTAATGTTATCGCAGCAAGGGATGAAGAGCGTTCCTTCTGCAGGAGGGCAATTAAATATTAATTCGTCGTTAGGACCACATCTTTCTGCCAAATATAGGTGAAGACCAAAAAAAGTCTTACGATTTTAGCTCGGGGCCCCTAGCTGGTACTCAGGGCTGTTTTGGGGGTCTGGGGGCGGGGCCCCCAGTCACCGGAGGCTTGGGGTCTGGGGGCGGAGCCCCAACGCTCGAAAATTTTGCATTTTTTTGCAAAATGAACTTAATTTTGGAGCTATTTTAATAGAAAATAATGCTTTTAGAACGTGGCATAGAAATTGGCAGCCCAACATGATTCAACTGGTTGCATTAATGGGCTATATAGGAAGTGGCTAATAATAACATTGCAGTTCTCTTGTTTACATGCTGGTAAATCATAAAATCCTATTATTCAGTAAAACTCACACGGAGTAATCTATTTCGTTTATATTTCATAAAGAAAAATAATTGGGGTAAGGGTTGATGGGAAGATATTTGAGAGAAGTGACTGGTAACTAACTAACACTGAATAGCCCCCCTCCCCATATTCCTGAGTTGATGATATATTTGTTGATAAAACCTATGTTTAGCGTTTTTAAATTAGCGATCAAATTTGATTGTTTATTTTCGGGCATTTTTTCAAAGTTTCCATTGATTTGTAACTTTAATTTTTGACAATTAGCCCCCCCTGAATATATGTTTCAAATGATGCATTAAATTACTTTTTAGTCAATTCCAGCGCAAAAAACAGTCTCAAAAGAGCTAAAAACTTGGTATTTTCTTTATTCTGCATTTTGGTTGACAGGCCAATGGGGGGGGCTATAGCCCCCGCCTCGCCCATGGCTACGCTACTGCTGGTACTGCGTCATATTATGGTAAATCTGGCCTTGATTAATGCATTACGTTTACAAAAAGGTTAGATGTGGGTCTGAGATAGCAACTTTTAGGACAAAAACTCTCTGTTTTCTTCGGGTTATACGTTTAAATTGGCTGGCAAAAATTGAATTGAGGGGGACCCCGAGCTCCTGGTCTTCAATATTGTTGTTAGTTGTACTGTTGTAAGCGAAAAATGCTAAAAAGAAACTGAAACTGAAGAAACTATAGGCTTTTTTGTCACATTTTGTCATTGGTGAAATTTCAATTGGGGAGGGGGCAGACCCCCTGCCCCCCTCCCCTTGGCTACGCCTACGCTCCAAGTGAGGAAAATAAAAAAGGTGTTCGCAAATTTTCTGCGAGGTTTCTGGCGTTTTCCAACGAAATTTCAACTGTTCAAAAAATAGTGCTGTCCTCGAGCCGAGGACAGGGCAATTTTTGAGGACTTGAGGCTTCGAGGCCAAGGACTTCAAAATGTGTTCTCGAGGCCAAGGACGTCCTCGACGACTCCACCTCTAATAAAGTATTTCACTACAATTAACCTGAGCATCCAAAAAGGACCGTATTAAGAGAGAAGGCATTGCAGACATTTGCTTCCCCCATGCCCGGCAAATTCCAATCGGAGTAATATAAAAATAAGAATATAGAAGGCATTAGGTCACAATCTGGATCTATTTCTGAAAGTCAGAAAAAATGACTACGAATGGGAATCGAACCCATGCCAGCAACAAGCAAAGACATACAGTGGTTTCGAAGTCGCGGAAGTCCTTCGACGCAAGACAAGCGTTAGACCACGCTGCCACCAGTGAAAAGCGCGCAAGCATCTTGCTTACATTCAGGCGAAACAATAAATGAATATTGAATAACAATAACAAAACGTCAATTTTTTTTTTCTAACAAGACCCAAAAAATGACGTGGAGTGAAAAATTGATTAAGTGCAGCGCACATCTTTCCTGGCATTCATTTAATTTCACACTCGATTTTTATAATTTCTTTAAGCAGGGTTTTTTCTGATACAATAGTTCAGGGGATTTGACTTTGTCCCCAAACCACTCGCTGATGAAAAGGACTCTTCTTACTCGAAAAAAATTCTTCACGCTCGCGTATTTTGAGAATATTAGGTGGCGTTTTCCAAATACATCTTGATAGTTATATCAGGAAAATACTATAATATATTTAGTATGCTAACCCTGATAATATTGTTTAATATTCGTTATCATAGTAATATATTTTTTTGATTACGCTCGGCCATGTTTTAGCATTAGCAACTCAAAAATGTTTTTGTCACGAGCCCGGAGCCCTTATATGGTTATATATGGCTTTAGTGCATTGCATCGCCTGCAACCAAAAGTATCAACAGAGATCAAAACAAAAAATTTCTACAATGCATTTTGCCTCACTTTCTCCGATTAGAGCTTTCAGACAATGTCACTTAAAAAAGTTTCTGATATGACTTGGTTACTAGTCTCAAATAAAAAAAAGGAAACGAATTGACAGCCTAAAAGTTGTTGCTATCTTTTGTTTGGTTGTTATTCTGTTTACCATTTAAAAAGGACGTAAGCATAAGCACAAGGCCTGGTCTTCAAAGCCAAGGCCAAGGACTTCAAAAAGCGTCCTCGAGGACTCCACTTCTGGTTTTTAACTTTGATGACGCCATCTACTCAAAACAAATTTTTCTAAAAAAAATTTTGGTGACACCAATCCATATGTTGAGTGATCACCCAACTACAATCGCAAGCCAAGCCTTTAAAACGAAAAAAACTGAAGGAAAAAAACAGAAACTTAACCGACATCGGCAATAGTGAACCGTACATAACTCTCACCATTATTGGATGCAATCTATCAAATTTTTTAAAAATTGCTGATAAAAATTTTAAAAACTACAATATTCAAAAAATGTTCTCGACAGCGATAGTTGCACCCCACATGCGGAAATTTTGGGCACTCTAAATTTATAATTGTTATTATACTCGTATCATCGCATTATTTACATTTCGTATTTTGTTGCCATACGGTAAGTGAGAGATTGCTATTGCTATAATGAATTGTTATCCTTGCCCGTAGTCGTATTGATTAATGATCAAACACTATATTATCATGGATCTGAAAGCAAATTTGCTCGTAAATTGTTTTTGGTATTGGCAATTCATCCATTTATGCGGACTCTGCGTCTGTCTCAACGCACAAACGCAGAGCACCTTTTTTGTTCTGTTGTTTACTAGTCTTTCGTCAGTCTGGGCCATCACAACGGTACTGCTTGTCCCCAATGGTAGAAAAACGCTAAGTGTCTCTTTAAGAGCACAACAACGCATTGCCAGTTCGAGAATTGAATCTTTTGCTGTTGCTTAATGTGTGAAAACCAAAACTATTGTAAGCTTCTTTTTTTCGTGGTCTCCGAAAAATCCCTGGCCTCCTGATGCCTAAACGCGTCCCAGGCAAGTATCACAATTCCCACGCTCTGGATTGAATACAACAGGTTGTAGAATCTAGATTTTGCTTATCAATAACGTATCGGCGTCAACTAAGATTGATAAAAGTGTTTTTTGGTGTTTCGAGAAAATTTGAAAGAACATTTTGTCCTTTTCATGGAAAATATTTGTACTTCAATAAAATTGTTGCACATGAAATAACTACCACGTCGTGATTTGAATTAAAGTTTAAAAATTTGTCAAAAGGTGGAGCATGAACCATGTGTACCATTCATACATGAAACTCAAACGTTCAGGTAAAAAATGACTTCTAAAAGCAATATTATCAGGCTGATGATATTCTTTTTAATATCTACAGTATAGTAATTAGCACCCAATGGGCTTGAATGGATCACTTAAAACTTGTCTGTTACAAAAAAAGTCTGAAAGTAACAAAAATGTTATTTAAATAAGTTACCTCATCATCCAGAATGATGAGCTAACATATTTAATTTTAATAACTGCAGTATAAAATACTTCCTGCAAATAATCTGCTGTGCTTTGCTAGTAATCAGTCTTCAAATTTATATATTAAGCACATCTGGTTCTATAGCTGAAATGGTAGTTAGCCAAGCCCCAATTTTACTTCAAATTACTATCAAATTCGTTATCAATACTAAAATTTACTCCACCTCATTTTAATATTCCATTATTAGAAAAATTTGCTGAAATTATTCAGCCATATTTTTTATTGTTCAACATAGTATAACTATGTCCACTGATATAAATTTTCTACTAGCCTAAAATGCACGGAGTGTAACTTGTTACTTTTGTAAATTAATTGTTTTGTAGTTTTTTTTCGCTTTTCTTTCGCAATGTCAAACCAGCAACAGCAACTACATCCAAATAAAATAACGTTAACGAAGTAGATATTGATCTAGTTTCTACTGACCCTGTGAACAATTCCAATCATTCCATTTAAAGCTTGTGTCATGACTTACAGCAAACACAACCCAACATTTCCAAATTTATTAAAAAAATTGACACTAATTTAATCTCTAATTATTGCAGCATTAATGATATATCAAAACTCTCACACAACAAACAAAATACACTCAAATTAATACATGTTAATATAAGGAGCATTCATGGAAATATTGGCAAGTTGAATGGTTTGCTGCTTTCAAGTAAATTTGAACCAGATATTACATCTATTAGTGCAACCAAGCTCAAACCAGAAGAAGATTGTAAGGTAGGACTGGCAGGCTATAATTTTTTTCACTGTGGATCTCCAACTAATGCAGGTGGAGTTGGACTTTTTATTAAAAGCAATTTAATCTATGATATTTTTCCTACATATAATTTGAACACACCTAATTGTGAGAATCTGTGGATACGATTGTCTCTACAAAAAAACAAAAGCTGTATTATAGGCGTGATATATAGACACCCTCATTAATCTTTACCCCAGTTTATTTCAAAATTTGAAAAAAGTATCTAAATGCTAATAAGAAAGCAAATTCTATTAGCGGAGATTTCAACGTTGATCTGACCAAATATGAGAATGATAGCATGACTAAAAATTACACTGATATGATTCTTAGCCTCGGTTGTGTTCCCTTAATTCATTGCCCCACGCGAATAACAATGAATTCTTCAACTCTACTTGATCACATATATACCAATAAGGTGCAAAATAATATTAGCAACTACATTCTACTGCATGATATTGGTGACCACTTACCAGTGGCCATGACAGCAAATTTAAGTGCAACTAGAAGCACAAATCGTACAGCTACAAGAAACACTAAAAACTTTATCTTGGAAGACTTCCTTTCTGACTTAGCATTAGGCTTAAATAAATTGAATGAGATAAATTCTGCACAAATTGATTGCTTTACTAATAATTTATTAATACATTTCGTGAAGTGCTACATAAACATGCTCCACTAAGGTATAGGACTCGAAAAGAGTTAAAATTATAACAAAACCATGGATCTCAACAGCTCTTCTAAAATCAATTCAACACAAAAATAATCTCTACCAAAAATGGTTAAAAGGAAGAAATGATACGCTATGGAACCAATACAAAACATTAAGAAATAATCTCACTCACATTAAAGAATTGGCTAAAAAGTCTTATTTCCAGAAAACAATTTGCAAAAGCAAAAGTGACATAAAAACACTATGGAAAAATGTAAATAGTTTAATAAAATCTCACATCAAACGTAAACAAATACCAGATGAAATATCAAATGATACTGAAACTGTAACTGGAGCAGGTAACATAAGTAATTTGTTGAATAAATATTTTACCAGCATTGGTCCAAAATTGGCCAGCAAATTAAATTTTGATAAATCAACTATAGCACCTACGAACTTCATTAGCAGTGTGCCATACTCTTTTTTTTATCAAACCAATCACAGAGGTGGAAGTAATTGGCCATTTAAGAAACCTCCAAGTGCCAAAAGCACTGGCACTAATGGCATATCTATCAAATATATCAAAACGTTCACTTGTCTTATTGCACCCATTCTCACAAAATTGTTCAACGAATACATTACAACTGGTTGTTTTCCACAAGCATTCAAAACTGCCGAAGTAATTCCAATTTACAAATCTGGTCAAGCAGATATGTGATCAAATTATAGACCAATATCTATCCAAAACCCATTCGCAAAAATTTTTGAAAAATTTTTACATGATCAACAATACAACTACTTCATCAGTAAAAATTTGTTGTCACCAAGTCAGTGTGGATTTAAGAAAAACATCTCCACTGCCCAGGCAGTAAATGATAGATATAATGAAATACCGCAGAATCTGATCAAAAAACACACCACTTGTGCTAAATTTCTTGACTTGAGCAAAGCTTTTGACACAATCGATCATAATATTCTTGTTAATAAGTTAAACAAATATGGAATTCGTGGATGTCCACTAGCTTTATTTGAAAATTACTTAACAATGAGATACCAATATACAGTGGTCAATGGTGTCAAATCTCATAATGACTTGATACTATGTGGTGTTCCTCAAGGATCCATTTTTGACCCACTCCTTTTTAATATATACGTTAATGATCCGCATCTAGTCTCTAATCACAAAATCAATTTATTTGCAGATGATACTAATTTAATTATTTCAAACGAAAATAATGAACATCTTCAGAGAATAGTTAATACAGAACTAGTGAAAATTTGAAATTGGATGGTACGTAACAACCTAACTATAAATTATAAAAAAACTGAGTACATCTTAATAACAAACAAAAAGCAAATAAAACGTTTTAAAATGCAAATTGATCAGAATGTACTTGAACAAAAAAATCAAGGAAAATATTTGGGAGTAATAATAGATAACAAACTAAATTGGGAAAGCCGTATAAATAGAGTATGATCTAAACTAGCTCGGGGATCTTGGGCTGTGCTGCAACTTAGAAATTATGTAGATAAGGCAACGTTACGTATAATATATTTTAGCCTGATAAAATCTCACTTGATATATTGCATAAGCAGTTGGGGAAGTGCCTCTCAGAAAGCTTTACCTTCTGCTGAAGTTTTACAAAAACGTGTGATTAGATTAATGCCTTTTAATAACTCCAAAGCTCACACACATCCACTCTTTAAATCACTAAAAATAATGAAACTGAAAGATTTATATATCTATGAGACTGCTAAGCTCATGCACCATATCAGCAATAATTCGTCTCAGACCACAACTAGCAAGAATTTTGTAACAATTAGAGAGGTACACTCTTACCACACAAGGAAAGCCAGCAGAAATCACTTGTATACTAGAAGAGCACGCATAACGCAAGCTCAAAAGTCTTACTTTACAGACATTATTTGGAATGACTTGCCATCACAAATACGGAATGCTCCTTACAATAAATTTAAGCTTTTAAAAGATTATTTACTACAGTCAACATAATTAACACAGGGCTATTTTCTGATGCTTGCTGTTTCAGTAGGTTTTTGTCATTTATTCGCAGGGTTGGTGGAAACTGTGTAACCATGAATTTAAGTATGATCACATTTATTCTCTGAAGTAATAATTCTATCATATTAACATTAGTTTTTTCTGCAAATGCTTTTGCTACGGTACTGTGCTAATTTAGCGATGTAAATATCGTATATAAGTTTACTGTAATTTTTTACGTTTTTACATTTATTCTTTCATTTTTTGCATTAACAAAAACAAACAAACAAAACTAAATACTAATAATTAAAAAAGAAGAGATTTTGCCCAAACATTGGTGAGGTGGCAATTGACATTGATGCAGTTGCGTCGCTAAGAATGGTGACACCCGGGGCGGAATTTTATGATGTTACCCTTCATAATGTATAGTAAGCTGCAAAAGCTTTATTTAAAAAATGGAGGTACTATTTTATTGCTGTAGATAACGATTGTTATTTGGCTAGCTCAATAACTTTTCATTGTGAAATTCTAGAACTTGGAAGTATGAGCAGCACACATCTAGTATCAGGCTCGTAATCAGAAATCTACAGTGGGGACAGGGGCTGTGTTCGGGGGTCTGTGAGCTACACCAGAGGTGATTGGGCAGAGCCCCCAGCATTAAAAAATTTTATTTTTTTGCAAAACTAACTCAATTTTAAACTAATTTTGATAGAAAATAATGCTTTTCAAACGTAGCATCATGGAGAACTTTGGTGGCATAGAAATTACCAGTGCAAAAACATAATTATACTTAGGCGCATAGCCAGAAGTCTGCAGTGGGATCTGTTTCTCAAATTATTTTTTTTCAAAAATAACTTAATTTTAGGCTTATTTTGATAAAAATTAATGGTTTTAAAATGTGGTAGAAATTAACAGTGCAAAAACATGATTAAAGTGCTTGTATGAATGGGCAATGGCGATATGGGAGGTGGCTAATGGCAAAATTTCAATTCTCTTATTTACAAGCTGGTACCGTAAATAATTAAATCTTGTATTTCAATGAAACTCACAAAGATTAAACTCTTTTTGTCTACATTTGTCAGAAAAAATGATTGGTGGGGGACAGGGCCTCAGAGAGAAATTTTTCCAGGGGGTACGAAGGTCGATACCGGGCCCCCCAAATCTCTTTGGGCACCAAACTTGCGCAAAATTTTATTCTGATTTTTTGCCCAAAACTAGGTGAAGAGCAAAAAAAACAAAGGTCTTCACTAAAATTTAGTCCGATTTTCTGTCCAAAATTAGATGAAGAGCAAAAAAAGGTCTTCACTGAAATTTAGTCCAATTTTCTGCCTAAACTTAAGTGAAGACCAAAAAAAAAAAGGTCTTCACTGAAATTTAGTCCGATTTTCTGCCTAGAATTTAGTGAAGAGCAAAAAAAAAAGGTCTTCACTTAAACTTAGTCCCGCAGATACGCCACTGGGCGCGACACCAAAACTTAACACGGACACCTGAACTCTTCTGGACCTCCTGAGTCCAGGCCCCCTAGGTCCGCGCCCGGGTACGATGTACCCCCTAAACCCCCTCTTGTAGGTTCTGGTGGGGGGGGCGAATGGAACGATATTTACGTCGAAGTGATTTGTAATCCACTAATACTGAATTGGCACCATCCCCCCTATTCCTGAGTTTATATAGTTTTTATGAAACCTATATTTAGCATGTTTCAGCTAGTGATCAAATGTTATTGCTTAGTGTTGACGATTTTTTAAAGTTTTTGCTGATTTGTGATTTATATTTTTTGGCAAATTAGCACCTCCTCCCTTACTTCTAAATAAACGTTTTAAAACACACTTTGAATCATTTTGAAGTACATTCCATTGTGCTAAACATTTCCAATGATGTTAAACATATCGTTGTTTGCTTTTTTGTTCGATTGGTATCATTAAATGGTGTCACCCCAAAATGGTGACACCCCAAAATGGTAACACCCCAAAATGGTGACACCCGGGGCGGGCCGCCCCCTCCGCCCCCCTTAGCGACGCCACTGCATTGATGACCTCTGGTCTTTTCGCTGTCTCCTCGCCAAGTGATTGCATAGAAACATGGAATAGTTTAATAGTTCACCTGTAGTCCTTGTGACTTGTGTTGTAATAATATCTCTGATGTTGCATTGATTTATATTTATTACCATCGTACAATGCTTGGCCAGGCTCGTTATTATTTTTCTGTGGTTACTTGGCAAGCAAAGAAATCTGATCTGATCAATTTGTTGAAGAAATTGCGAAACTAATGCTATCTCAAAGTTTTGCTCAACTGGCGCTATCAAATTGTAAATTCGAAACACCAACCGATTTAGAGTTTCTAAGCTGTCTGCAGCATTTGCTGTAGCCTATACAGTGTGATACTGTGACTGTGATGCAGTGCTGAGGAAAGCTATTTGCAGCACGTATAAAGAATGTGTTCATGTGGTGACGCAAAAAATTTAAACAAAGTTGTTGAAAATAGTACCGGTAGGTTATAAAAAGGAAGCTTTTGAAGTCAGTGATAATAATAGATCTTAAGACTTAAATGAGAATACGCTTCATCTTTTCAACAACCCGCTACCCGAAAAATGCGCTATCGGTGTAATCTAATTTATACTGCGATTTAATGGTTTAAAATATCTTAACGTTATAGAGTTGTTACGAAAACAAATGAAAATTTCCACTTTTTATCAAAAGCCATCAAAAAAACCTACAATGGGGAGAATTTTAGAGGGCCAGAGTTGTGTTACAGCAAGTTTGCTTGCTTTGGATTCAAAGAAAAACCTTTCGCCTTGCAAGATTCCAACCACTATGTATTCGAAGAGAAAACCTTTTGTAACATGAGAAAAGGCACGCCAATATTGATCATTGATAAGATGTCATGTTTACTTTCGCCGTTCGTAGTAAGCGAATTGTTTTGCTTAGTCATGTTTAGTTTTTTCTTTCTTGACCCCTAATGGTGCGTAGCGTATTGGCATGAAAACAAGTTACTTTCTCTGTTTGCGTATATTTATTTTATTAGTATTAACGGAAATGTAGTGATAAGTTGATTATTGTTTTTGCATTCGTCTTAGTATTTTCCAATATGATTAGTTCAGCCGAAGGCGATGAATAATTCACCCACTTTTGCAAAACAAAACTTGTTTTGGACAATGTTTACGAAAAATAGCCTTTTTCCCCTTAAATTTTCCACGTGGTTTTTATTTATTCTTTATAATTTTTCTCTATAAATGCCCTTGCAAAAACACCTAATTATTTCAATTGACTCAAAACGTTGAAATAGATTTGAGATAATTGAATTGACTCTTCGATTGTAGATTTCTTGATTTGAATTCTGTGCGTTACCGTCTCAAAATAGTTGAAAACCGTTAAAAGTTTGGCGTCGGAGTTCACGTCAAAGCGTCAAAGAGTCGAGCGTCAACTGTCATTTGAAAGACGTCGATTCTAGTGATTGTGATTTGCGCACCTTAGTCAAGAGTGAACTGTTCGAATTGTGAACTTGGGTGTGCTTGACGAGTCATCTCTAAGCTGGTCGGTTTTGCGCACGTTTAAGACTGAGGCCGAGTTTTCCTGTAATAGTAAGTCGGGCCAGGCTTTTCGGGTCGGGTTCGGGCCCAAAGTTGACAAAAATTTCGGGCTTAATTCGGGCCTGAGACTTACTTTTCGCCTTAGATCCACAAAAATGTAATCAAAATAACTCGGCAACATTGCTAAATTTTTCATACCCAACTTAACTTTCGTTTTTTTTTTCGGGCATGATTTGGACTTCAAATTAGTTTTCGGGTTCGGGCCGGGTTTGGACTTATTTTTTCGGGTTCGGGCCGGGTTCAGGTCTGAACTAGTCGGCCCGGTTACAACTCTGTGGAGGCTGAGTGTATCCTCTTAAAAACACAAACGCAACAGATAAATTATTACAAAAAACTTTGAATTGCAGGTCATGAACTAGCCAATAATTTTCAAAGGCCCCAATACTGGATACATAATTCCTCAGGGGGACAGGAACGTAGAAAGAGGAAATCATTATATTTTGTAAAAATTCTTAAAGATAAATCTCAGAGCTTGCACTTTTAAAAATTTAGAGAGAAGGCAAAAAAATTTTGTTGGCATTGCCTCTAATGTTTCTTTTGGGGACGGGCATGCTTTACAGCTCGGTTATCTGAATAAAGTTTCGTTTGGGATAAAGGTTAAACTTTTGCATAGGACAAAGAGTGGGTAATGTAGTGACTTAGAGTTGCTTCCTGAATCTACTTCCTTCTCAACTTGCATGAATAACTGAAATCTAATGCAGCGAGTGATAAGTTATCTACTGCATAATGACGTCACTCTTATCTTCAGCACACCTGATCTATTATTTACAAAGTGCGCTGTGACTTGTGCTCTCTAGTTAGTTACGTAAGATAGACAAAAAAAGTAGATAAGCTATTGTATTTCGGCTAGCCTAAGTTAAACATCTGTTATGATTCGATACGGTTTGTTTACATACAAGCTTTACAACGACAGTTTGTTCTCAGCAGGTCCAATTACTTAACGATACTTTAGGTAAATGAACTTTAAAATATACAGTAAATAAGGATATTAGAGGAAGCGCTCTTAAGATTTAAATATAATCAACAAGGCAGGTATGCTCCACTAGCAATCCTTCAACTTGAGGCTTAGTTGTTCGTTATTTCTTTTAAACATAAAAAAGGTAAATCCAGGGAATTGTCATCAATGGGTGGCATCATGTGTTGTTGACATAGTAGTTACTGTAAAATTACTTATACGAGTTGTCTCTGAGAGAGAGCGATAGTCAGCAATGAACAATGATGATGATGATGAGCAGTTGGTTTTACTTAATTCTGAAAACACAGATGAAACCGATCTATCACCGGAGCATCAGCCTTGTGGTGGTCGAACGTCTTCGAAGTAAGCTATCGAGTAACGTACTTGGGTACCTATTTTTCTTGCTTGGTTTTTGGTTTTCAACCACTTTTTTGGTTGGGTCCTTTTTCGCGAACAAACAACTCTAAAGTCTAAACCATGCCATGGATGTGACAGCGGTTATGCGTACTTTGACAAAATTTCGCAAATATCACTTTGCAATCAGAATGCTTAAGTCTTTGTTTAATTGCACAAAAACTTTTAATACTCTTTTAAAAACTTTGGTTAACGGCAAAAACATTCGCCTGTATCAGAGGTGGAGTCGAGGACAGAAGGCTCGAGGCCAAGGACACAAAAAAAATCCGAGTCCAAGGCCAAGGACAGCCTTTCCGAGGACAGACACTCTCGAGGCCAAGGACCAAGGACACAAGCGCAAGTGCACTCCAAACAAAAAAAAAAAGAGGTCTTCACAAAAACTTTTCAGGCGATCTTCACAATAAAACGTTTTCCAAAAAATTTTTCAGGTGCTCCACAAAATTTTAGCAATTCAAAAAGTAGTGCTGTCCTCGAGCCGAGGACAGGCCAATTTTCGAGGACTTGAGGCCTCGAGGCCAAGGCCAAGGACTTCAAAATGTGGCCTCGAGGACTCAACCTCTGGCCTGTATACTTACCGAAAATTTTAAAGAAAAAACTAAGAATAGCTAAAAAAAATTAAAATGAAGAAAAATATGAAAATTTGAAACTACTTTGAAGTATATTAAATTGATTTGTTACTGTATCAGGGTATTCTGAATTTTTTTATTAGATACAGTTGAGATTGCGAAGTAGCGGGGAAAGGTGGATAAAAGAGACTACACAAATTAATTTTTAATCAGTACAGGATTAGCTAGCCTATCATTTTTCTGAGAGATGTAAGGTAAGATTTTTAGATTAGCCGGTAAAGATTTGATTTATAGCATATACAGTAGTTTCATTCGGTAAAGATTTCTCAATTAAAATTCACTTCGGTTAACTAAATTTGATGGGTAAAGATTTATATAACATAAACATAATCAGTAAAGATTTATTCATTAATTGATAAATTGGTAAAGATGTATGCTTCGAAGATTTTTATCGTTGATGATATTTTGTCATTTTAGCCTTGCTAGCCTTACTGAAGAGCCCTGAGATTGGGCGAAACAGCTGTCTAAAACATGATATTGAAAATCATTTTGAATTGAACTAGTATAGCAATTGTAATATTGCGATTGCTTTAATATTCAAAAAAAAATTAAGTTCTGTTATGATCTGGTTAATTTGCGATTCTTGGCTTTTCTACGCCATGTTCATACTTGTTACAGTAGTCCTAGCTGTACTGACGAGGAATGAAAGACGAATGTCGATTCCGAAACAGTATATCTTAGGCTGTTATATAAAAGTTAGATTGTGCCTCTAAGACTGTCTATAGCTTATCATTAATTTCTCTGTACATTGTTCTGAATAACTTTTAGGTAGTTTCGATAAAGTGAAAAGGGCGTCAGCTACCGAAACGATGAACTCGGTTTCGATCCCGGTTGGGTCAAATTAAAGATTATTAGTATTCAGAGCCTCCCTGCTTTACCTTCATCATCACAAGAGACAGTGTGAGGCCCACACCTTGTGTAAGTGGCAGCTTGAGTGGCAAGTGGCAGCTTGACTCGAAGACTGGAATGGTCCCTTCGTTCTTTTTTGCCAAGACGTAATTTCACTTGGGAGTAGTTTGCTGGTTTTGTGTCACCAGTTAGGTAGGATATGCAAATTTCTAAGAATTAGATTTTAACTGGCAGCACTGTTGAAAAAATCTCTTAAAATTTAAAATGAAATACCTCAGAAACGATAATGTGTAGAAAACTAAAATTTGGTGAAGATAGGTTTAAGATGTTTTTTATCTTTTGCACATATAGTTTTAGCACGATGCTTTTCCCCCTTTGACTAGTTTTTACTTAAATTCTAAGAGTAGTTTGAGCTGACAGCATCAATCGATCAATATATGTTTTTGTAATTTACCAAATGCGCAAACTAAAAAACAAGATCAAATTTCAATAGCCCAAACAAAGGGAGCAATTGGTCAATTGAAATAGGAAGTTGCGAAGGGATCTCTCAGTCATCGAGTCAAGCAACATTCTATTTTATTCAAAAATAGTGTTGTTTGGCCCACGTGATTACTTTTGATAAGACGGCTTTTAATTTTCTAAACGTAAGTTTGCTCATTTTTGACAAAAATATGTTTGTTTATATTTTTTTTACGGCATCATAACAGCAGGAACGTTAAAACAATAGGCTCTATGAATGAATTGTTCATCAATTCTGAAAAATGTTACGACACAATTCGTTGCTCTCTAATGCAAGTAATTGAAAACTTGTCGACGAAACCAGTCCTGCTGGTGGCGCTGCGGTTACGCGACAAAACCAAAGTTTTAAATGCATATCACCGCATTTGTGGATGGAGCAGAGGTAAAGAATTGTACTCAGACTCCTAAGAGCTATGGTTCGGTTTCCTGTCGTTGCCAATTCTGCAATTGCGTGTAAACACATATGTTGAAGAAATTAACTTATGCTTTTTCAGAATTGATGTTTTTTTCCGTTTTGAACAAAACAAAAAAAAGAAGAGCGCATCATTACATGCTACCACTTAATTGTATTTTATGCTTTTAGGGAAAGCGATGATCGCCTGTTATTTGATGCACAAAATGTGATCAATGAGCACGAATTATTACTAGGTGAACAGCCTCGCACCAACACTACCGCTTCTTTTCAGTAAGTTATCATTTTTTTATTTTCCTCTCTAGCTTACATTCCAGAATAATATTTAACAGTATTCGTTATATTTTTATGTAGACTATTTAATTGGTCCAATTATAACAGGTTATAGTTCTTCGAATTTAAAATATCCTAAGCGGCCGAAATGGTTCTGATGATTCTAAATGACTCCTTTGTGCTCAGATTGGATGCCAAAAGAAAGTTAACAAAATTACAGATGGCATATGCAGCCGAAAATTAAAGTGAAATTGACGCACGCGTTCAATGACGCTCGCTTTAGTTTGTTTATACTTACAATTTAGCTATTAATTCGCAAACGGTTGGGTCTATCTGATTTGTACTGCAATTAGAGTTTACTTAAATTTTTCTTTGCTCTGTGCAAAAATTTAAGTAAAAGGATCACGTGACTTTAGTTTTACGACCCAAAAAAACGGTTTAACAATTTAGGAAAAACTAGTTAAATTATTATGCTATAGCAGACTTTTAATTTTAGTTGATTTAAATCTGATTTTAAAATAGTAAGGCAAAAATATTTCACTCAGTCCCAATCTTAGCTCTTTTTCATTCTTATTATTTATAACCACATTGAGGCCCTCACTTGGACAAGAATTATCGCTACCTGTCGTCAATTTGGTTTCAATTTCAGAGCACATCTTTTAAGTTTTAACTTACTCTAATAATTGTATTCAATAAGTATTCCAGACCCCGCAATAGACTGATTAGATGTTTATGTGGATTTAATGCATATTAAGAAAGTCAAACAGGCGAATTCCGAACCATTCCTATGCAATCTGGGTGTTTTTTAGCTGAGTCAGTTAACAGAGCTTCTTTCTTTTCTATTCTTTCACTTTTTTTCTTTAAGGAAATAAACAACACGTTTTATGCAAATATGGTCACGTGACATTTTGCTATAGCATCCGCTGATTATTCAATTGACAAAACTAGAAATCGCTGAGTCAGCGAAACTGGCAACTATCAGGCAGAGTAATACTTGCAATACGTTTGCATAATCTTATAGTCTGTCATGTCTGACAAGTGTCTGCATTAATACAGGATATTGCACATGCAGTATTTTCTGAAATAATTATTTCCTTAATCCTGAGAAAATAAAGAAAATTTGTTGGATGACTTTACAATATATTCAAAATCTTTGCAATTATTGGCAAATAAAAGAATGACAAAAAATATCGCTGTTTCTTGGGTTCCTGACTTTTGCTTCAAGCTTTAAAAATACGTCAAAAACATAGGCCTGATTCGGAAAAATAATGAAAAAAACGCGACATTATAACTAGCGAAAATCGATGACTAAACGATTACCTCCGGAAAATAGTTTTGATTTCGTTTCATCTCACTCCTTTTGAGTTAGATCTTGCTTCCATGATTTTTTTAAATTGGTGGTACAAAAAATATCGATAATAATTTGCATTTACCCAAATTTCAGTTGGAAACATGCAGTTAGTTGTTCCGATAAAATGATAGAGTTGTTTTATCAGCCTTTTTCCAACTTCCTCTAAACGCGTATAAAAGGAAAAACGCTTTCTTTCTTCAATCAGTTTAACAAGTCAGAAGCAATTAAACTGGGGGCATAAGAAAGCTTATAAAATGGAAAATGCGGAAAAATTAGCCGAAGCTATACAACCACCAAATAGGTAACTGTTGTCGTTTAGTAAATAACAATATACTTTACACTGGATTATTACTTGTTTCTAAGCGTTTGATTGAAAGAAATCCTACGGTTTATAAGTAATAGTAATTGTATTTGTAATTGCGTTTTATTCACCAAGTTACCTTGGCCAGGAGACAGCGAAGGGGTCTTGTGGTCTTCGAGTCAAGCTGCCACCAGCCCACCTGTTTAACACACACGGTAGAGGCTTCACACTGTCCCTTTTAATGCTGAACGCCAAGCAGGGAAGCTGTGAATACCAATTTTTATTGTCTTCGGTTTGACCCGACCGAGGAATCGAACCCGAGTCTACCGTTTCAGCAGCAGAGGCTCTATCCACTCGACCACTGATCAGTTTAAGTTGCCGCAACTCTATTTCACCCCGACTAATTTCTACAACAATGGAACAGCAGTTCTCTACTTACTGTAACCCCGAAACCGGGCCGCAGGGGGACTCTGTTTTGAGTTGTACACAGTTTCACAATTTCATCATTAAATTAAGTCTACTTTTGCTCTTATGGATCTCATCAGATGAGAACTTATCGCTTTTGTATTTTTATTGAAAATTATCAAGCGTACGCACTAAAAAAAAATTTAAGTGGAAAATAACGGAGCCAAGATAAAATAAAACTTAACTTTAATAATAAACAATCTTTAAACAATCAAAGGCTTATTTAAAGAACTTTGAAAATGACTTAACTTCAAGTCGAAACGTTTCTTATTAAATAGAATGTTTCATTTTATCTTGGCTCTGTTTTTTGTTGTTTTTTTCTTGAAAAAGGTTTGAAGACCACATCAATGAAGGTATCTAAAGTTAGGCCAGTCGTATTAAATTGTATCTTCATTGATCAGCCGTTTCAGAGATATTCTAGTTCAAACACGACGTAGGGACCTTTCTTTTTTTTTTGTCATCTCTTACGTTCACAACATCTGCGACGCCATCTCGTTTCTGTCCTCAGGCAAAGCCGAAATTACACTAAGCATAGAGGCCTTTTTACCTGCATGTAGGTTACTATAGGCCTTAGTCAGCCGGGCTACTGCAGTGAAACCAGAGTTGTGAACGGGCCGACTAGTTCAGGCCCGAACCCGAAAATATATGGCCGATCCCGGAAACTAATTTGAAGCCTAAATCATCCCCGCAAAAAAACAAAAGTTAAGTTAGGTCTGAAAAATTTAGCAACGTTGCCATGTTATTTTGATCGTATTTTGGTGCATCTAAGATAAACAGCAATTTTCAGGCCCGAATTAAGCCCAAAATTTTGTCAACTTTAGGCCCGAACCCGACCCAAAAAGCCCGGCCCGACTTACAACTCTGATTGAAACGTCAGGGTTGCCAATAAAAGTTTCAATTAAGAGGCCCCTACGCGGTGCTTGACGTAGAACATCTGTGGAACCGCTGGTTGCAAAGGGATAGAGGTAACGCAATTTAATATAATACGATTTTTATTGACTTCGCCTTCAGTCCTTTTTGAAGTTTTTCCACATCGTTCCGCTTTTCTGCTCCAAAATAAAAGTCACTAACAACCGATGATTTATTTTGAAAGGCGTATGTCGAAAAAATGGCGAAATTAAGAATAATTAAAAAATCAAGTTCACACGTCTCAACAATTAAAACAGAAACTTTTGATTTACACCAACATAGCCGCTGAATTAAAATAAACGTGAAAAGCACAACATAAATCTCACCCTACCATAATTCAGACAGCAAAAGAAATCAATATAATGCGAAAATTAATTGTACCACTGAAGCCACTGCTTAAAGCAGGCACGATTGCATAATTAAAATTCAGGAACTTTTCCCTTTTTTTTACTATAAATAAAATTTATGACTTTTGACAATAAATTTTCATGGTCACACTGTTGGAGTTATGCAAACAAACATGCATAACTCCAACAGTGTGACCATGAAAATTTATTGTCAAAAGTCATAAATTTTTGAAAAAATCTGAATGAGTAGATTTGAATATTGGCATAAAGGATGTTTTTATCCAGTTTCTTTGTTATAATTTTGTGTCTTCACTGAGAAATTGAATGAGATTGACGATAGCTGCTTCTCGTATCGACATGCATCAGCTTTACCGCTAAGGAATTATTCACTTTCCATTTTTCTTCTCCAAAACTTTTTATTATGCTCTAAGTTAATAGTTGTTTTGTTTTTTTTCTCGGAGGATGTTCGCCAGGGGAGGGTGATCTTTACTAAAGACTTTAAGCTTGCTTTCCTTTTCAGATTAAATTTGAAGGAAAATAAACTTGTTTAATTCAATCCTCTTCCAGCCCAAAAATGTTAAAAATTGCTCATGTGAGGTTTTAATTTCGTTGATGTTTGATTTGCTTCTTATTTTAAATTTTTAACAAAATTTTTGTCCTTTTGCAAATCGTTAAGTGGTTTATTTTTAGAGCTTCGTTTCTGCTTATACGAGGGTCAAATATTTAGATAAACGCTGCCATGTTGTTGTGATGTTTTACAACTTCAAGTTCAAACATACGACAGGTGTTATTTGATCCAACACAACTGTGTTGTTGATGTTGAATTGGTTAAGAAAACAGGAAACGAAGGGAAACGCACTGTTTTTATTCGCCGTTACGAAACAGAGCATGTTAAATTAATGCAGAAACGTAACTGACTTTAGCTGCAGGAAAAATAAATCTAAAACGCTTGTTTAGTTTTCGATTCTAAGTAAAATGACAGCACAGTATATTTTTCCAATGATGAAAACAATTATTGGTTGGCCGATTATTACTGTAGCAACCATAAATTTACAAATTCAGAATTTATTTATAGGCATTTTACAAAGCAAGTTACTGTACAGTAGCGTGGAGTGAAAATTTTTTTGTTTTTGTTTTGGAACACAATAGTTATAAAAAGTTGCTCCGCAGCAATACTTTTAACATGGTATAAAAATTAATCAAAAATTTCAAAATCGTCAGGTGCCCCCAGAGATGTCAAAAATTGATTTTTCGCTGATTTTTTTCAAATTTTGCATTTACGGAAATCGTGATAAACGCACTTGCCTCGGGCAGTTTTCGCAAGCAATCTCCTTAAAAAACCTTTTTGCGATTTTTATTTGCAATAAAAAATTTTCAATCGTAAATCGAAAACTTTCAGGTGTCCAAAAAAACATCGGACATTGGTCCTTTTTTCTATATTTTGCATCAATTTTAGTTAAAATTTAACAATACAATTAAATAAGGGTTTTTTTGCAATGAGTGTTTACACACTATAAAGCTTTAAAAGTGTGCATTGAAAAACGTCACTACTTTTAATCTAACTAAACACTGATGTCCGGTCTACTACACTGGACATAAAAATGTGATCCTATACAAGGATATTTTTAGTTTATTTTAAATCAGAGCTTACCAAACTACGGATGGCCCGCATGCTGATTTCATCCGGCCCGCCACATATTGCTGAAATAAAAGTTGAATTTTAAAAAAATAGGAAAAGTTTACCAACTTTTTTAAAAAGACTGACGTTTTTAAGCCACCAGCAATGTATTAAATAATTTTTTGATTCCACCTCTTTTTGTGACTCTACAAATTTTGTTAAAAACACCATTGCTTCATCAGTGCAATATCTTTGGTTTTAAGCAGACTTCAAAGCATAAGCAGAATGATTGGGACTGTACTAGCACTAAATGATTTACTTTCAGGCTGTGTTGTAATATTGTACTATTTAAATGACTACAAAAAAAGAAAAGTATAGATACTGATTGTCGGGTGTTTATTAAAAAATGGGAAGAACAGTATTTTTGTGGAAGCCAATAAAGGTATAGCTAGTTGTGTGATATGCAACGAAAGTGCTGCTGTTTTGAAATAGTATAATCTTTGTCGGCGCAATACAGTGATGCAATCAGGGGGCGCTGGCCAAATCACGTAGAACTTTTAACCCTATAATACAAACATTTAAACGTATTTTATACTTGGCTTGCATTTGAACTTGACCTGTAAATAAGTGGGGAAGGGGGATGAGCAAATTTAATCCTTTCAAATAACTTTTGAATCGTAGTAATTTAGTTCTTTTAAATGGCTCTAAAAAAGTGAGAAATGTGTTCCAAATGGCGCTAAATTGATTTTTTTCCAAAAAAATTATAAAAATTGCCAAGCAGAAACAGATCTGCCCCAAGTCCCCTTTGTGTGATATGATTTAGTTGTACCAGTTTGTTGAGCATGTTGCCTGATACAATTTTTGAACAAACTATGTTGTTTTTTGTTTCAAGCCTCACTTGCCCTTAGGCGCGCTTGGCAAACGTCTGTTGAGTATTCAAATTGCACGACGTGGTGTGTCTTTGGCTTTGTTTTTTGTGTAATAGAAACTCCTTTGTTAAAATCGTTCGGTCTTAGTTCGTTGTTGATTTGTTGCTTGTGGAATTTGCGCATTTCTTTTTCAATAGGAAGCCTACAAGTTTTGCGTTTGCCATTTATCACGGGTAGCTAGTCGAATGCTGTTTTTACAGCATTAAGCCACCACCAATTGGGGCAGCATGAACCAAATTTGGAAAAGGTGTAAAATGTTTTTTCTAAAAACACAATGCCTTGTAGTGCTGCATTACCGCTGGAAGAAAGCTATTCCAGCAACTTAAAAGCGATTTTCATCACAAAGTTGCTATACTACCGCTGGCTTTGTTATTTACATTTTACAGTACTACGCTCAATTCAAATCAATGGAAAATCTAAATACTTGTGTATCTGATTGCAATTCGCACCCAGCGCACAACCGTTAATCTCGCAGTTATCTGCCCCTCAGAAAAAAGGTTCGGCGATCTCTGTTTTAAACAATAACTCGGTAAGTCAGGCGCACCGCTTTCCCATTTTACAAGCTGCCAATTGGTTAAAATAAATTTTTACAAGAACGTCACAAAAAACATGAAAATTTTTCACGTACAGTATTTTGTGACGTTCTCTTAAAATATAGTGAAGAACTAACAAGTTACAGTGATAGCTTCCATCATTTTCTGCAGGAAAATGTTATTTTGATGGCAGGAAATATTTCACGATAGTGCGAAAAAAGATTGAACCAATAGCAAGTTAGATCAACAATCACTATAAAAGAACAAATTTCACTTCTTTTGAGCCACGCTTTAGTTATTTTACTCACGTTGCTACCAAAAATGGGTCTAGTAAAAGGCCAAGAAAAGAATTACTCAAAGAATAGAAATCTAAATCGATTGAATTGCATCATAATCAAGTACTAGGATGCGATGGAACAGCAGTAAATACTGAAGTAAAAAAGAAGTAATCCTAATATTAGAAACTAGCTCTTTGTCGTTGGCTAGTGCATCAATTGCTAACAAATATATGCTTTTGCTTTATCTTTTTCTTTAAGTTGACGAGCTACAGAAAGACCTTAATATAGATATACTTTTTTATAACCGAGCTTACTTTTTGTTTATTTTAACCAATTGACAGCTTGCACGATGGGAAGGCAGTGCGCCTGGCATATCTACGTATGGTTTAAAATAAACTAAAAATAACCGTTTATAGGATCACATTTTTATGTCCAGTGTAGTAGACCGGACATCAGTGTTTAGTTAGATTAAAAGTAGTGACGTTTTTCAATGCACACTTTTAAAGCTTTATAGTGTGTAAACACTCATTGCAAAAAAACCCTTATTTAATTGTATTGTTAAATTTTAACTAAAATTGATGCAAAATATAGAAAAAAGGACCAATGTCCGATGTTTTTTTGGACACCTGAAAGTTTTCGATTTACGATTGAAAATTTTTTATTGCAAATAAAAATCGCAAAAAGGTTTTTTAAGGAGATTGCTTGCGAAAACTGCCCGAGGCAAGTGCGTTTATCACGATTTCCGTAAATGCAAAAATTTGAAAAAAATCAGCGAAAAATCAATTTTTGACATCTCTGGGGGCACCTGACGATTTTGAAATTTTTGATTAATTTTTATACCATGTTAAAAGTATTGCTACGGAGCAACTTTTTATTACTATTGTGTTCCAAAACAAAAACAAAACAAATTTTCACTCCATCCTACTGTACAGTATTTATTCATACAAGCACTAATAAATGCAAAAAAAGTAAATTATATCTTTATTTACAAAGTTAACTTTTGACCGAGAGACTCTGAAAGGTATCTTCGCGGTCTTCGAGTCAAGCTGCCACTTGCCCATTTGTCTACCACATACATTGGAAGCTTCACACTGTCTTCTTTATTGCTGAACATTAAGCAGGAAAGCTGTGAATACCAAAGACTTTGGTTCGAGTTGACCGAGAATTGAATCAGAGTCTACAGTTTCACACAATCCACTCGGTCACTGATTGGTTAATACGGTAGATTTCAAATATTGATGAGGTAAGTTTTTGCTGAGTGGTTTGATAATATTATATTAGCTTTTTGCTTTGCAGCGATGAATCCGTTTATTTTCATTACGTCATCAATCGATCAGCGCATACCGAAGAAAACTTTAAAGAGAGGGTCGCGGGACCGGAAGTGCTTCCGGAAGTTCCCACGATAAAGCAGCGTGCGAAATGTTGCATCAAAAAGTGCAATCGAAACTCCATAGCCCATGCGTTTTTTAGCCTTTTTCCAATACTCACCTGGCTACGTCATTACGACATACGTAATTGGTTGCCTAGCGACATCATTTCTGGACTCACCGTTGGAGTTGTT